>OY757907.1:102152799-102277799 GCA_963585895.1 Sepioteuthis lessoniana | reverse complement strand
TTATGAGAACATTTAAAAGAAGCGGGTAGCATTCAGCATTCAGTAAAATGAATGATCGTACTTTGATAATCTTTCACAAAATGATGATAAGTTTTAGATAAGAAAAAAAAAATCCCATTCGTGTAAGATATGAATACTTAAAACAAATTAACTGCCTGCAAAGAAACACTTGAAATTAAATAAAATCTTCATCGTTTGATATAAATACTTGAAACCAGTTAACTGTATTCAAGTAAATGAACTCTTACAATTCGTTGAAAAATAAAGTTACTTGAAAATTATTCGATCACAAATCACACACACACACACACACACATACACACAAACACGCACAAACAATTATATATATATATGATTTGGCATTATATAACCCACAAAGTTTGATGCACCATAAAACACCAACACCAAAACCAACCAACCATAGATGTATATATAAATTACACAGGATAGCAAAGTTTGTGAAAATTTTAGTTGCTAGTTTTTTTAAAGTTTTTATTTCTTATTATTTTTCATTTGCTCATTCCAAATATGTAAATGATTTGGTTCGGTAGCTTTAGTTTTCATTGCATTAGGGTATTACATTTTATCCTTTTGCAGCTAAATAAATTACTTACTCGTGTATGGTATCAATAAAGATATCTAATTTTTTTCTTTGTTTTTTTTTCTGTCAGATTTGCTCATGGCTACAAAGAGACATCAATGTGTGAACAACCCCGGTGCTTTCTGCTATATTTGTGAATATTTCACTCTCATTCATCATAGGCCTAAAATAACATCATTTGTGAAGGTGAAGCGATCTTATAAAGCATATTTTGGTCTAACTCTTGGTGACTAAGACAGGATAGGGGCCCCAAATCCTGCGTGTCATAACTGCGAAGGAATGCTTCGTGACTGGACGAAAGGGAAACGTAAGGGCTTACCTTTCGGAATTCCCATGACCTGGCGGTAACTGAAGGACCACACAACTGACTGCTATTTTTACCTGATCAATACAAAAGGCGTTGGTAAGAAAAACAGACATAAAATCCCTTATCCTAGTATCCCTTCAGCAATTCCACCTACTCTGCACTCTGATGAGCGACCAGTTCCAGTTTTTACTGAGTTGTCTCCATCTGAAGAAGAGAGTATCAACGAAATCTAAGAGACTGACGATGTAACTAAAGAAATACTAACATATTCTGATGATACTTCTTATGCTACATCAAAGTCTTTAATTCCTCAGCAGTTTAACAAGCCAGAGCTGAATGAGCTTGAATATGATTAGTGTCACTCCAAAAATGCAGCAAAAGTTTTAGCCTTTAAGATATAAGAAAAAGCTCTATTGAATAAAATCACAAAAGTTCCATACTTCCGAAACAGGGAACAGATTTTTGAGGAATTTTAAAAAGCGGAGAATAAATTTGTTTATCGTCATAATATCTCGGGTCTTCTCCAGAAAATAGGAATTCCACTGTATAATCCAAATGATTGGAGATTATTCCAAGATAGTTCTAAGCGCAGCCTGAAGTGGGATCTACTACATAATAGAAATGTCTATGCAGCTGTTCCAGTTGGTTATTCAGTGTATTTACTAGAGGAGCATAATAACATTAAAACTGTGATAGACTTACAAAATTTGCCTGCGCACAACTGGACAATTTGCGTGAACATCAAAATGATGAACTTCCTCCTTGGTCAACAAACAGGATTTACACAGTATCCCTACTTTTTTGTTGCAAGTTGGACAGCCGAGCATGATAGAATTGGAACCAGAAAGAGAGGGCATTACGTGAGACTCTGGAAATTGGTAGGCCAAATATTGTCAATGATCCAATCGTCAATCAAGAAAAGATCATATTTTTCCTTTGCACGCCAAGTTGGCCCTGATGAAACAGTTTGTCAGAGTATCAAATACTGACGGTGGATTATTGGAACACATAGTCTTGGTTCGAGAAGATCAAGGCAGGTGTGCCTGATGGACTAGAGATTTACGCACTTGTACGCGATCAAGACTTTGTCAGAAAGATGAATGGTAAGGAAAGAAGAACATGGTTTTCATTTGTGGCGGTAATGGTAAACTTTCTCAGTAATAAAAAAGCCAACAACTATGAAACTTGTAACAAATTTATTGTCAACTTTTCATGATCTAGGATGCAACATGAATATCAAACTCCACTTTTTATACAGTCATCTTCTTAGACTTCCTAAAAATTTAGGGGCTGTAAGTGATGAAAAAAGTGAGTAGTTCCTTCTGGACCTATATTCTATGGAAAAGCGCTACCGAGGGAGATGAGTCAAACATATGATAGAATACTACTGCTGGATCATCAAAGGAGATTGTTCTGAATCAGTCCACAAACGAATGAGCGTCAAACACGAATTCCTGTATAAAATGTAACCGAACTTTGTAACTTCATAGCGACAAGTTCTTACAGAACAATGAGTTTTATATAAATTCTATCCTTTGTATTGATGAACATATTTCAAATAAAGTTAGACTATGTAACATTTTATTTTTTTATTCACCTGCTAATTCAATGGGAGTTCAATTACATGCTTCTTCTGATAGACGGTGATGACAGTGAGACGAAGATAAAATTCATATATATATATATATATATATATATTTAACAACCCCTCTGCTCGGGCAGGATATGACACAAGGTCAATTTTTAAGCGGAGTTTGAACTCAGAGTTTTCCTTCTAGACTAGTTGCCCTCACCAAGGCTGAAGAACCTAGTATGCCCGACTATTTACCAATAGCTGGATGGAGAATAATTGGATTCATACCTTTCCCAAGGGTATTAGTGCTATGTGAAATGCAATCAGTCTCGTCCAGAATTTGAACTTGTGTCGCTGTGTCCATTTCCTACGACGATAACAATTACACCACGGGCACCTCCATGATATATTGATATATCTCGATAACAAAAAAAAAAATTAGAGCATTCAGAAAAAAACAACTTCATATTTGAAATCAGTACATTAAAAAAGATAATAACAATTGTTGATATCAATGCAACAAAATGTTTATTGACCAGTGTTTTTACTTTTAGATATGAATACTTGAAACCATGCAATTGTGTGCAAATTATTTGTATTAGATTGGAATACTTGGTATCATAAAACTGTGCGCAAAGAAAGGAAAAAAAAACATGGGACAAAAATGTATCTGACAAAATATAAAAATAGTTGTATGATCGTAATTCAATAAGTATGCAGATGGGGAACCATATAACTGTGGGCAAATTATTTGAATTTGAATAAGTTATTTGAAGTTATTTGTTTTTGTTTACATATAATTATTGTTATCACTTATGCGAAAGCAAATAAATAGTTAACACCTCTCCCTGCGCCGCCCTCCTCACAAAGAAAAAGCTACTAATTGACTTAGGTGAACCCATGAAAATTCCATGCAATATAAGCATAATTCTATGATTTCTGCTTCCAGGATTTGTTCAAAATAGCACGTAGCACTCTTGTGTATTGTCCATATAGTTTTTTTCAATACGTTTTGTGAGCGTCGATGAGGTGAAACCATACCGTAGTAGTGACACAGCCACTGATAGGAAGAAATCCTGTTTTATTCTATCGCAGAGATTAGATTCTCGGATCAATAGCCTGTCAATAGCAAGCCACACCTTAGTGAGGCGTATGCTGATATTGCTTTCAGTGAATGAGATACTGCTGCCTAGGTATGTGAACCGGTCAATTAATTTTTTTAGGTATGCCAATTAAAGTGGATATAGACCCTTCTCTTTTATAGCATTTGAACTTGTTTTTATCTATCTATCTATCTATCTATCTATCTAAATTTTTAGTTGAGGGCAACCCAAAGTTCCCTTTTCAATAGCTACGACACCGAGGTGTACATAAGGGTACTATTCCTTTCCTTGGATTTCTCTACTTTATCCTTGATATATATACCTTATAATGTTGAGTGCTAAGCAAGGAGGTATCAAATACAATTTTTGAGTATTTGGTATGATTCAATTTGGGATCGAACCCCAGTCTCCCTAGCCACTGGCGAACACTCTATCCACAAGGCCAATGGACTGGTATCATCGTAAAAAAAGTAATAAAATGAAAGAGTATTATAGTCCTGTATTTCGAGCTGATCGAAATTATTTTTAAAAAGTTAATGACTTTTAAGTCCATTTCATTTATATTGATAATTCACATTTCCTCTATAACTTATATTTTCCCCTCCCCAAATTTTTCCTGTTCCTTGTCTGCCACTTTTTTTATTACGTTGTAATATTTGACAACCTCTCACTTTCTAGTCGTATAGACTTTCTTCTATAGTTTAGTTTTGCAAAACAGTAACCGACACCGCAGATATTTTCATAACTTAATGTGTGACACACGAGAACGATTGATACGTATTTACTAATAAGCGTATCAGTTTATGGATATTTGTGCATCCTGCATTTTCGTGCTGCAAATGCACGCATTCTTCTGTTTCCTTCATAATTATATCTCATGTCCTTTTAAAAGAGAACTTCAATCAAGAGCATTTTGAATGCTAGACCTTTTCTCTCAAAATCCTTTTCAGTTTCGTAAAGCTTTAAGTTTTGTGCAAATATATGATCTCGCCTTAAGAATAAGTTTCGGATTCGCAAAATGGTGCTTACTTGCGTTTGGAACATTAGGTCTCGGTGGCATTTTTTTTTAACTCGGGAAATGTGTTACTTTGAATCGCCACAAAGGTAGCTGGGAAGTTGAAGATGAAAGAGCCTTGAGACTAAGACAGTTCAAAATGAATTAATGGACATGTTTACATCTTCTCCAAGAAGGTAACGAATCTTTATTTAATGAGAAATTTTACTCTGTGATCTTTCGAAATTCGTGAGTAATTTGATGTGGATTATTTGTCACGCAACTCAAAAAAGAAAAAAAAAACGTTCAGAATTAAAAGCCCAGAAGTTCTTAGTGTTTACATATCAGTAGAAAAGAAAATTACTTCAAAGCTGATCAATTTCAGTATTTAAATCTACTGAGAAGATATTATAATCATCTAATTAATTTTTTTTCTCTTCCACAAAGGCCAATCATATATGTAATGTTATAATTGTAACTATCTTTCAACCCTCATACTGGGGATTTCATGTGCGTTATGTGAGGAGTAGGAGGTGGAAAAAGAGGAGGGAAGAAAGGATAGAAACCTAATCCACTATATATATTTAATATAGAGGAATATACTCGTTGGTATGCTTTGACTACTGCAATCAAGACGTGAACCAAGTTACGAAATAAATTTTAGCTTAATTTATTTATCACCCGATTCCTGTCACTGCCAAACTCTCTCCATTATAAAGAGTATAACACTCGACTTACAAGATATAAACATAATTTACTTATTGAAAAAAATCTTTCTCTTCACAGAAGCCATGATTGAGCAAAAAATCTATATAATAATACAGTTGAAACAGATCAGTTGGCTGAGGCTGTGGAATACACCGACAGCATCTGTGCAGACCCACTCCCAAACGAGTGTCCTAGATATGACACTAAAATATCTGATGATGAGGCTCCAGTAATGCTGGAGTTTTGGGGAATACGGAGTACCCCTTCATTGCCATCGCTCTTAGGTCCACTATGACCCAGAGTGGTTGCACCAGATACGGTCCTATGTATGGATCAAATAGAAATCTTTGACATTTAAACTTAGAGTAAACAAATAACTTATGCTAAATTGAATTGTTTGAAATAAGAACTGTTTGGTCATTTAACTGTGTGTAAATATATAACTGATGCTAATTAAATTTGCAGTGACATATAGCAATACGTGGAACCATTTAACTTTGATCTATGTTATACCGAATTGTTTGAAATAGAACTGTTTGATCATTCCACTGTGTATAAATAAATGACTGATGATAATTGAACTGTGAGTGATACATAGCAATTCGTGGAACCATTTAACTTTGATCTATGTGATATCGAATTGTTTGAAATAGAACTGTTTGATCATTCCACTGTGTATAAATAAATGACTGATGATAATTGAACTGTGAGTGATACATAGCAATTCGTGGAACCATTTAACTTTGATCTATGTGATATCGAATTGTTTGAAATAGAACTGTTTGATCATTCCACTGTGTATAAATAAATGACTGATGATAATTGAACAGTGAGTGATACATAGCAATTCGTGGAACCATTTAACTTTGAACTTTATTAAAGTGAATTGATTTGATCATTTAAGTGGATAAACAAATGACTGATCTTAGTGACACAGAGCAATACTTAGAAGTATTTAACTTTTAATGACTTTTGTTTCCAAATCATATATATTTAATATAGAGGAATAAACCATATATGGTATTAAATAAGTCACAAACAAACCAAAATCAAACCGGACCATAACTTCGCCATTTCACTGAAATATAGCATGAGAGGGAGATACTTGAAATGCTATCTCAACGACTGAATATAAAAGCTTATTGGAAACATTCCCCTTATACTCAACATGTATGGTCTCATCTTCGCTGAGCAAGATGAATGTATGAAATAGAGGTCATCAACCAAGTGAATACCGATCATTAGAGGCGAATGTGAAGCTGTCAGTTAGGCAGTAGGCATATCAAGGTTGTTGGGTGCTGAGTTTCCTCCGATTAGAGTGGTCACCAACCCGGCTGGTATTGCCCTTAAATAGATGATTCATCAGTTTAGAGTAAGTACGAGGCATGCAATAGTTAATGACTACTTGAACAGAATAGCCTGGATCATTAAATCTTTTGATCTTCCGTCCTTACTCAGGAAATCTCAATAGTCTCTCTGGTACAGGTATAAGAATGGATTTAGTATTATCAAAACTACAGGCATAAGCTAGCTGAAACGTAATTTCTTTTTTTAGTGAATATGCACTAGCCGAACCCAAGGAGCTTCCACAATTTCATAAATACATGCAAATGATATTCTATAACATTTAATTACCTGTATGTAATAAAATGAAATATATTGAATAAATAAAACAGATAAAGAGCCATGCCACCTGGGGCTGTAGAATACGCCAATAGCACTTCTGCAGAGAAGTTAACAACCTCCCACAACAGGTGTTCTGAGTACGACACTTAACTGCCTCAGATGGTGAGGCTCTATTTTGGAGATTTGACAATTTGGAATAACTCGACATGGCCATTACTCCCAGATCGACTCCAACCGGTACTGGTAGTCCTTGTTAGGGTCCCATTTATGTGTCAAATACAACTGTTCAGTTACTTACAAAAGATTATAATAATTAATTACTTTAAACCATACAGTCGCGTGCCAATTGTTTATATTACATGGGAATATTTGATGAATATAATTATCAACATCAAATAGTGATACTTAAAACCTTTTAAGAGTGAGTTAACAAATGGGTTCTGACAAGTCGTTTAAAACTAAAGTTACCTACAAAATATTCAATCACAAATTATATATATAGTCATCCACAGACAGACTGTTTCATTGTATTACAACTCTCCAGTGTGGGTAGTCACGTAGGACGCTTGAAGCTGGGATCGAAACCCACCCAACTTTATGTTAGACTTAGTAGTAGACCGCTCGGCCAACAAGGGTACCAGGTTTGGAAAGGGAATTATAAGGTATTATGTAGCAACAGTAGCAGCAGCGTTCGTTTGTTTACATTGTTTACTTTACCGGGTACCAGAGAGCTCAATTCGTTCGAATATATATATATATATATATATATATATATATGATTTGGCATTAAATAACCCCCAAAGATTGATATGCTTTAAACTTTTATTTCAACAAACCAACCAACCAGTCGTAACAAAGAAAGTAAACAACTGAAATTAATAGTGTCATTATCTAAATGCTAAATAATATTTTTTGTAAAAATTATTCTTTTTTACAACTCGAACTTCCACAATTTCAATCTTTAAAAAAAAAAAAAAATTCGATCGATTTGTCATTTTTGTCCAGTCGGCAAAGGTTATTTTATGCCTAGTAGTCACGTAATCGCCTTCAATGTCCATTCGTATTCGTATGTTTTTTGTGGAGTTGTTTATTTGCTGACAATTATATGATATCAAGTATTTCCATCTAATAAAAATAATTGGCATACAGTTTTATAGTTTGAAATATTTCTATCTAATACTGATAATTATCTGGCCTCACCTAATTATTTCTATTTGATAGTAATCATTTGTTTGCTCACAGTTATATGGTTTCACGTATTTCTATCGAATACTAATAATTTTTAAACAGACTTTTTTGGCCAATAGATGACACCCTAACAAGTAGTATAAAATGGATCTGAGAATAATAGCATTAAGGGAAGTGTTCCACACTCCACAGAGATCCAGAACACCATCAGATGAAGTTTAGTGTCATACACACCTTATCCATTTTTGATTGCCCGACTGCTTCTCTGCAGAGGGGTAAGACCCCACCCCCAACGAGTGTCTTGGATATGACACTAAACAATCTGATGGTGAGGTTCCAGCAGTGCTGGAGATTCGGGGAATGCGGAGTACCCCTTCATTGCCATTACTCCCAGGTCCACTCTGGTCCGTAGTGGTAGCACCTGATAAGGGTCCTATCTATGGGTTAAATAGAACTAAACCGCGCTTCTTTCACTATATTGATTTTTGCATTTAAACTGCATATTTATGCTAAACTGAATTGTTTGAAATAGATCTTTTTTTGACGTCTAAACTGTGTACTTATGCTGAACTGAATTATTTGACATAAAACTGTTTGACATTTAACTCTGTGTATTGCAATAGCTTGAAATAGAAATATTTTTGACAATTAAACCGTAAGTAAAGTAAAGTAAAGTTGGCGACCATAGTCGAGGGTAACCCGAAGGCTCCCTTTTCGATAGCTACTACACCAATGTGTAGGGGAGGGCGCTACTCCTTTCCTGGATTGCTCTACTTTACCCTTGATCCGTACCTTATAATGCTGAGTGCTAAGCAAGGAAGCATCAAGTACCATTTTTTGAGTCTTTGGTATGACTCGACCTGGGATTGAACCCAGGTCTCCCGGGCCATTGGCGAACACTCTAACCCCTGTGCTTTTGCTTAACTGAATTATTTCAAATAGAACTGTTTTTCGACATTAAAACTGTATTTACACTTATATGAATTATTACATATAACTGCTTGAATAGTTTGAAATGGAAATGTTTTTGACTATTAAACTATTGAATTTTACTTATGCTAAACTGAACTGTTTTCAATAGAACAGATTATTTACATAAAAATGGATTTGGCGTTAAATAACCTTCAAAGGTTGATATGCCATAAAACCAACAAACCAACCATTATCCATTTTTGAGAGGGTTTTTACCTCTCTTCAAGTAATACAGTCAGCAGTTTAGTTCATCTTAGTTTGAAAGTATTCGTGTAGGATAGTTTTGTTGGGAGATTCGTGTAAGTCTTGTGAAGTGTAAATCATGGACGAGTATTAAAAATAACATCTTACCTCGGTACCGATTCCGGAAGTAGACAGCCGAAACCGGATGTGGTAAAGATGGTATTATATAGCAGAGGAGTGTGGAATGCCCTGTTTTCATTGGCTGTTTACTAAAGGACAGATGTCTATAAGAACGGCCGAAGTCCGGCCTTTATTCAAATTTTTCTTTGCTTTGGGAGAGGCACGAGCGTAGCACGTCGCGATCACGGAGGTGGCTTGGCTCTTCCAGAGTCATGCCGGGGTTACTGTCGGAGCCGATATGATGCAGAAATTACCCGAAATCGGCAATGAAGACAGTTGCATCACTGAAGACCTTGATGCATCTAGGATGTATGATTGAAATGAAAAGCATATTCTAAGCCTCGCTGAGAGGGTGATAAAAACTGAGGTTTTATCATCATTTATTTCATTATAATTGTTGAAAGAACCATCATAATCGAGGAATACTGACAGTAAAGATTTTCTCTCTCTCACACTATCTATCTATCTATCTATCTATCGCTGTGTTTCTGTCTCTTTCTATCCCCCTCTCTTTTGCCAACCATTCTTATCGGACATCGTTCTTTTTAAGTCCTCTAAACGGCACCTAGAGTACGCACAGAGCTGATAACTGTGTAGGATTCAATAGAAGAACGTCCCTTTTGAGTTCCTCATTTCTTCCATAGCATTACTCCGCATGTTTTGTTCGTCCTAGACGGTTTGTTAGATGGGAGGTAAGTGGCTCTAGAGCTGCTGTTTTGTAGGACACGGCTTCCAGGATTTGTTCAAATCTGCACGAGGCGTCCTAGTGTAGATCACATTTAGGTTTGTTTTTTTTTCTTCAGGCGTTTGGTTATGGTCCAAGTAGTGCAACGATTTAGTAGTACTGATACGGTTACTGCTCGGTAAAATTCTTGCTTTATTTCATCAGAGAGAGAGAGAAAGAAAAGGAGAGAGAAAAAGAAATAGAGAGAGAGAGAAAAAGAAAAGGAGAGAGAGAGAGATAAAGAAATAGAGAGAGAGAGAGAGAGAGAGAGAGAGAGAGAGAGAGAGAGGATTTAATAATAAATGTAATGTAAAAATGTTTTAAAATTCTTTTATGCTAATGAATTCAGAGTTTTCCTTTTGTCTGACTGTTTGCCTTACCAAGGCTATAGAACCCGTTCTATCCTATAATCTATCCCTATCTGGGAAAAGAAAACATGGATTCAAGGCTTTCGCAAAGACATTGGCTCAAAATTAAATCGAAATATTTTCGTCCATGATTCGTACTCGTGCCGCGAATTTCATTTCTTACAAGTATATGGTTTGGTTTGGTTATTTAATGCAAAACCCTGTTTATATATTGAATATATATTAAATTGTTAACATTTTAAAACGAGCTCATTTTTTGCACATAGAATCATTCGTATTAAATAGAAATTCTTGAAACCATTTAACTATTTACTATTAATCAATGTATAACTTTGATTTGGTTTCGTTGGGTTTTATGGCATATCAAACATTGTTAGTTATTTAATGTTAAGTCCTGTATTTACATAAATGTTAAATATATGATATGTGAACACATATTTTAGATACAGATAGTTGAATGATCAAACAGTTCTATTTTCAACAATTCCACGGAGCTTAAGTCAACAAAGTTAAATGGCTCCAAGTATTCCTGTATATCACTAACAATTCACATAAACATCAGCCACTTTTTAAACACCGAATAATGATCAAGTAATTTTATTTCTAACAATCTAATTTACCATATGTCAGTTTTTTTCACGCAGTTTAAATGTCAAACAGTTTTATTTTACCACTAGATAGGAACCTAACAGGTGCTATCATTCCGGGCCAGAGTGTACCTGGTAGTGATGGCAATGAAGAAATACTCTGCGTTCCCCAAAACTCCAGCATTACAGGAGCCTCACCATCAGATCGTTTAGTGTTATAAACAGGACACTCTGAAGAGATGCAGTCGGTGTATTCTACAGTCCAAATCAACTGAGCTCAGTTCGTCTGGATTAAAAGTCACCTGCAGTAACTACTAATACTCAATTAATCCGTTATCAAGATGTATTATCTTCTGAGTGATTGACTGATGGATTTTAACGGCATGTCACCTGCTTAGGGTTATTATATGCCTAAAGGATAGGGCATCGCATCTCTTTTATTGTACGTTCATATTAATTATTTGTGTATTTTTTAAATATGTTTTTGAACTCTGTACTATAGAATAAGATAAATTTTCTAACCTTTAATAAGACTCTGAACAGATATTAACACTCAGTAGCAGAGTGGACCTGGGAATAATGGCAATGAGTAAGTACTCCACACTCTCCAAGTACTCTACACTCCCACAAGTCTAGAATAAGAACCTCTCTATCAGATAGTTTTGTGTCATACACAGAAAAGTTCTTTCTAGGTGGAGAAGGATCTTAACATTTGGCAGGGATTATAGTCATTATTTTCTAATCCACGCTGACAGGCCGTCGAAGCATTTCAAGTATATCTCCTTCAGGGTGTATGCGGGGGTTACTTTGCAATGCTCCTCTATTTTCTAAGTAACATAAGACAGTTATTCTTTTTGGATTACGCTGATCTTTCACCAGATCTTTTATCAAACGCTGAAGAAGTATAGTTTCCTCCAAGGATAAAGAGCTCAACTAACCTGCATAATTCAAGGGAATTGAGATACATGCCTTACCGAGATTAGTCATTTATCAATTATTACTCTATTCACCAATTCTATTCTTTACGCTACTAACTGCTAAACCACATACTCGCCTCCAATATGCATTAAATTAGTGTTGAAGAGTTCTTTCATTTCATAGGTTTCATTTTCACTCAACACCATTAGTTTCAGTTGGTGCTCTTAAGAAGATGAAAACATATTTTGTGTTTGAAAAGATCCACCGTTCAAAATACGTAGTCAACAACAGAGATAAAAGCAAGCCAATCTTATTTTATACTCGTTGACACCTTAAACTATAGAGGTATCATACTATGACTGATGTTTATACAGCAGCATTACTTCCAATAAAGCCTCCATCAGATGATGACTATGTGTTCAGGCATTGTTTTTGAGCCAAAGCATCATTACCACTAACTCACAGCGCCCCACTTATAACTCACAATACCACCAGAATTTGTTGGGTTGTCGTCACTCTATGGGATTGTTATATCCATTTTGATATAGCTAGAGCCTTATCTTGGATCTTTTTTATGTATTTCCTCTTGTCTGATGGAGAAAGTTCAAGATTAGTCAAAAATACGGAAGTTAAGTTGGTAATGAAACCTCTGCATCAGAACTTGATAGGAAATACATTGGTTATCCAGCCATTTCTGTCACATTGTTCTCGCAGATCGTCACATTTTTCCAACTTACAGTGATGTACCCTGTCGAGATTTTCTTCAAAAGGGAACGTCAACTCAAGAAGGAAAACTTGTTGGAGACTTTCGGGATAAAGTGACCAGTATTCAGTTCTTAATTTTTTTTTTTAATTTAATAAATGGCATATTGACTTTTGAGAATAATTTAATGCCAAAGTCATCCTTTTAGAAGAGAAAGTGTTATACTATTTAACTTACAGCTAATGAGATAAAGTGATTCACAACTTTTTTCAAAAGTATTTGTTCAAAAGTGAACGATAAAGTGTGTGTGGAGTGTGAACACATTTACTAAAATGTTGCAATCCACCACATAAGTAACTGACCAATATATGTGTTCAAGTATATGCATACACTATTATATATATATATATATATATTGGTGTGGGTGTGGGTGTGTGAGTGTTTGTGTGTATGTGTGTACATGTGTATATACATACATATATGTACATATTTTTATATGTATCTATGTGTGTGTGCACTCACATATATCTCTATCTCTCTCTCTATCTCTCTCTCTCTCTCTCTCCATACAAGATATTTTATTAAAAAAATTATTCTAAGAATGAAAATAAGGATACAATAATAATTGTAACATAAAATATGCTGAGAATTCTTGCAGAAAAGTCGTCTTCAGGGCAAATGTTTTGGGCTTTAGAAAAATCGAGTTTTACAGGAGAGAATATATTTGAAATTGATTACGACATAAAACGGAATACTTTTCAAAGATTCCAAACCGAGATAAGATGTTGACTTAAAAAAAAAAAAGATTTCGTTTTATGACTTTATCAATATCAAATATCTTTCCAAAATTACTCATTTTTTCCAAAAACCAAAATATTTACCCTGAAGACAACTTTCCAGCTTGCATATTTAATATATTTACTATTGTTATTATTTTATTCCTATTTTTATACTTAAAATAAGTTTAAGTAAAATATTTTGATTGGAAGCAAAATTTTAGTGGAAACACGTGTCGGAAAAGTAAATAAAAGAATTCTTCATCAACATAGAGTATATATCTTTCTTCAATTTATCTTTTAAACACACACACACACACACACACACACACACACACACACACACACACACACATATATATGTGTGTGCGCGCTCGCGGGCGTGTGTGTGTGTGATTTAAAACTCTTAATATAGATTATCACTCTTCTGGTATGTGCCAATTTTTAAAAAAATGTTCTTTTCTTTTATTTGACGTTTTATACATTGTTTACCTGTTTTTAAATTACTTTTTATATGAATACGTAGTATCAAAATTTTCGATTGCGTTTTACGGCAAGTGACAGAGAAGGCATATTATTTTAATTGTCGCCTTTTCGTTCCCCTTCAGAGCACATCCTCAATGATGATCTTTTATTGCTTCTCCTCTTTGGCCACTGTCACCTGTTGTCCCCGGGACAATCTAAAGATTGAAATTGAGATCCCTTTGCCAGGTGGTCGTTCGTCTCTCCTTTTCTTTAAGGAATTCAGCATTAAGCCTTAACGAGCGCTTTTGGGTCGATGGCTTCTCTGAGATGTTTCCAAGCCAACCTTATCTCTTCCCAAAGAGATTTCTTGTTCGCTAAAGTCTTGCTGGTTTCTCTGCCAAAAATCGCTAATGCAAATCGCTTCAGGCGTGTGATTCTCTAAACTTCTACACATTAGTTTACAAATCTATGGTTCTTTTTATATTGAAATCTTGGCATTTCTAAATGTTTCTGATCCGTTAAGAAGATTTTAGATGTAATCACAATTTTAAATAGGGTCCTGGAAAATTTCGTAGTATAGCATATCTACAAAAGTCATAACACAGTTCAAAAATCTATATCTTTAAAAGCTTTTTTTTATTTTTCAAGATGTTGACACGTACGATACACAGTTTTGCAGAGAAACACTTGAAGTTTATTACTATGAGTACAATGCTATCTTTGATTTTTTAAATTTTATTTTAATATCCAATTTCACACCTTCTAGAAAAGTAAATCCATAAAATATTGCGTGAAAACTTTCACTCACTGTAATGATCACTTATATCATAACACAGAAAATTCTGATGAATGCACTTGGAGTAAATAATTTTTATGATATCGCAATTAAACGAGGAAAACAGAGTTAAGTTTTCAGTTTATTTCAATAGTTTTTATTTCTATTCTATCACTTCTAAGCTATATATATATATATATATATATATATATATATATCTTCTTTAAGAAAAAAACCAAAGACCAGTTAATTCAGGATTATAATTTTATTTCCATCCTGTATATTCAGTTTCTGGTGTGAACCAAAAACATGAAGAAAAAAAATTTATACAGGACTTCTTCAGATCCAATGGATAATTAACTAAAAATAGAATAAACACGTGGGGTGTAGGGGGGACGGGATTAAGGAGTTACCTCCTCGTTTTATTGAATTTCCGTTTAATATTAATTTTTCAAATTTCTTCTGTCAGTTATAATTACGGTAATTTAACTTTTTTATTTATTTGTTTAGTTTATTTTCTTTTCAAGTTAAGTTCGATAATTAACTTTTAAGAGAAACATTAATGCTTATATTAATTTCGATACCATTTAATTAGCTACCTATTTTTTTAGTGTATATGTTGGATACGTTTTTTTACCTGGTTTCACTATTTATTTCTATGTTTAAAATTTTTATAGTTTAAATTTAGTCTTATGTCTACATCTAGCTATTAATTCACTTCTCTTATTTAATAACTTATCCGGCCATTTATATAATAAAATATAAATTTTCTCTTCTACGCATAAATTGCATCTACCGTTAATATATATATATATATATATATATATATATATATATATATATATATATGTGTGTGTGTGTGTGTGTGTGTGTGTGTGTGTGTGTGTGTGTATTTAATATATTATAAATGATAACAAATTTATAAAATTGCGCTGTTCGTTTGGGTGGTAGAATACACCGACTGCTTCTCTGCCGAGGGGTAAGATCCCCACCCACAACGTTTGTCCTGCACATTAAATAAAACAATCTGATGGTGAGGTTCCAGTAATGCTGGAACTTTGGGAAATAAGAAATACCTCTTTATTGCCATCAGTCCCAGATCTACTCTGGCCTGTAGTGGTTTCACTTGATAGGTTCCTATCTAAAGATCAAGTAGAACTAAACTGTGTACTTATACTAAACTGAACTACTTGAAATACGACTGTTTGGCATTGAACTGCGTACATATGCTAAACTGAATTGTTTGAAATGGAAGTGTCTTTGTAGGCTAAACTGAGTTGTTTGAAATTCAGCTGCTTTTGACATTGAAACTGTACTTACACTAAAATAATTTGATTGAATTAGAAATGTTTGACTAAACTGAATAGCTTGAAATAAAAACGTAATTGACAATTAAACTGACTAGTTTGAAATAGAACTGTTTATTTGTATAAAAATGGATTTTGCAATAAACAACTTACAAATGTTGATATGCCATAAATCCCAAACAAGCAAACAAAATTTTAAAAATTTTCATCAATAGGACAATTCAATCATTAATATGATATACATTGCTTCCTAGAACCTCGTTCCTTCTGTCAACAAACTTATAAATGGCACAGTTGTAAAATTCTTTACGCTTTGATGCAAAATAAGAGACCGACTCTTGTTCAACCTTTTCTCTTAAAGTCAATTTAAAACAATTCAAATGATTCTGCAAATGCTTTTTATGAGTCATTCACTCACACGACACAGCCAGGTACTTTTTTTTAGGTAGGTTGTTACTGGTGATGAGAAGTTGATCCTTTATCAAACTTAAAACGTCACCTTCACTAAATCATCCAAAGTAAACCCTCCTGTTCAGTAAGCAAAAGCTGGACATCATTCGAAGAAGGTAAATTTGAGTGTAGGATCAGATATTCAATGAACAATAACAAATCATTCACCTCTAATCTCAACGGCAACCATCTTCATCGTTTGAAAAGTGCTTTGAACGGAAAAACGCCACTTCTTTGGCCGCAGAAATGGAGTCATCCTAGATTACGTTAATAGCCGTCCTCCCGTAGTTACTTGAGCTCAGGTAGGAAAATTGTTTCAGCTTCCCTATTCTTTTGATTATTACTTGTTTAGGAATCATTTCGAGAATCATAAACTGGCATCAAGCGTGAAGGCTGAACACAAGTTAGTCATATTTTAAATCAAAAACTTAAGATATTACAAGCATGGTTGGAGGAAACTTGTTGAAAGATAATGAAATTCTAGAAAGCAATGGAGGCTATATTAAAGATTAGATATTCCTATAGTCATAACCTTTTCATTTATAACATATATTCTAAAACATTCGATCCAACTTTATATATATAATCCGAGGAGAAAATTCAGGTGGGGTAGGAGTATCAAATTTGAGGGCTCAATGCCAACGGCTATCGATGTATAATTAATTTGTGATTAAGAATACACAAAACTCAACGTGCAGAGCCGAAGAATTTTCTTTATATATAAGTAAAAAGAAAAAAAATTCTCATCTTTCAGGTCTCTGATGACACTCATCAGATGTTAAATGAAAAAAAAATCAGTTTATATATATATATATATATATATATAATTTGCGGGCATCATAAACCTGAAATAAATTTATAATGGCACTAAAGAAATGATTTTTTTTCTTTTCCTTTATATATATATATATATATATATATATATATATGTATATATATATATATGTATATATATATCTTAGGGCTGAAAAATAATGAAAACAGCAAGAATTTTTGAATAATATTGGAACTATCAATATCAAACGTTCGTTATTTTCATGTTTTTGATTTATTGTTAATTTTTCTCGACTTATTTTGCTAAAATCGTTTTTGTTTACATACATCATATGACGAAATTAATATAAATTCATTAAGAAGGCAGATCTCTAAGACCTTAAAAGAAATCAAATAATTGGTGCTCGTGTGGCAAGCACTAGGGTAATAAAAACTGCTGAATTATTTCGTGTAGCAAAGAGTAATGTCTCGAAAGCAATTACAGCATTTGTGAAAGAAGTAAAAACCATTTTCACTGAAGCAAAACTCAGGAAGAAAGCGAAAACAGTCTGATAGGGACCGTCGGTTTCTTACGCTGATTGTTCGGAAAGATCGCTGATTACAGCTCCGAAAATTACAGCAGGGCATAATGACCATCTCGAGAACCCAGTTTCCTTCAAAACTGTAAGAAGGAAGCTGCAAAAATCCGGATATCACGAGAGGGCTGCAATCAGAAAATCATTTAAAATTTGTTTGCTACTTCAAGGTGATTCCAGTGCTTTGTTCAGCCTCTCTCTTTCTCTCTCTTTCTCTCTCTCTCTCTATATATATATATATATTGTCTCAGAATGTAAGATTGTCTCAGAATGATTCCTTTGCTCTTGACTTTGATTGTACTCAGTATTCACATTCGTACAATGAATGATTATTCTAAATTACTCTGAGAGCTATATTTTGTATTCATGCCTTCAAAAGTTAGTTTGCTTTCTTTGTTTCTGGTATATCAACCTTTGTAGGTTATTTAATGCCAAAGCAACTCTTCTAGAACAGTTATGATACTATTAACCCATACCTGGGAAGATAAGGGGATTCATACCTTCCCCAAACGTTTTTGTCCGAATATGAACGTAATAGCGCGACAGGAGTACGAACTTGCTTACAACGATTCTGCAGTCCATCGCTTTAACCATTATACCCTTCAAAAGTTCATATTGATAATTTTAATTGAAAATGTTCATAAAAATATCATAATGAAAAAAATATCATAACTTGTTATTTCGGGTTAATCAAAATATAGCAAAAAAAACCAAAAAAACAAAAAAAAAACAAATCAAACTCATCTATCCCCGAAATCCTTCTTAAAACATACCTCAGACGAATGCATTTCTCGCTGTAATAATTAAATGATCCGTAACAATTTCAAAGGTGTTTTACTCTCCGTTTTTCAAAGAATGCATTTTTTTTTATTTCAGCTAAATATTTGCCGTGAATAACTTTTGCTTATCATGCAAAGAAAATTCAAAATATAATATTTCAAATAATGCGTGCCATCTGTGTGTCATATATATGCATCTGTGTGTCTTTCGGTCACTATGTGTCTTTATATGTTAGTGGGTTTGTGGTCTGTTCCATTGACATAGTTTTTGAGCAATTAAACAGAAAAGATTTAAGCGGCAACTGAGACAGGTCTTTAAATTGTGTCCAAGACATTTATTTCCAAAAATACAACAGATAAAAAGAAAATCTCAATTTGTTTTCTGTAGAATGATCTGTTGTCAAGTCTCAGCCGTGGAAACCTGCATAGACACATATGTTTGCTGAATTGTATTTACAAAAAAAAAAAAAAGGAATTGGATGCTCAAATTTTCAGATATTCTAACTTATTCATATAGTGAATTATGTTAGAAATATAAGTCCAGGTAATATTGATGATCTAAAGTCACTACTAATATAGATTTACACGCACAAACACACACACACACACACACACACACACACACATATATATATATATATATATATATATATATATGTCCGTATGTGTGTTTTCTCACTTTCTCACTTTATATGTCAGTCTCATGTATATAGATTTCATGTACTTATAAAAGAAATACAATCTTCATAAGAAAAATGCGTATGTTACAATAGTATATATATATATATATACACTTTCAGAATGGTATGAACCCAACTATTCTCCTTACAGTCATGAGTAAATAATCGGCTTTACTAAGCTTTTTAACTTGAGTATGGCAATTGACATTTAAGAAGGAAAATTCAGTTAAAATCTGTTTAAAATTTGACCTTGTGTTACATTCTACCCGTGTAGAGGATATATATATATATATATATATATATATATTATCCACAGACAGACTGTTTCGTTGTATCACATATCATCAGTGTGGCTAGACATTCAAGATGCTTCAAGCTGGGATCGAAAGTCAGCTGACCTTATGCCATCCGGATATCTTTCAACAGACCATCAGGGACCTCCGCGTAAGTGAAGGAATCTAACGGATACGTATTATTTTCCTTTGTTTGCATATACACTTAACGGCTACCGCAGTGTTTGGTTGATTAGAAGCGCTTTACATTACTTGAGTGGCAACCGGTGATTCTCAGCGAGAGTACTCAACCCCAGAGTGTGTGTGTGTGTGTGTGTGTGTGTGTGTGTGTGTGTGTGTGTGTGTGTGTGTGTGTGTGTGTGTGTGTGTGTGTGTGCCTGAGATTTCCTGTAGAATCCAATAGTATAAGAGAGAGAACACAGTACGAAAAACTAAGCCGATGACATAGCGATACTGGCAAATACACCCAACCAAGCCGAAACACTACTGAATAGTTTAGAACGAGCAGCCGCAGGCATAGGCCTATATATCAATGCACACAAAACGGAATATATGTGCTATAATCAAACGGGTGACATCTCCACTCTAGATGGAACCCCTCTTAAACTAGTAGACAAATTCACTTACCTAGGAAGCAGCGTCGCATCAACCGAAAAGGACATCGACACGAGGTTAACGAAAGCATGGACAGCTATCAATAGGCTAGCGATTATATGGAAATCAGACCTAACCGATAAAATGAAACGCAGTTTCTTCCCGGCAGCGGTCGCATCGATATTGCTATATGGATGCACTACATGGACTGTAACAAAACGGCTGGAGAAGAAGCTAGACGGCAATTACACAAGAATGCTGCGAGCAATATTGAACAAGTCCTGGCGGCAACAGCCCACAAGACACCAACTGTACGGCCACCTGCCTCCTATCACAAAAACTATTCAAGTTAGACGAACCAGACGTGCAGGACACTGCTGGAGAAGCAGGGGCGAGCTCATAAGTGATGACTCTTATGGACCCCCACACATGGCCGAGCAAAAGCAGGACGACCAGCACGAACATTCATTCAGCAGCTGTGTGGGGATGCGGGATGTAGTCCAGAAGACCTGTCAGAGGCGATGAACGATAGGGAAAAGTGGCGAGAGAGGGTCAGAGATATCCATGCTACCAGCTCGATATGATGATGATGATGATGTAATTGAAACAAATTGAACCAAATCAAAAACGCAATGGTTTACTCCCGTTCATGTGAAGAACTTTTTGGACCGAACACGTGTTTTTTTTGCGGTATATATATAGTTGTATGGAAGTGAATAATGGCGTGGAATCCGACAATATATAAAGAAAAATTGATAACAAGTTAATTCAAGTAGAAAGAGAGGTTTATTTAAATATCCATCATTGATTTAACATCACTAATATAATCTCTTATAGACCTGATGATGGTTGATTAGAACTGAAACTGTTGTATATTGACCTTCGACTCGGCTAAACATGCCATTCTAAAGACGTGGCATTGCATATTCCATTGACGTAGGCGAGCTTAGCTGACAATACGGGACAAGGTAAAATCCCGCGGTACAGTCATAGACTAATGCACCGGAAGAGAGTGACCTGGGAACTGCATGACAGTTATTTCCGCTCGATGACAATCAAACATGCTATTCCAAGGACAGCGGAAGTGACACATCCCGATGGCCAGTTATGGGGAGATATTGAGTGGGCGATTGAACTATTATATAACTCGGTGAAGACAGGAAGTCAGTTAGTTTTGGAGACCAGACCCGTTGGTGACAAGATGCGGTAGAGAAACCCCGCATCCAGCAGAGTGGGCCCCCGGGTCTCCGGTTGAGCAGCCCTGGAAAACGAGAAAGACACAACGCTGATGGCCATAAGAGTGGGGGTCAATATATTGCAGTTCTGTTCGGTCTCCAACTCCTTCTCACATACACAACCCTTTCAAATAAATTGAGAGGTATATTTTTTTAAGAACTGTGTCGCTCGTCTTCATTGTGTCGTCGTTATGATTCTGCATGCATATGTAGATGTATATGTATTATGTGTTTGTATAGTTAATCATGGTTATGGCTATACAACAAAACGCTATAGTGTCCACTTTGCTTCTCAATAAATCTCTCTTTCTTCTTCGATTACCTTGTTATCATTTTTTCTTTATATGTATACGGGTGTAAAAAATTACAACTCAAATAAAATTGTGCATATATCACCAGCACCACTATGCTATTTTCCCTCATAGTGGACATTGATATTTATTAATTTGTTTCACCGTAGGTGCATGATACATTCTATCTTGAAAAACGTAATATCAAGTGATTTTTTTCTTCAATCAATTTTTTTAGGACACAATGGGATGATAATCTAATACAAGAACCATTCACTTCGGAAGACAAATTCCACACATACACCACAGATTTTGCTCATAGCGTCACGTTGATACCAAGTTTCAGATCACGCAATAGTGTCAACAACAGCTAAAAAAATCGGTAGGATTAAAGTCAGTTGGCCATGAAATCGTTTCCAAGGAGTTAAGATATCGAGAAATATCATCATACAAAACAATGAAAATTGTTGCATTGTGCTAAAATGTTGTTTTTTTTAAAGGAAACAGGATTTTTTTTATCTGCCCTGTAACTAATCAAGAAAGGTTTGGTGAACCCCGACTAAATCAATAAGTAACACATACGTAGATTTATGAAATCGATAAAACTTTCTGGTACGTTCCGAGCAAGGGCACTTATTCTCATGGGTTTTTCTCCAATACGAAACGACCGCAGTACTTCATCAAATAAACCTAGAGATACGGGGATAGAATTATTATTTCTGTTCAGGAAATAAAAGACGTGCCTGAAGTCGAAGACTACGATAAAGCTCTACCCTCTTTGAACGTTAGAAATATCAAAGTTTTCATCAGATAAATCTTAGCTATCACATTGGACAGCAAAACGTCGCATCAGCTCATCTAACTTTTCGAGGAATGATGCCAGTCAGTTGAGGATATTAATTTCTTTTACAAGAGATGATCAAAAAGTAAGATTCTTTAATTCTTAAGAATTTAAATTTTAAATAAAGACAACTGAGAATAATAATGGAATTATGTCTGAAAGTCAAAATGAATCAAAATTAATTTAAGCAAAACAAGGAGCCAGTCTGGATATTTTGAACGAAATGTTTTTGTGAAGCTAGCCTTGTTCAAGTGCAGCTATTTCTATTCTAACAATATTGACCTTTTCTTCTTTCTTAAACAGAAAAGTAGTCTCAGTTGTAAAAGTTGAGTATATATATATATATATATATATATATATATATATATATATATTCAAGCACACTACAGTGCAGCCTTCACAACATACCGAAAAATAAGTTTTAGAGAAGCTTCAGACATTTGAAAAATTCACTGGAATATGCAAGTTGAATCTCAAGGGAATTATTAAGGGAGAAAATCAATGTTTCATGAATTGTTTATTTCTGTGCTGGCAAATACAGCTTCTCTCTCCATATTTTTAACACATTAGCATAATAGTTAGAGTGTTCACTAATGGCCGTAGAGACATAGGTTCAATTCCAGTTCGAGTCATACAAAAGACTCAAAAAGTGGTACTTGATGCCGCCTTGCTTAGGTACGGATCAAAGGTAAAGTGGGACAATCCAGGGCAAGGAGTAGCGCCATCTCCTACACCTTGGTGTAGTAGCTATTAAAAAGGGAGCTTTCAGGTCGCCCTCGACTACAGTCTTCAACATTACTTTACTTACTATAAGTACATAACTAATATCAATGACTATTTCAGCATTTAAAAAAAGACATCTAAGTCTTGTAAAAGATCACAAAATCATTAAATTTAATGGTAATAATTTATCATATTATGCTTTATATTATGTTTCGTTCTATCATGACAAAGCACCTTGTGTTAAATACTCATCCAGGGTTCTATTCATTGTCCATTTGCTTCTTGCTCCTCTGTTCGTCACCCAGTTCCTTACTTCACTCTTCTGGGTCACCGTGTCACCATTTTATTTTCGTTGGGTTATGTTTATCGATGTTTCTCCTATGTCTCTTCTGTGTTGAGATGAATAATAAACCAGACAATTTTTGATGTCGTCATAATTACTTTATTATCTTATGACTAAACGGGGTGTCAGTGAAATTAGTAAACCAGTTCACATACCTTGGCAGCTATATCTCATCGACGGAAACGATGTCAACGGACATCTATAAAAGACGTAGGTTGCTACTGACAAGTTGTCGACCATATGTAAATATAGTCTCTTTAATAAAATAAAACAGGATTTCTTCCAAGCTGAGTCTGTGTCAGTATTACGGTATGGCTTCACCAACTGGAATCTAAAAAAACACTGAGAGAAAACAACTAGATACGAACAACATAAGAATGCTACGGGCTTTCTTGAAGAAATCCTACCTTCTATAGCTTTGCCCAGTCAGCGTGAGCTGTAGAATACACCTACTGTTTCTCTACAGAGGGGTAAGACCCCCTTCCAACGAGTGTCCTGATATGGCACTAAATAATCTGATGGTGAGGATCCAGTAATTCTGGAACTTTGGGGAATACGAAGTACCCCTTCACTGCCATTGCTCCCAGGTCCACTTTGGCCTGGAGTGGTAGCACCTGATAGGGCCATATCTATGGATCAAATAGAACTAAACTGTGTATTATGCTAAACTGAATTGTTTCAAATAGAACTGTTTTGACATTAATTCTGTGTAAAAAACCCTGTACTTATGCTGAACTAAGTTGTTTGAAACAGAACTGTTTAGATGTATGAAAACAGTTTTAGCTTTAAATAACCTACAATGGTTAATATGCCATACAGCCAAACCAAACCAAACCAAACTTCTATTGCTAGCCAAATACATTATGTGGCGCTAACGAATGGAATGTTGTTATGTAAAAAATATTGCTGTTCATAAGAAAAAATAGGTTCTTCAAAAGATTATAAAAAAATGGAGTAGACAGCTGAAAGCCATCCAAGTTACTGCAAGCCGTAATTAATCGAACAAAGTTTAAATTTCCAGATCTTAAAGAAGAAAATGACACATTTTCTTACAGAAATAAATGGCCGCATTAAATCAAACATTACTAATTGGATTTATCGGTAGTTCTTAATGATTAAGATAAAAGTAATTACACAGATTTTCAGTCTTGGCGTAACTCATATTAGCGTAGGAAATGGACTCAGCGGCCCAAATTCAAATACTAGACGAGGTAGTTTGTATTTCATATAGCGCGAACATTGGAAAAGGCATGAACCAAATTATTCTTTCCACAGCCATGAGTAAATAATAGGATAGACTAGGCTTTTTAACCTTTGTATGGCATCTATTTTGGGAGAAGGGAAACTCTGAATTTAAACCAGGTTTAGTCCGCTTACAGACTGAACATATGTCGTATCTTGATCATGGTAATGAAGTTGGTTTAATACATCGTGATTGAAAAGAAATACCCAATTTTAAGATACGTAAAATTTCATTTCTTGTTAAAATTACATTTAAGAAATAAATTATAAGAATTTTAAAATAGGGAATTACTTTTCAGTCAACCGTGACATTTATATATTTATTGCGTATTTAATAGGGAGAAAATGGTTAAATCGGTCTTCATTGTGTTTCTTTTCTGACTCTCTTTATGTAAAGTTTTCTAATATGATAAGAATTAACGTTTGTAACTGTTTTGTGTAAATGTATATATAACGATAAATATTGTAAAATAGATATTGCTCAGAAAAAATGAAACGAATAAACGGGACTTTGACTTTTGGGTCATTAGTCTCGACGAGACTGAGATAGATGTCCCCATCGCGTAATAGGTTGTTTGGTCGTTTGAGTTTTATGGCATATCAGTTTTGTAGGTTATTTAATGCCAAATTCATGTTTAAACAAATAATAAATTCTATTTCAAACAATTCATTTTAGCAGGAGTACACTGTTTAATTGTCAAAAACATTTCTATTTCAAGCAATTCAGTTTAGTCAAACAGTTCAAGCAATTCAGATTAGTATAAGTATAGTGTCTGTCCACACACGCAGCAAAAGGTCAAAACGGTTCTATTTAAAGCAATCAGTTTAGCATAAGAACACTGCTAAATTCTATTTGACCCATATATAAGACGATATCAGATGCTATAAGTCTAGGCCAGAGTGGACCTGGGAGCGATGGCAATGAAGGGGTACTCCGCATTCCCCAAAGATCCATCATTATTCCAGCCTCACCCTCAGATTGTTTAGAGTTATATGCAGGACACTCATTTGCGGGGGTTTACTTCTCTGCAGAGATGCTGTTTGTGTACTCTACAGCCCCTGCCAAATGGGCATTATCCGTTTACTGTAAATGTATATATAGCCATAACTATTCAAAAATAGACATTGCTCTGAAAAATGAAACGAATAGATCAGATTTTGACATTTGTTTGATTAGTCTCGACGAGACTATGAGACAAATGTCCCGATTTCCAGAAGGGACTCCCCGTGCCGCTGTAGGTAGCGGGACTGACACATCGGATAAGCGAGATCGAACCGCAGTCACGCTATTATGTTCACTTTTGGATTGATATCCCTGGGAAAGGTAAGAACTCCTTTGCCCACTCAGCTTCTTGATTGAATAAAACGGGATTTTTTTCCAAGTTGTGTCAGTGTAAGTACAACTGCATGGATGTATTACCTGAACTATAAAGAAAGCAGAGACAAAAACAGAAACCTCAAAATAATGCTATATGTTGTTTTCAGCAAATCTAGATAACAGCTCCTACTAACTTCTCATCCGACAAACCATCCGAGTGAGACGAACAAAACATGCTGGGCACCGCTGGAGAAGCAAGGACAAACTCATTAGCAACACTCTCTCAAGGACTCCTACATATGGACACACTAGTGTAAGTTGACCAGCTAGAAGTTACATCACCTTTGTATGGACACTGGATGCACTGTAAAGGACTTGCCAGGAGCGATGAACGACAGATAGATCGATAGATAGATTGATATATATATATATATATATAAGGACATCGACACGAGGTTAACGAAAGCATGGACAGCTATCAATAGGCTATCGATTATATGGAAATCAGACCTAACCGATAAAATGAAAAGCAGTTTCTTCCAGGCAGCAGTCACATCGATACTGCTATATGGATACACTACATGGACTCTAACAAAACGGCTGGAGAAGAAGCTAGACGGCAATTACACAAGAATGCTGCGAGCAATCTTGAACAAGTCCTGGCGGCAACACCCCACAAGACACCAACTATACGGCCACCTGCCTCCGATTACGAAAACTATTCAAGTTAGACGAACCAGACGTGCAGGACACTGCTGGAGAAGCAGGGACGAACCCATAAGTGATGTACTCTTATGGACCCACACACATGGCCGAGCAAAAGCAGGATGACCAGCACGAACATACATTCAGCAACTATGTGAGGATTCAGGATGTTGTCCTGAAGACCTGCCTGAGGCGATGAACGATAGGGAGGAGTGGCGAGAGAGGGTCAGGGATATCCATGCTACCAGCACGACATGATGATGATGATGATATATATATATATATAGAGAGAGAGAGACAGACTGACAGAGAGTTATAGAATTTTGTGATATCAGTACGTTTTGCTGATGACGCTGCTTCTACTGATTATAATCGTTCTTCTACAAGGATGGCTTTGGCATTAGATACCTAACGGAAATTGCTATGCCATTAAACATAAGATATCGAAAACAAACTAAATCTTGAAGTCAACATATACTTCATCAAGTGGTGCAATTAGCAATGATCAAGCACTTGTCAAAAACTTGACAACCATTAAAAGAAATCGGATAATTCATGAAGAAAAGCTAAACCGATTTTTATAACATTAAAGATAAAAACAAATGAAAAACAAAAAAAGAATCGGTTCTGAAAAATAACAAATTTTATAAATTAGTTGATTTTCAGCTGTTTTTCTTTTTAAGTGCGAAATAGTATAACCGGTTTAATAAAATGTAAATACAAATTAAAAACTCATTTACTTCGATTCGATATAATATTTGAAGGTTTTTTCAACAAAACATTATCTAATTACCATTATTTTTAAATGATTGATGGATTAATTAATTGATTGATTATATAAAAGTCCGACAGAATTTTTACCATTGCCCAGTTAAAACAGTATGTTTTATATAAAGGGTAAACAATGTTAAATTTCCTCATAACGAAATACTTTCTTCTAGTCATCTTCCAAAATAAAGAAGAATCTAATGGTTTATTCTTAGAGTGTTGATATTTACTCAGGCAAGATTCATTGATTGAATAATCGCTTTTAACAAAATGTCAATCTGGTTAAGGTGATTTTATGCTTTGAGGTTTGGGAACCGCGTTCGTTGTACGTTATATTTATATATTTTCTCAAGTTGTATCTTTGGTTATTTTGTTACGCACTGTCCTATCGAATACGAATTATTTTTAGACTGATCTACTTGACCCTATGATGGGACCCTAAACAGCTACTTTAATTTAGAATGGACTTGGATTAATGACAATGAAACGCTACACTTTGTAGACCTCCAGAACTGGAGCCACACTGTTGGATGCAATTTATTATCTTACCCAGAAGCCCCCTTTATTTTTATAGCTGTACGTCTTATGAAAATTGATTAGAATGCTTCGTGGAATTCTATTCTTTGGCAGTCCAGTCAGCTGGGGTAGTACAATATGCCGACTGCATCTCTACTGACCTACCAACGAGTGTTCTTGATAGGACACTATTCAAGTAGAACGATCGAAAATTTTACTATAATTGAAACCATCTAACTGAATGCAAAGAAATGATTAATATTTTATTGAACTATAAGTATTATATCGCAATGCTTGAAACCATTTAATAGTATCAAATAGTCCTATTAATGTTTGAGAGAAATAGTTTAAACAATTAACCTGTGTCTAAACAATATTTAGCAATACATGAAACCATTTAACTGTGTACGAACAAATGATTAATGTTTTATTGAATTACTCGTATCACATAGCAATGCTTGAAATCATTTAAGTGTGGCAAATAGAACTATTAGTAAAAGGGACAAATACTTGAAACGATTTAAACGTGTCCAAGCGATAAATAGTAATACAACCATTTAACTGAGTGCAAATAAAAGAGCTTTGGCCGGTTTAAAAAATGTTACCAGTAAAGTATTCACTTAAAAATCATGTATGAACAGGATTTGAGATTAAATTACCCTCAATGTTTGATATGCCATAAAACACAATCAACCACTCAAACCGGGCTGATAGTACCCGTTAACATCACATCTATGTGTCAAATAGACCTGTTTGATCATTTACTATACATAGAACAATAAAACTGTGTACAAATAAATTATTAATATAAAATTGAATAATTAGTATTATATAGCAAAGATTGAAACTATTTAATTCTGCCAAATAGAACTATAAGTGTAAGGTAGTAATACTTGATCCATTTAACTGCTTCCAAATGAAGTAAAATGTTTTCAAGTATTGCTATTTATTATTAGCAGTTAAATGGTATGGCTATTTATTAACTATTGCTATTTATTTACTGTGTTATTAATAATTTATCAAGTATTGCTATGTATTAACTGCAGTAAAATGGTTTCAAGTATTGCTATTTATTGATAGCAGTTAAATGGTATGGCTATTTATTAACTATTGCTATTTATTAACTGTGTTATTAATAATTTATCAAGTATTGCTATGTATTAACTGCAGTAAAATGGTTTCAAGTATTGCTATTTATTAATAGCAGTTAAATGGTATGGCTATTTATTAACTATTGCTATTTATTAACTGTGTTATTAATAATTTATCAAGTATTGCTATGTATTAACTGCAGTAAAATGGTTTTAAGTATTGCTATTTATTAATAGCAATACTTAACATTTTCCTGCAAACAAATTAACTCTGGCTCGTTTTAAAAATAATTCTACATACAAACTATTCGCAAAAAAACCTGTTTAATATATATGCATAAACAGGATTTGGCATTAAATAACATACAAGTGTTGATATGCCATAAAGCCCAACTCATCAAAAATCTTTTTTTTGTTTTTTTTTTGTTTATAGATATCCTTTTTTGACATGTGGTCATACTGAATGCAACATTTTTCTGACATTTATCAAGGTCGTGTTGGGTTTCTTTTTATTTTGAAAGTTCCATTCCACAATGTAGACGATGAAATATCACCTTTTGCATTACTTGTTTTCAACATGACGATTTAATCAACCAAATGAAAATTGCAGATTTAATTAATCAACAAAGTGGAGAAAAGACAAACATAAAAAACAGTAATACAGAAGACTAGCATTAACCTTAAAGATTGCTTTTGTTTGTTTGTTCGTTTATTTACTTATTGTTTCTGGGGTTTTTTAATTCATGTGCCTATCCTATTTCCAGCCGACACGAAGGATTTTTGTTATAGAAGTAGTAATAGCGACGTAATCCATTTAAAAAGGGAAGGGTACTCGTTTTACGCCCGCCAATTCTGATTTCGACAAATCCCAGAGACAGGCAAGGAAAAAAGACTTTTAAACCAAAGAGACATGGGATGAAACGAATCCTTTCTCTTTTTTCATTGGTCGGTGTATAACTCTCGTGCCCTCAACCAGTTCACGCATGCGCAACTACAAGAAGGCACGCACGAATGAAGCATATTGTGAATAATCTGATGCCGTCCCTCCACCGTTACTCTCTTGTTTTAGGACCTGGGAATTTAGGGATTGGGGATTTTTAGAACGGCGTTTCTAGAAAAGGAAGGGAAGGGATTCTGCTGTTTTTGAATGAATGGCGAAGGCTTAAGCGGCTCCATTCGATGGGAACAAGGTTCCTGAGATACGGAAAGAAAAATGAGTGGTATTAAATCGTTGACATTCAAGAAAAAGAAGAAAGTGTTTGAAGGAAAACGGAAAGCGAGAGATTTTAATCAATGAAAGATGAAAAGAAATAACAAACGTGTAAAATGTAAACAAGAACAAAAAAGCTGTTAACAATCTGACTGAATTAATGTTTCAAAAAAAAAAGAAAAAGAAAAAAGAAAAGAAAAGAAAAAAAGAAATATAAAAAAGAGTAGCAAAAAGATATCGCTGAAGATTAAAACATCTTTTCGAATTTACTAATCTTAATTCAATAAACTAAGTCGAATGAAAGAGATTAGGAAGTGAAGTATTATGTTGCGCCAATCTTCCACCTCGGGATGGGTACTTAACAATTTTGAAAATCACAATTTGAAAAACTGCTGTTTTAGTTAGGTTTGAACACTGACCGCTTGCATTGGTTGACGAAGAACATTTGTCTCAACCACCAAGATGTTTTTTTTTCTGTAGAAGAAGAAAAAGGATTAAAGCAAATTGAAGGACGCACGAATTTGTTAGTTTAACAAACAAAAAACAAGCAAGCAAAAACAAAAACAAAAAGGAATCAAAGTTTGACTAAAATAGCCGAGAAAAAAGCGTAAAGATGCAGCAAATAAGGCAAAAACATCTTCAAAAATTTTCGAAAGCCAAAATTTTTTTCGAAAGCCAAAAAAATGCATAAATCTGACAGTATTCAATTCATTATTGTAAATAACCAAATTATTCTTCGTGGAATGCCTTACATGATGTAATGTTTAACGAGCTAATTTATAGGGATATTCTTATTGAGCTATGTTCTTACTTGGTGTCCTGTAAATTTAGTTTCTTTGTTTAATGGTATATCAATCTTCATGGCTTATTTATTTCCAAAGTGATCCTTGTAAAAGAACAGTAGTGATACTATTTAATCAATCACTGGTGGAATTAGATATATCACATTTTACTCCAAGGGTACTGAGTTAGTGAAATGGTGATTCCTGTGTATGGAGTGAGCGAGGGAGAGGCTCTCTGTCATAGGATATACTAATCACGTGATGAGCCCAGAAGTCTTGGTGCAAACATCCAAAATCCAGTCAGGCAGATTCCACCAGACGTTCTTTGAGGCAGGGACGTAAAAATCTCTGAGAAAGATAACCCTAAGCTTCTTCAGCGCGCCGGGAAGTCCCTTAAACTCAACTTTATACTCAGGGAGGACTGTATATGGTTATTGATTGTTTCACGTATTGATTAATAAACTTTTAAAAGTAAACGAAGTACCATAGCCAGATACAGATATGTGTGAAATGGACATATAATGTTCATATATATATATATATATACTCGAACATAGGAGTCTCGAAACACGAAAAACACTTACGACTTCTTAGTTAAGGTACGACATTTTTATTACCTTTGAGTTAAAAGGTTCTTCGACATAAGGAGAGAGATACACATTCTTTCTATTCTGGCTTTTTCATCTGACCCCCATCTCGTGCGATACCCGCCACAAAGGCCACTGGCCTGGCTTCGGCGAGCAAGCGAAAGCCAACCGTCTTCTCCCGAGGCAGGTCTCAACTCAGCTAACTGACTTTTTTCAAAAAATCCCCAAATCCTCCGCGAACTTCCGGTGCGTGTCGTCATTCGCACTCACTAGCCCCGTTTCCGGGCTATTTTGACATCTCTGTGTGACACGTCCGCTCCGCCCGCGCGCGTGAACACCTGTGTTAATGTTTCACCTAATTAACCCATGCACCGAACGGAAAGATTCTCAGTCTAACTAAACCCAAAGGTGCCCGTGGTGTAATGGTTATCGTCGCAGGATATGGACACGGCGACACGAGTTCAAATCCTGGACCTGACTGATTGCATTACACATAGCACTAATACCCTTGGGAAAAGTATGAATCCAATTATTCTCCCTCCAGCTATAGGTACTATTTTCCAACCCCTCCGCTCGGGCAGGATATGACACAAGGTCAATTTTTAAGCGGAGTTTAACAGGTTTGAATTCAGAGTTTTCCTTCTCCTAGACCAGTTGCCTAACTAAGGCTGAAGAACCCAGTCTGTCCTACTATTTACCCATAGCTGGAGGGAGAATAATTGGATTCATACCTTTCCCAAGGGTATTAGTGCTATGTGAAATGCAATCAGTCTCGTCCAGGATTTGAACTCGTGTCGCCGTGTTCATTTCCTACGACGATAACGACTACACCACGGGCACCTCCAGCTATAGGTAAATAGTAGGACAGACTAGGTTCTTCAGCCTTGGTGAGGCAACTAGTCTAGGAGAAGGACAACTCTAAATTCAAACCTGTTAAACTCCACTTAAAAATTGACCTTGTGTCATATCCTGCCCGAGCGGAGGGGTTGGTAAATATGAACTAAACCCAAAGGCATAAAACGAAATCCCTCGGCCATTATATTACATTAATTCATTTGTTTGTTGCTGTTAGACTTAGAACAAACACTATACTAACTCAACAAGGGTATTAATAAGAGAGTAAGCGTAATAGCGTGATACGAGTTCGAACTTGTTTTCTACGATATCGTAGCCCAACACGTGAACCACTACCTAACGAAGACTCTTCTCTTGATCACTTAGGAATAGGGACAGTAAGCAATATGAAGTCTGAGTGACATAAAAAGCAAAGCTAAGTCTAGCACATACACCAAAGTTTTTTCTTTGTCGAGTGCTTCGACTTTGTAATGTCTAGCGAAATAGACAAACTGTCCATTCACATTGAGTTTGATTCACACTGAGTCCCCAATACTACTGTATTTGTGTAAAACGACGGTAATCTGAGCCATTGGCCTAATGAGTAGAGTATTTGCCAATGGTTCGGGACACCGAGGTTCTATCCCAGGTCGAGTCATTGTAAATACTCAAAAAATGGTAACTTGATGCCGCCTTGCTTTACACTCAGCATTATAAGGTAAGGATCAAGGGTAAAGTGAAGCAATTCATGGAATGGAATAGCGCCCTGTTCTACATATCGGTGTAGAAAGTATTGAAAAGGGAGCCTTCGGGTTAACCTCGACTAAGGTCACCAACTTCTTTTAACGGTATTCTTAGTAAATGACAAGAATGCTTTTCTCAAAATGAAACGACTAAATTTATCTCATTAAGTTGGCGCCGAGTTGGGATCAAAAAGATTTCCGCTTGCTGATCATTACTGCAAAGTAAGGCGCCCGCACGGTTGATGTTTCCAAAGCTTACCTTCACAGAGAGCATGGATAAACTTACTGCCTTGAAAATCTGCATCCGCAATTGCAGCCTTTCACTTTAACTCAAACATCGACGTCAATTAGTCCCTGTGTGTAAATGCAACAAAACAGTCTTCATTAATTGTTACTCGGGATAATAATAGGCTATAAAATGAGTAAGATTTAGAAAAAGAACCTTTCTATCATACAATACGTGGACTGTATTCCCGATATAGGGATGGAACCCATAAAAGGTTCGGGGCTGGGTAGGACACTAAACTACATCTGATAGTGAAATTTTAGTCTTGAAAATCTCGGGAATGGGAATTACCCCTTAATTGATATTGCTCTCAGGTTCACTCTTACCCAGAAAAGTTGAACCTATTAATTCCTATCTATGAATAAAGTATGTCTGTTGTATAGCCACATACAACTATACGTATACATATACAAATATAAGCGGAAACATAGTCAACAATAATAACGAACTTCAATGAACGAACGAACACACATCTTTATAAGAAATATATCTCTGGAGGTGCCCGTGGTGTAGTGGTTATCGTCGTAGGAAATGGACACGGCGACACGAGTTCAAATCCTTGACGAGACTGATTGCATTTCACATAGCACTAATACCCCTGGGAAACGTATGAATCCAATTATTCTCCCTCCAGCTATGGGTAAATAGTAGGACAGACTGGGTTCTTCAGCTTTGGTGAGGCAACTAGTCTAGGAGAAGGACAACTCTGAATTCAGCCTTGTTAAACTCCGCTTAAAAATTGACCTTGTGCCATATCCTGTCCGAGCGGAGGGGTTAGTAAATAGGATAAAAATATATCTCTCACTTTATTCGAAAGGTTTGATATTGGTTGTGTGTGAGAGGTGAGTTGGAGACGGGGATAGACTGCTACATATTAACACAAAGTTCTTATGACCATATCAGCTCTTCTTTCGCGTCCTGGCTGGGCTGCTCAATCGTGGGTCACAGAGGGCCTAAAGCCCTCTGTCTGCAAGCTGTTCTCACGCTGGCATCTTGTACCCAACTGACTCCAACTGCAACTGGAACTCGTTTGACTTCCACCTGCTTCAAACCGTATGTGGTACCTGGTTATATAACTGTTTGACTTCCACCTGCTTCCCGTGGGCATACGCATCTGCACCGAATTCAACCACGTTCACAGGTCAAGGTGATATTCCGATATCTTCGACCGGATGTACCTGTTTCGCTGTTCTTCCGCTTATTTACACAGGTGCATCTTTTGATTGACGGCTCAGTTGAGGGTCAATATGTTATATGTCTATTTAAAAAATCATTTACATTTTATCTGGTTTGGGTCCTTTGTCTAATGGCATATCAACTTTTGTAGGTTATTTAATGCCAGAAGATCAGTAGTGGTACTATTTAACCCATAGCCGTGAGGATAAAGGGGTTCATACCTTTCCCAAAGGTATTTGTCCGTAAGAGAACGCAATGGCACGACTGGAGTTCGAACTTACTTACTACGATTCCGTAGTCCATCGCATTAACCATTACACCACAAGGACACCCCATATGTTATCGGACTATCTAATGCTATATTACTGTAAATTGATTGTGTTAAGAGTAGTTACTTGAAGTTGTAATTGTTTGTAAAGAATTATTATAATTAGTGATTTAAAACCATATAACTGTGTGCAAAAAATGATTATTATTGAATTGGAATATTTACTTGAAACCTTAAAATTATTAGTATTAGATAGGAATACTAGAACGCATAAAACTGTGTGTAAATTATTTGTATCAGATGTCAATGTTATACTGTTATAAAATAGTCGAGGGATTTCGGTTCATGCTTTTGAGTTTAGTTAGGCTGAGAACCTTTCGGCTCAGCACATGGGTTAGTTAGGTGCAACATTGAGGCAGGTGTTAACGCGGGCGTGCGCGGGCGGATGGAGATGTCACTCAGATGTCATAATAGTCCGAGACGAAACGGGGTAACAGGGTGCGGGTGATGTCACGCACCGGAAGCGCGTGGAGGTTTTTGTGAGAATCTGAAGAAAGTTGAGAGTTGGGTACTTGACGCCAAACAAGAAGGATCGACTTTTGGAGCTCGCAGACGTGAGGCGAACTTGCGCCCTATGGGGGGGGGGGCGCTCGAGTTGGGGGCCAAATGAATAAGACAGCATAGAAGACTGTTTCTCTCCTCCTTATGTCGAAACCTTTAACTAAAAGTTAATAAAAAGGTTTAGTACCTGAACAAGAAGTCGTTATGTGTTTTCGAATTTCGAGATTTCTATGTTCTTTATATGTTCTATCGTTATGAACATTCAATGTCCATTTCACCCATTTTGCACATGGCCATATTCGTGCATCTGACTACGCAACCATACAATTGTGCAAAAGAGAACTCCTTAGAAACAACAACGCAAAATGTAAATATATATGTACAACCCCAAACCTTTGTACATAAAATAACCCTAAACAGGTCGAAATGCCATTAGAATCAATCAATAAATGACTCAAGTAAAAAAAAGAAAAAAGAAATAATTGATGGAAAATGTGGCGAAGAAAAGAACGAATACATTTTTATGGTTGATTGGTTTTACGACCTATGCCAAGTCAGTTTAACAATTATTGTCTACATTAATGTACAATGCAAAAACGTATCAACATAATCATCTTAAACATATAAACACTTCGGACTTAGTTGCTCTGTCATTTTTAGGGTTCAATTCCCTTGTGCAGTTCAAAAACATTTTAAACATTATCTCAAACAAATCTGTTTGACTTATACTTGGGGCCCAAATTCTACCGATCCCGTTGAGTGTGTACCTGAGAGTAACGTTAATGAAAGGGTGACTTTACATTTTCCTGAGCCTCACACCTGGATGCAACTTAGTGTCATAGCACTGACACGCAAAGAGTCTACAGAAAGAGACAAGAAAGATTATCTGAAAGACATGCAAGAATGGTTTGATCTTTTACAGTGATTTATGTTTGTTTGTTTGGGTTTATGACATATCCAGCTATATAGGTTATTTAATGCCAAATCATTTTTATACAAAAACAGTTCTATTTCAAACAATTCAATTTTGTATTAGTATAGTTTTCGTTTGCACACAGTTAAATGTCAAAAAAGTTCTAATTCAATCAATTCAGTTTAGCGTAAGTATATTTTCAACGTCAAAACCAGTTTTATTTCAAACAATTCCGTTTAGCATACAAAAAGTTTAATTTCAAGCAATTCAGTTTAGCATAAATACTTAGTTTAGTTCTATTTGACCCATTGATAGGACTCTATCAAGTGTTTCCACATCGACCCAGAGTGGACATGGGATCGATGACAATAAAGGGATACTTCGTATTCCCTAAAGCTCCAGCATTACTGGAACCTCACCATAAGATTGTTTAGTGTTATATTTTGGACATACGTTGATGGGAGAGTCTTATCCCTCTGCAGAGAAGCAGTCGGTGTATTCTACAGTCCCACATGGAAAATAAATTGGTAAAGTCAGGGCCCCATACGTAGTATAATGGCTAACCATATATTTGTAAGTTCAATTTCTCTGGATTTCCCTGAGTTCTAGCCTTATACCAAACTAAGCTAAACTTTGGCAACAGCAACAGGCAGAAGCAGAATATAAATAAAGTGAAAGAAAGAACACACATACGAACCATCAGCGCCTTGCATTGGAGAATGTTAAGTGAGTTAAGGTAGTTGACAAAATATTGTGAGTTTGATTATCCGTAAAATTAAAGTTGGCGACCGTAGTTGAGGGTGACCCGAAGGCTCCCTTTTCAATAGCTACTACACCGAGGTATAGGAAAGGGCCTTAATCTATTCCGTGAATTTCTCCACTTTACCTTTAATACGTACCTTATAGGGCTGAGAGTTAAGCACGGAGCTATTAATTACCATTTTTAAGTCTTTGGTATGATTCGAATTAGGATTGAACCCTGGTCTCCCGGGACATCGGCGAACACTCTACCCACTAGGCTAATGAGCTGGTTAATTATCCGTGAAAGCTCCATATTTATGTCCTTGCACTCAACTAAGCCAAGATTTGTAAAAAAAAAAACACAAGTGCTATCCTTGTGGCTAAAAGTAGCTGCATATTTTCCATGGTGCTAGCGGACAGTGTACGAACCCAGATAAAAATCGAATGTTGATTTTTAAAGCTCACAAGCTACATTGGAACATAGGCAGGCAAATCCTTTTCGCTGTACTGGTACAGATGACCAGAGGCGCACTAAGACTCAAAGGGATTTGAGCGTGAAAAATAGTTTTCCCCGTTTCTTTCGAAGAAGATATTTACTTGTAGTTCATATTTATATTGTTCGTATTATGAGGGCGAGAATACGATAATGTAGGAAATGGGAATCAGCGACACAAGTTCAAATGCTGGATTCGGTTGTTTGCCTGTTTCACTTCGCGCCAATGTCCATGGGTAAAACAAATAAATCTCTTCGTCCTTATCCTTCGATGTGTAAATAGTAAGGCAGATTGAGCTCTCTATCCTTGGTTAGACAATCGTTCGAGAAAAAAGTCTCTGAATTGAAATTAGGTTTACTCAACTTAAAACCTGATTTGTGTCACATCCTGCTCGTGGCGGTTTAGGTTTTTCTTTATTGCATAATGTCTTATAATTCCCAAGCAGACGTTGTTCTCTCGTTAGCTGAGCGTTATGATACTAAGTCTAACGTAAAGTTGGGGGGGTTTCGCTTCAAGCGTCCTGTGTGTCTAGCCAGACTTAAGAGTTTTGATGCAACTAAACAGTCTGTCTGTGGATGACTATATATATATATATATATATATATATATATATATATATATATATATATATATATATCATATAAATCCTCTGAATACTGATACATTAAATATATATATGATTTGTTAATACGTTTTGTAGATAACATTCTTAAAACAGTCTGGGCTCTTCTTTTGCATACTGTTAAATGCTTCCAAGAAAATTGCTAAATAACAGTCATAATTTTACATCAGCCATCAGTTTCTACTATTTGACCTATAGATAGGACCCAATCAGGTGCTACTGCTCCGGGTCAGGGTGCACCTGGTGATCAATGACAATGAAGACTACGCTACATTCCCCAAATCTACAAGGCTGTAGCATCTCAATTTGATTGTTTAATGTCATATCCAGGACACTCGTCGGGGTGGCTTACGCCTTCTGCAGAGATGCAGTCAGTGTATTCTACAGCTCCATCCAACTGGGATGGCCAGATGCAGAGGGGTTGGGTAAATACCCACGAGCAGTTTTTTCACTGAGTGTAGAGTACATAAACCACAGTATCAAAAATCCGTATTACATTAAGTTGGCGTAATGTTCGACTTTCACAGTCTTTTGTGTTAGCATCTCGAATATCTTCAAAACGATCAGGTTAAAACAAGAGAGGAAAGAGAAAAGGAGGGAAAAATTGAAATCTTCAATTCTAGATATGTAAGGAAGGTAGGAAGGAATGAAGAAATGAAGGAGTAAGTGTTAGATGAAAAATGAAAAATAAAAAAAAATGTAGATGATGCATAAAGTGTTTTAATAATAAAAGACGTAAGGAAAGCAAAGCGAAAGTTAAGTGAGAATAAAGAGAAAAGCGTTTCTGCAAAGATAAGAATTAGAAGAAAAAAAAAAAGTTTTGCATCAGGAGAAATGAAATTCGAACTGTTTGTCGAGAAAAGTAAGCAAGACATTTGTGAAGAAAGTGGAGGGGCATATGAAAAGTAAGAAAAAAATAGAACATGGTTCAAAATAGAATTTCAAGAACGATCGTTGAAAATAGGAAGATAAAAAAATGGATTTGAGGCGATTAAAAAAAAAGGCTCAGAAAAGATTAAATTCTTACCGTAAAAGAATGAAGTAATTGAATTGCTGTAAAAAATATTAAATAAATCAATAAATAGGAATCAAACTGTATTTTGCAAAAGTGAGGGGAGAAAAAAATTATAATAAACAAAAATAGATACACAAAAATTTTAAAAACGCTTTTGAAACCAAAAATAACAGCATGGCCAGCGTAACTGCACAAGATTCTAAAAATCATAGCAAAAATCTTTCGAGATTGAAAAAAAAAATTGATGATAATATAATAATTGAATTAAATATTTAAGAAATATATACCGCAATGAATTTATTTTCGAAAATATATATTACTTATTTTTGTGAAAAATAACCCGTACAATTTTTGTCCCCAATAAAAAAAAATCTATATAAAGCTTTTCTTATAAACTGATAACGAGATTTTTAATTCATTCATAGGCTAACTGACAATATTGATCGAGAGTAAAATGAAGTGAACAGCCAACGTAGTTATTATTAGTGAGGCTAAAAACGTTTTAGAATACAGTCGCAGAAGAAAATGACGATGACGAGAAAAGGAGGATAAATAGAATAAAAACTGAAAAATTAGGGATTTGCGGTATCAGTGCGTGCCAAGTCCAGCCAACTCTCTGGTCGAACAGTGGCTTTTAATAACTGTGCTTAGAATGGTACAAAGCTAACTGTTTGTGGCTTACTGAAAGTCGAGCTCACAATGAGAGTAATGAATAGTGTTCACCAATGACCCGGGAGACCAGGGTTCCTTCCCAGGTCAAGTCATACCAAAGACTCAAAAAATTGTACTTGATGCCTCCTTGCCTAACACTCAGCATTATAAGGTAGGGATCAAGGGGAAAGTGGAACAATCCAGGGAAAGGTGTTGTGCTCTCGCCTGCACCACGGTATAAAAGTTATTGAAAAGGGGGAGCTTTACGATCGCCAACTTCACATTCATTTAGATTTTATTTACCCAATTCTGCGGCCACTTGCAGGATATGGCACAAGGACAATTTTCAAGCGGAGTAAAGTTGGTTTGAATTCATCATTTTCCTTTTATTTGCTCGGTTGTTTTACAAAAATTAAAGATTCCAATTTACTTTACTGTTTACCAATGGCTAAGAGGTAAAATAATATTAATACCTCCTTCAAGAGTGTTAGCGCTATAGAAAATGCAAACAGCCTAATTCAGGTTTGAACTTGGGTCATTCTGTCTATTTTATACTATGATAACTATTAAATCACAAGCAAAAGTCTCTGAATTTTTTTTATATCTTAATGCTTAGCTATCACTGATAAATCCAATCAATATTTTTTGATTAAATGCAAGGAATTGTTTTTTGTGAGACAAAGTGCTACTTCCAAGTCTTTAGCACCTTGATTTACCGCCATTTTGAATTGCTTAAAAACAGATTTTTTTTTTTGGCGAGAATGAAATATGTTTTTGCTATTTTCTAAACAATACACAGTTAAAAAACCCGAAATATATATATATATATATATATATATATATATATATATATATATATATATATATATATATATATATATAGTGCAATTAAATGGAGACTCAAACTCGGTTAAGCCGTCATAATAAATTTATTTCGGCGGAGAATATTATATATATATATTTGCATTTTCCCCATGAAATCTTGACTCACGCTTATATGAGTACTATTTTTGTCTAACAGAAAAGTCAGTGTATACCAAGGGATGATTCTTTTTTGTAGATTGGATATTTACTGGAAGAAGAAAGATGATTATAAAGAAAGTAACAAAAAGAGGACCAAAAATTGAGAAAAGAGAAAGAAAGAGAGAAAAACACGAAAAGGTAAAAGAAGAGAGGTAAAAAAGAGGCAGATAAAGAAAAGAAACAAAAAAAAGAATTGAAAGAATTCCTTTATCAAGCTTAAGTTAGTTGAGAACGCCCCGCAAGAATCAAAATTTTTAACAATAGTGTTCTAGCTTTATCCTACTGGCTTTTACCTCATGCGAGACGCTTTGATTATAAGAATAGCTTGGATTTAGTATAAGGTCAAAAATTTGGTCTCATCAAGGCAACCTCGTCAACTACTGAGTTCGATCTCATCAAGTTCAAAGTGAATAATGAATGGGTGAGGTACTTTAAGATAAAATGGAGGGAAGTTTAATGAAAAAAAAAAAATAAATAAACAAATCTGATATCTCTGTGTACACAAGAACATCTCAATAATATCAGAATTCTATCAGAGAAAATTCTCTTATTTGGGCTCAGATTCTTCAAGTATAATTTATGGCAATGAAATCTTTATATATCATCCTCACCTTCAGTTAAAAAAAGAAGTAAACGAGGGCTCATCCGAAAAGATGTCAGTAGCTGACATTGCAACTGGTGTTTACTTTCTCTATTGAATATTTACGGGCTTTCTAATGACTGCTCAGTAGTGATAACCCAAATGTTGAAATCAGCATACATTCAGTTATAACTATAATAGAACGTGCATTTTCAGACTTACATATGTTTACAAATTACATGTATTTATTTCATGTGTATAAAGAGGATTTGGCATTAAGTAAACTACAATGGTTAATAAAATACAGTAAATATATGTGTATAAAAAAATTTGGCGTTAAATAACCTGCAGCGGTTGATATGCCATAAGACCAAAAAAGAAAACCTAACTAAATCATATATACTAAATATATAGGGTTTAGGTTTTGAATCTGCTTTATGGCATATCAACAATTGTAGGTTATTATTGCCAAATCCATTTTAATACATACAAACAGTTCTATTTAGCGTAAGTACAAAGTTTACTTCGTGTTGACTCATAGATAGAACCCTATCAGGTACTACTACACTGGGCTAGACTGGGAACGTTGGCAATAAAGGGGTAATCCGCATTCCCCTAAGCTCCTGCATTACTGCAACCTCAACATTAGATTATTAAGTGTCATATCACGACACTCGTTGCGGGATTCTTACCCCTCTGTAGATATACTGTCGGAGTATTCCACAGTCTCAGCCGACGAGGCCCATTAAATATATATGTATAAACAAGATTTGGCATTAAATAACCTACCACGGCTGATATGCTATAAGACCCCAAAATAAAATAGTATTTAGTATATATATATATATATATATATATATATATATATAGTTTATATGTATAAAACGGATTTGACATAAAATAACTTACAATCGTTGATATACCATATGACCCGAAAACCAAACGTGAACAAATCATATACATTTAATGTATATGTGTAAAAAGGATTTAGTATTAAATAACCTTCAAGGGTTGATGTACTATAAAGCCAAACCAATTAAACTAAACCGACATCTCCGTAACCGTGGTCATCTGGACAAGGGTAACTATAATGGGCTTGGAACTTTCGGACGCTCATTTAAATCTTTGTTATCTTCTCAAAATAAAAACAAAACATCAAAAACTAAAAATGAAACCAAAAAAACACAAAAATAACCCACACCATTTTTAGCTGAGGAGATATAATTATATATTTAGATGCCATATTGTACTTGCCGCCTTGTATCGAACGTTTAAATCTAATTTCCCAGGGGGTGTCCTCGTGGTGTAATGGCTAAAGCGATGGACTGCGGAATCGTAGTAAGCGAGTTCGAACTCCAGTCGCTCTATTACGTTCACTTTCGGACAAATACCCTTGGAAAAGGTATGAACCCCCTTATCCTCCCAGCTATGTGTTAAATAGTACCACTAGGAGAATGGCTTTGGCATTAAATAACCTACAAAGAGTTGATATGCCATTAAACTAAAGAAATCAAACCAAACCAATTTCCCATTCCATCACACGAGAAAGACTTTCTTCTGTTCTGGTTGACCTGAACGCGACTCAGTAATTTCCTTTCCTTCATTAGTAAATTGTTATTTCACGGAGTTCATATGTCAAAGCGGATTTCTCAATTTCGAAACACTCTAAAGGTAACCTTGAGATTATATCAACAATACGGTCTATTTACAAACCTAAAAATCCTCCCTCAACTGGCGTATCAATCAGGTAATTGGTAAAGTTAATTATACGAGTATCTAAAAATATAAACAAAAATAGTTCAGTTTAGATTTTGTTTTTATTAGTTTACTAGACGATTCTTAACTCCGATGGTTGATCGTTCTAACTGAGGTCCATAATCATATCGATATTTCTAGTCATAAGTGTGTCGAGGATTATTATTAGCAGTTCATAATTATCGACATTATATCGAGAATTCGGATCACTAAAAATCATTTTCAGCGCAAAGACTACACACAATTATCATTAATAGGTAACCAGGACTGAAGATTTATTTATTCACTAACTTAAGGGAATCGCTTTGAAGGAATTGACCAACAAAAAAGTGTTATAATACAGCTTCCTATATATATATATATATATATATATATATATGGAAGTAAGTAATGGAAATGAATCCGAAAATGTAGAGAAAATTTGAAAAACATGACAATCGAAAGAGAAGAAATTTAATGTAAATGAAAGTCGACTTTATAACGTTTCACTTCTAATGAAACACCATCAGGACTTAGAAAGGATGATTCCGAGTGGCGTTAGATCAGCGATGGATTTTTACTGAAATACAAAATACTGGGAAAATTTTATAAACAGAGAAAAGGGTAACCTTTTAATCAATAAAGCAGCATCCTTATTTAAAGATATGTCACATGACTATTTAAGACAATGATGTAGAACAAATAGAAACATCAAGAGAAATAATGAATGAAAAGGAGAAAAAGAAAGAAAGAGAGAAAAGAAAGAAAGGAAAAGAATGAAAGAAGAAGAGAGAAGGAAATAGAAGAGGGGAAAGGGTATATAGGAAAAGAGAGGAAAGAGGAAAAATGAGGATGAAACAAACCAACATATCATGTGTAAATAACTTCAGTTAAATCAAAAATCAAACCTGTCAACTGATATGTTTATAAATAAAAACTTTCACAGGTAGAAAAAACAGTTGTTTTGTGGGGAAAGGTGGAGGAAGTTTTAAAACAAAAGTAATTAGATGAAATAATTATTTACCGGTGAAAAGGAAGAGAATTCAAAAGGGGGAACATGATATATTTGTGCGAAAAAAGGCGGTGAGCTAGAAAAAAAAGTATGTAAGTATTAATGAGGAAATTATGAAAACATATATGGAAAATAATTAGAGATGGAATGTATTGTAGCTATTTAAGACAAGTTTTCCCAAATACGGATATAGTATGTTGAAAAAGCCGGATCGACTATTACCTGATCGACAAACCGAAATTGCACCGGATTCAAAAATTGGTCTTATCTTTTTTTTTTTTTTATGGATATAAGCTATCAGAGTGTTTGCATTGAAATTGAAGTTGTGATCAGACTTCGAAATGTGTTGGAAAAACGCATCAAGATTACCAACATTAATATATTTTATGTTCGTTTATACGCTTATGATTGTTCCTCAACGTTTCGTCTTTATATTCCAACTCGTTGACTAAACGGTTACCCCTTTCTCTGTATGTATAATTAACACTGGTTTTATTTTTCAATAAATCATCGATCGGTCATATCGAGTGACGTTCTAATGTCACTCGATATCATCCTTTGTAAGTCATTAGAACAGAAACACTATAACATCGACTTTCTTTCACATTAAATTCTTTGGGTTACCTTGATCTTTAATTTCTTTCTGTCTGTCTGTCGGTCTGTCTTTCTCTCTCTCTCTCTCTCTATATATATATATATATATATATATATATATTCATATCACATGGATATTTATACATATGCATTTGTATATTTATAAATATCTACATAATATATATATATATATATATATATGTATATATATACCAACACCTCTACATGGGCACGATGTGACACATGGTCATTTTTTAAACTGTGTTTAACAGCTTTGAATAAAGCGTTTTACTTCTCTTAGACTGATTTCCCAGTCAAGTCTAAGGAATCTAGTCTACCCAACTATTTACCCATAATAGTAATAAGATTTTTGGAATCGTACTTTTTAGAAGGGTATGAGGGCGATGGGAAATGCAATCGGCCTCGTTCAAGACTTGAACTACGCTCACTGTGCCCATTTCCTTCGACGAATACCCCACCCCATATATATATATATATATATATATATATATATATATATATATATACGTAGTGCGTTCAATAAGTTTCAAGACTTTTTTTTACAGGCATTTAAAATTATCGTAGACTCTTGAAAATTCAGTCTCTTATTGCTATACATCTTATGAGATGACTGACCAATTATTATGATTTCAGCTTCAAATGAACAGCTACAGCAGCAATTGGAATACACCCTACTAAAGCCTGATTGTCTCAGCTGGTGAATTTCAAAAATGCAATCTGCACATGAGGACATTTTAGAAGAACGATATGCAATAAAATTCTGTTTTAAACTTAGAAAAAAATGCCACAAAACGTATGGAATCCTTCAGACTGCTTTTCGACCATTTTGCTTTAAACGAACATCAGCTTTTGAGTGGCATAAGAGATTCAAGGAAGACAGGGAGACTGTGAGGGATGATGAGAGGTGTGGGAGGAGTAACGAAGTCTATACACCAGAATTGATCGTCAAAGGGCTGTGATTAGGGTTAGGGTTTCTATGTTGAGGTTTTAAGGGAGTTCAGGAAGAGATTCCTAGGGAGGAGGCCAGCACTCTTCAAATCGGGTCAGTGGCATTTCCACCAGGACAATGCACCAGTCCACAACTCCATCCTTGTCACAGACTATTTGACGAAGATAGGAATCAAGAAAGTTCTTCACCCTCCCTATAGGTCAGACCTTGCTCCCTGTGATTTTGTCGTTATGAGACAATTGAGGAGTAAATGAAGGAGGCTGTGACCAAGGTCATTGACACGCTCACACAAGAGGACTTCCATAGAGCCTTGCAGAAGTTGTTGGAACGGTACAACAAGTGCATTGCAGCCGGAGGAGATTACTTCGAAGAGGACTAGAGTTTGATGTGTGTATTAGCAATAAAAGTGCCCATTCGAAAAAAAGACTGGAAACTTCTTTAATGATCCTCATATATATATTATTCGGAGTTTCATTTGCAGTCGTAATATTTGTATTCGATAATGTTCTTTTTGAAGTTTCTAATGCAAGTTGAATTTTATGTTGTAGACGACATATAAAGACCAAACATCTGAAACTCACACACACACACACACACACACACACATATATATATATGTATATATATATATATATATATATATGTATGTATGTATGTATGACAAAATATATCTTATACCAATTTATGCATGCAGAGATCATGCTGTGATAGAATACACATAGAATAAAAGTTTATATATATTATCCATATGTTCTATGATAGACAGCGATTCGAATTTACTCAAGACACATTAAAAATAAAAAGAAAAAGCAGATTTTGAGCATTACACTCTCTCCTTTTTAGTATATGATATGATTGAGCTAAATTTTTCTCTTTGTAGTCCTTATAAAACCACATTAAATGTTTCTCTTTGGAGTCCTAATAAAACTGCATTATTTTGTTTCTCTTTGAAGTCCTAATAAGACCACATTAATTTTTTCTCTTTGAAATCCTTATAAAACCACATTAAATCTTTCTCTTTGGAGTGCTTATAAAAATTACATTATTTTGTTTCTCTTTTAAGTCCTTATAAAACCACATTGAATTTTTCTCTTGAAAGTCCTTATAAAACCACATTAATGTTTTCTCTTTGGAGTCCTTATAAAAATACATTATTTTGTTTCTCTTGGAAGTCCTCATAAGACCACATTAATTTTACTCTTTGAAATCCTTATAAAACCACATTAAATGTTTCTCTTTGGAGTGCTTATAAAATTACATTATTTTGTTTCTCTTTTAAGTCCTTATAAAACCGCATTGAATTTTTCTCTTGTCCTTATAAAAGCACATTAAATCGTAATGGTAAACCTAGATTTGTTCGCCAAAATTTTTGTAAAAATTTCAAAATTTTGTATTTAATTTTTTAAAATGTAATTAAAAAAGTCACATGGGAGCATTGTTTTAATTTATTTTGGTTGTGAAAAAATTATTAAAATAAAATGATAAACAAAGTGTGGAAAATGAAAATTTTCTTTTCTAGTTACTTTTCTTGTCTCAAAAGTGTCTCATTACTTTTTTAAAATGTGTCCTTTTTCTTTAAAATAATATCAAACAAAGTCAAACAAATAAACACGGTATGAGAAAAAATAAATTGAGCAACTTTGAGGATTATTTCTATGGACAATACTTTAAAAAATATTTGAATCTTTTAAATATTCAAATTATACTTATAAAAGTTTCAGCCGTTAATTTCTTCCCTTAATATGTGAATGGACATATTAGATGTATCCATTGAACAAGGACCACTTAGTTGGCCAATAGAAAACAATTCTGCAAGCCATAAAAAAAGTTCTATGAAGCTGTCAAACCAGAGACGTAAATGTACATGGGCAAGTTATGAACCCATCTCTTCTCTTACCAGTCATGGGTAATTAGTAGGGCAGATTAGACTCTTTAGTGTAACATTGTAAACGAATGGTACCGAAGTGAGAATAGATAAATTATTTAAAAAAAACACAGAAGTTGGAAGAAAGAAGAGTTACCAATGTTCAACATCTCTTCAAGTGGGCTAGGTGTAATGAAATATACTTGATCTAACACCTGCAATTGCTGAGATCACAAGCGAACATGAGTAGTGTCAGGGACTAGCCAGATAAGATCACCTAGTGGAGGCAGAAGTAGAGGGTGGAGTGTTCAATAAATCTTTATAAAAGACAATGAGACTTCTCTATTTGCCCTTTTCTGGTCACTGGAGTACGAGGAGACATGTTTGCGTGAATGGAAAGCGTGGAAGGATTCGATGGTAAAGGAAGAGCTAATTCCAAATATAACGAAAAAAAAAAAATACCCAGCACGTTGTGTCCGTCATTGTTTCCTCATATTTCCATGGTTAAAGAGACTAAACAGAGGGAATAATGTAACAGAGGTCCTAACGCTTGAAGTAAGCTGTATTTTTTGTGGTTTTTGTTCTTCATCCGAGGTTTTGTCATCACTAAAATAGCAGTCATCAGTGGCTACATTTGACATGGTAAGGCTAATCGTCGCTGGTTATATTAGTCTTGGTTAGGCAAATCGTTGTTGACTATATTAGTCTTGCCAAGGCAAGTCGTCACAGATTATATTAGTCTTGCAAATAGAAATTGTCGATGGGTATATAAGCCTTGCAAAGGTAAGCTTTCTAGGAGTTGGAAAACTGATTTCATACCCAGGGTACTCCGATTAAAAACTTATGTTGTACCAAATCCTGACTATATATACAGACGTAAACTGCATTTAATTTTCCTACACAATTTGAAGGAACATGGCACACAAACAATAAACTTTATATGCAGAGGGTATTTCAATAAAAATCACTTGTCGGCTGGGCGAAGAATACTCCGATTCTATCCTCCGAAGAGGGTTAATATTACTCTTAAAAAGGGTTATCCTGGTTTACCATTGAACAGCATCTGATGATGAGGTTCGTGTTCTGGTGATCTGTGGATTGGAGAGTACCTCTTCATTAAAACTGTTGTCTAAGTACAGGGTAGAACGATAAAATTGTTGTCCCAAAACGAAACAACACTACAGCTTTATTTTAAAACTTTTATTGAAAAAATCAATTCAGGTAACTTGATTATGTTGTAGAGCTGACATCTATTCAATGTAGCCGCCTTCAGCCTCATTCATCACCTCGATACGGATCTTAAACTGGGAGCATGTCTTTTCCACAATCGCTGGCGGAAGCTCGGCGAATACTCGGCGGATGGCGGCGATCAGGCTGGCTTTAGTGTTGTAGGAGGTCATGTTGGTGATGTTCTTGACGTATGACCAAACGAAGTAGTCCAGCGGGTTCAGGTCGGGAGAGCGGGGCGGTAAGAGAAGGGTACAAAGTTGTAGCACTCCTTCTGAAGCCAAGCCTGGGTCTCTTTGGACCTGTGGGCCGGCGCCGAGTTCTGCTGCTACACCCGGGGTCTGCCACTGGCAAACTGATTGCACTAGGGGATCACCACACTCTTCAGCACATACAGGTAAACTTTGGTGTTGACTTTCAAGCCGACTTCGAAGATGTGAGGTGGCATGATGTGGCCCTCACTTGAAACCACACCAAAGACCATAACCATAGCCGTCCGAAGGGTCGTCCGTTGGGTTGAGCTGTGCCCTCAAGCGTTAAACCGTCCGGATTTGCATTTTGAGGGTGCTGGCAATAGTCCTTTTGTCATAACTTGGATCAGTAGATAGCATGTGTTGTACAGCGTTCATCTCCGAACTCGCTCGTTGAACATTGTGTCACTTTCAGGCATGATAGAAGGCTCCTATCGCTCTTGGAATTTGTACACAACTGGCCAACTAGTAGATGGTCAGCAACAAAAAAAGAAAGAAAAGAAAACCAGTTTTCATTAAACGAAAATCGAACCACGTCCTCTTTTCTAGGGCGACACTTTTATCGTTCCACCCTGTATTTGTATTAGATAAGAATTTTTGAAACCAAATAACTGAATAAATTATTAGTATTAAACAAAAATTCCCAAAAACTTATTACTGCAAGAAAATTATTTGTATATAACAGGAACACTTGATATAGCTGTTACAAACGAATGATTGTTGACAAATAAAAGAATAACTGAATCATTGAAAATATTTATGATTACAATCAAATATTTACAAATCAATCAAATTTTGGCATAAATTAAGCTATCATATTTACCCAACCCCTCCGCTCGGGCAGGATATGACACAAGGTCAATTTTTTAAGCGGAGTTTGACAGGTTTGAATTCAGAGTTTTCCTTCTCCTAGACTAGTTGCCTCACCAAGGCTGGAGAACCTAGTCTGCCCTTCTATTTACCCATAGCTGGCATAAATTAAGCTATAAGGAGTTGAGATGCCGTTAGATATATAAACCAGACGAAACCAAATCTTTCTATTAATATATTTTTCATTAAAGATGAAATATGAAATAGCTGTGTCTTTCTGCTTATTTCCATTCTCTGTACGTAGAGGTATTTCCGTTTGTTATATCCTTTGAGGTAATTATCAAGAAAGCTTTTAAAGCTTGCTGAAGATCCCATGAGGATCGAACTTACATTTATTTCTCCTTTAACCCAGTGACATGAAAAATGTAAGTGTTTGTTGGCTGTTTTAGAAAAAAAAATCCAGTGCAAATGAAGATATATGGAAAAACGAAAGTGAATACAAAAGTGAAAATAACGCGTAAATAGTTTAACAGACGGCAATTGGTAAGAAGAAAAGAATGAAAACGAATCAATCAAACACGAGAAAGAAAAAAATTGGTTCGAGTTACTGTCAAAGAAAGAATGAGTGGAATGAACGGGTGAATAGGGGTCAAAAATTGAACACCCGAAAATATCATAGAAGAAGAAGAAGAAGAAGAAGAAGAAGAAGAAGAAGAAGAAGAAGAAGAAGAAGATGTGAAAGGTATTTTAATTGAAAGAATTCTTGTTTTTTTTATCTGAAAAAAAGTTAGCCAGACATAAAAAAATTGAAGAAAAAAATTAAAGAAGAAAAAAAAAGGAATAAAGAATAAATGAAAAGCAGACAAAAAGAAATCAGTCATCGATGAAATAAATAAATCAATAAATAAAGAAAGAAAGAGAAAGAGAGAGAGAGAGAGAGAGAGAGAAGAAAGAAAGAACGTTGAGGAGAAAAGAAGGAATAATGTAATGTAAGATAAAAGCTATAAAAAGGAGAATAAGAGAAAAAAAACCAGAAAAAAAAACAAGTAAAAGTATAGGGACGAAAAAAATGCGCTAAAACGGAATTGAAAAAAATAAGGTTGAACTTAAGTTAGCTTTCCAGGTTTGTATGGTTATATATTTTCCAACAAAAGCAGAGCTCAGAGTTTGTACCTCAGTAAAAAAAAAAAAAGATTTCTCTTGTTGATTTTGATTTCATTCTAAAAATTGTTATAATAGTTTTTCTTCCAAGAATGTTCCCTATTTCTTTAGCCTTGTAGAACACTAAGCTATGCAATAATGAATCACTAGACCGAGGAAAGAAAGATAAAGTATTTAATTCAACTATTCTTCATTTGGCCTTCCACCTTCTTTTCGACGGACCTCAATTCTTATTCCTTTATTTCTAGGACTCATTTTTGCTTGAACAGTTTTAAACTGTCACCATTTAATCAATCATTAGTTTTATTATTTAAGTATTTTCTATCTATTAATCATTTAAATATTTAGAAAAAAAAGGAAATAGTGAGATAGACGAAAGAAAAAGAGAGAAGAGAGAGGAAAGCGAAAAGAAAAAGGAAAGAAAGGTAAAAGAGAAAAAAGAAATTAAACAGTGAGAAGAAAAAAAGAGAGAGTAAGTTTAAAAGAAAAGAAAAGAAAAGAAAAGAAAAAAAGAAAGAAAGAAAGATAAAACGAAGGAAAAAGAGAAAAAAAAGAAAAAGAAAATTTATGGAGAAAAGGAAGAAAACCAAAACGGTAGGTAAGGAAAAAGTGCCAAAAAATAGAGAAAGAAAGTGAAGAAAAAGAAAAAAGAAAGAAATCAAATGAAAAGAAAGAAAGAAAGTAAGAAAAAAAGAAAGGAAGAATGTAAACACAAAGAAGGAAAAATATATACAGGGAACAGAAAGAAAGAAAGAAAGAAAGAAAGAAAGAAAGAAAGAATTAACACGAAGAAGGAAAAAAGTCAATACTGCGAACTGAAAGAAAGAAATAAGATGGAAAGGAAGAAAGAAAAACTGAACACAAAGAAAGAAAAATAGATTCAGAGAAAAGAAAGAAAGAAAGTAAGAAAAAAAGAATGTATACAAAGAAGGAAAAATGGATAGAGGAAATAGAAAGAAATCAAAGAAAATAAAGAAAAATAAAAAGAGTAAAACGAAAGAGGAAATGAAGGAAAGAAGAAAAAAGATACTAATGGACAAAACGCAGAAAGCCCGAAAGCAAAGCGAGTAAAACAAATTAAGAAACAAAGGCAAGAAAAAGAAAGTTTAAAAAAGAAAATTAAGACAGAGGAATTAAACAACGTTAGAAAGTTAATAATAATTATAATGTTGTTTGTGAAGCATAAGAATAGGCGTGTGGAGGAATATAAAAGGAAAATTAAGCTTTAAGTAGGAAGAATTTGAAGACATAGTAAAAACAACAGACGGAAGCGGATTACGATTAGAGGGATGGGATAGCTGGCAAAAGAAGAAAAAGGTGAAGATACCTGCTAAATCTCACAGGAAGGATTTTATTCCTGGCGAAATTCATTCGTTGGGGGAGGAAATGACAGCCGACAAGAGTCCATCAATTGGCATTGGGCGTCACGTGATAGGCGGATATTGATTCAAGGCCAGTATCAAATCTCTTACGTCAAAATCTCTTCGCTTCATGGCGATTCTATATCGATCCGCTACATCCGATTGCACTTGATCCTGTTATGGTTCCCCTCTACCAATCTTTGATTAATACTTGTTGGGTCAGCTGACACTGAGTGTCGTCAGTTTCAAGTTGTTGCGTGCACTTCCTGTCAACTGTTGATCGACTGAAGTTAACAGCATTTTTAACTTCTTTGGTATTCCTTTCTGTCCTTATGGGATTTGGGGGGTGAATCAAGTGCCCTCATAATTATAATAAGCAAAGTTGGCGACTGTAGTCGAGGATGACCTGAAGGCTCCTTTTCAATAGCTACTACACCGAGGTGTTGAGGAGGGTGCTACTCCATTTCCTGGATTGCTCCACTTTACCCTTGATCCTTATTTTATTGTGCTGAGTGCTAAGCAAGGCCGCATCAATACTTTTCTTTAGTCTTTGGTATAACTCGACTTGAGATTGAACCCCGGTCTACCGGACCATTGGCGAACATTTTACTCATTAGGCTAATGGCCCGGTATAATTTTCATTTGCAACAGCTTTTGAAGTTCTTTAGTACAGACTTAATTAGATAATGCAAGAAACTTTTTCTTTTATTTTCTGATATAGGTTATACTCAAGAACATCCAAAATCCCACAAGGACTGATGTTGTGTATTGACCTTTGACAGAAGCGTCAGGTTCTTGCTGTGTAAAAAGGAAGACAGCGATTCATGGATGTAAGCAGCTCACATGGTTTGACAGCCGGAAACAGGCCCCTAAGGGGTGACAACAGGAACGCATGGGCGTAGGAAATTTACATATGCACAGGAACCCATGGCAGACGGTCAATCACAGACACAGAATCGTGAGATTCACGGCCAGCGTGTACCCAGAGGGAGCAAGGGCAGTGGTCGAAATCGTACTCCGGCCGAGAAGCAGAAATGCTAAGTGGGGCCCTGAATATGGCACAACATTGCTAAGAAAATGTGATTCAATATAGAAGTCCCCTGCCTGTCTGGGTCCACGTCCTTCGTCACCCTGTCCCTTTCTCTCTCCTACAAGACTAAGAAGTTTCGACGCTAAGGAAGAATAAAGAGACTCATATTTTTATAAAGAAAGAGTCATGCCTCTTCGTTGTGGTCCTTCAAGGTTCCATCATTCTTTCATTCATTTTATGGCTATATAACAGAGATAGGAATACCAAAGGATTTAAAAGCGCTCTTAACTTCAGTCGTTCATAAGTGACTTTAAGTACACAAAACAACTTCAGTATCAGCTGAAGAACAAGTATTAATCAAAATTGGATGAATTTGGTTTGGTTTAGTCTGATTTGGTTTTATGGCTTATCAATGACCAATCATTAATCATTAATGGAGGTGCCCGTGGTGTAATGGTTATCGTCACAGGTTATGGACACGGCGACACGAGTTCAAATCCTAGACCTGACTGATTGCATTTCACATCGCTCTAATACCCTTGGGAAAAGGTATGAATCCAATTATTCTCCCTCCAGCTATTGGTAAATAGTAGGGCAGACTAGGTTCTTCAGCCTTGGTGAGGCAACAAGTCTAGGAGAAGGAAAATTCTGAATTCAAACCTGTTAAACTCCGCTTAAAAAATTGACCTTGTGTCATATCCTTCCCAAGCGGAGGGGTTGGTAAATATGATTAATCATTAATGACCAATCAACTTTTAAACATATAACAGTTCTATTTCAACGAATTCAGTTTAGCATGGGTACACAATTTAGTTCTGTCTGACCTGTAGATAAGACCCGATCAAGTGCTATCTCTCCCGGGCCTGAGTAGGCCAGGGAGCGATAGCAATAAAGGGATATTCCACATTTCTCAAAGCTCCAGCATTACTTGAATTTCACCATCAGATTTTTAGTGTCATATCTAGGACACTAGCCGTCTGCAAAGATGCAATCGGTGTATTCTGCTGTCCCAGTCGAGTGGACCAAGAATTGGTTTAGGGAAAATCACACAACACCGTCGAATAAGGAATCGGGAATTGGATCACTACTGGTTATACAAACAGCAGTTATTTACGGAGCTTTGCTGAGATTGACACAAGATCTGTAATGTGGGGCATTCAGGCAAAATCAAACTCTTTCATGGTTAGCCGACAGTAAAACGATTCCAGCTTCACGGAGAGTGTTAGAGTAATCGTCGCAAAAAATGAACCCAGCAAGCCAAGTTCAAATCTGGGACGAGACTGCATTGTAGGTTGATTATTGTGGTTAAAGTTGAATGTTGGACTGGTTTTTCAATTCCTGGTAAAGGCAACCGGCCTAGGACAAAAAAAAAAACTTGGATTGTCGAACTCACGACTAACAAGGTAAAGTATAAATCGAGTAATATAATGAGGAGCTGGAGTTTTGAAAGGAGTTTGATGCAGTATTCAAACTCGTCTTGGCAACTCAAGCGGTGATATTAAAGTCATCGAGGATTTTTCATTGCGTAGTGGTTAAGGAGTTTGACTGCAATATCGAAGCATGTATTTACCAACCCCTCAGCACGAGCATGGATGCAACACAAGGTCATTTTTTTAGCGGACTTTAAATTCTAGTGTTTTTCTCTGTCTCTGACCAGTTGCCATACCAAGAGTAAAGATCCTAGTCTGACCTACTATTTACTCATAGCTGAAAGAAGAAGAGTTGGATTTATAACTTTCCCAAAGGTATTAGTGCTTTGTGAAATGCAAACAGCCTTGTCCATTGTTTGAACTCGGGTTTCAAAGTCCATTCCCAAAGATAATAATGTCCCCATGGCGTAATGGGTAAACTACAGGACTGCGGAATCGCAGTAAGCGAGATAGAATTCCTGTTGTGTAACTATATTCACTTTCAGATTAATACCATTGGAAAAGGTATAAACACTCTTCCCAAACAACTGTTTGTTAAATTGTACCTCTACTAGTTTTTTTTTAAAGCGATAGCTTTGGTATTAAATCACCAACTAAGGTTGAAATGCCAATAAACAAAGAAAGCAGATTACATCACAAGTGCCTCCTAGATATTGTAGTTTGTTGTATATTGACCTTCGACCCGATGGCAGTTATGAGAAGAAATCGCGTTGGTGGATTTTGCTGAGAAAATGGGACAATAGAGTGGGGGTCAATATATTGCAGTTCTGTTCGGTGTCCAACTCCCTCTCACACGCAAACCTTACAATAAAGTGAGAAGTATATTTTTTTAAAGAAGTCTCCACTCGTCTTTATTGTGTCTTTGATTCTGCATGTAAATGTGTATATATGTATATGTGTATGGTTGTCGCATATGACTATACAGCACATTCTCGCTATTACGTTTACTTTTGGACGAATACCCTTAAGTTACAGTTGAAATAATACCACAACTGTTCCCCAACAAGGATGGTTTGGCCTCAAATAAAGCAAGAAGTTTGATATACTATTAAAAAAGAAACGAAAAGAAACCACCAGGGACGTTTTATATAGCACCTTGCTCCTTATCTTGGACTGCATCAGTGTAGAGGAGAATGCAAACATGTTGTATGGGTAACCGCCGGTTTTTAAAATAAAGTCTTGACAAGGCCTAATTCCAAACTCAGAACTGTAGTCTCGGGAGATTGACGGGTGCTTACCTTAGTTCTAATCGTAAGCTAGAAAACATTGTTTCCGTGAAAGTGAAGTTATAGGAAGCTGCAGGATATATACATTGTTGAAAAGACCTGAGATTGTTGCGAATAATCATTGTTTTCAAACGACCTGATGGCGTTCCTAGACAATGAGTCCTATACACTTTGTTTTCAGTAAAAAAAAAAAAAACTCACTGAAAAGTTGCAAACAGTAATTGTTGCTATAGAAAATAAATCCATATAATAGAAAAGAGATTTAACAATGATAGTTTTATTTTCAAATAGATTTGATAGGTGTGTAAAAAAATGTCACTGTGTTGGTAAAGAAATATATTCTTTAAATCTAATGAGTTGAGATATACTGACTTAATAACCTTCGTTTTGTAGGATTGCTTGATTTTAAAGACATATCAATCTGTCTGGGTTATTTTATGTCTATCGGTTTGGGAACTGCGTATATTGTTCGTTTATATTTACATTTTTTGTAATTTCTTTTTTTTTGCACACGGTTATGAATTTGCATTTAATCATATGATTTCAAGTATTCCTATCTAATATTAATTTGCGCACAATTATATGATTCAAATCGATGTTTCTTTTTAATAACTATCATTTGTTATGACGTATATGGTTTCAAGTAGCTAATAATAATACTAATCCTAGGTAAACATATACAGCTTCAAGGAACTATTTTTAATGCAAAAAATTAGTCATATAATATCAAGTATTCCTATGTAACCCTAATAATTTTTAAACAAGGGAGTCTTCGTGGCGTAAAAACTTACGTGCATGACTCTGGCCTCAAACTAAGCGAGTTCGAACTCTAATCGTACTATTAAATTCATTTTTGGACTCATACCCTTGGGAAAGACATGAACCCGAATATTCCCACAACAATGGATTAAATAGTATCACTGGTGTTCTTCAACAAAGATTGCTTTGGCTTTAAATGACCCACGGATGTTAATTTGCTATTAAACAAAGAAACCAAACCAGACCTAACTTTTAAGCAGATTTATTTAAACCCAAGATTGGACTCTAACAGGTACTATCACGCTGGGTCAGAGTGAAGCTGGGAGTAATGCCACTCAGATTTCCAGAACTGATGCCTCATCACCAGATACAGTTTAGTGTGGTACTAAGGACACCTGGTATTTTGCTGGGGTTGGTGGAGGTCATATAACACTGCAGGGGATATATACAGCAGATTCTATGCTCTGATTACAGAACGGAGTTAATATTTGTTTGGTTTCTTTGTTTAATGGCACTTCAAACTTTGTTGGTAATTCAATGCCAAATCCATCATTTTAGAAGGATACTCGTGGTACTATTTAAAACATAGTTTTAAGATAAATAGGTTAATACCTTTACCAAAGGTATCTTTCCGAAAGAGAATGTAATAGCGCAACTGGAGTTCGAACCCACTTACTTCTAAGTCACAGTCCAACACGATAGCCACAATACTACGAGGATCATCCCGGAGAAAAGATAGAGTCTTAAGATATTTATTCAAGATTCAAATTAGGTAATCAAATGATTTTAAGAGTGACATTAATATTTCGCTTAAAGCTGACCATAAACATTTAACGTGTTATTTTCTTTTTCTTTTTTTTGAATAATGTTGGTACGTATTCCGTGTTCAGACAAGGATTATTGGCTAAAATCTTAGTACTCCATGACTTTTGACATCTGACATCGTACACATTGCACAGAAAACAACAGCAACAACAGAGAACTGAGAGAGTTGTCTCTCCTGGGTTCAGTGAAGAACTTCGCAGTTACAGTAATTTTAAGAAATTATAAGCAATTATTCTGAAATATCAATTTGAAGGAGAGTTTAAAACCAAGATCCTGTGAATAACATCCATAACCCTATGTATTTGGCGTATCTAACAATCAACGAAAATATAAGAAGAAAATAATTCAGAAGTTTTCCTGATTTAAGCGTGCCACAAAGAAAGATACATATTTAAGAAGGAAGAAATTAATTTTAAAATTTCACCTACCTAGGAAGCACCATCTCATCAACCGAAAAGGACATCGACACGCGGCTATCGAAGTCATGGACAGTTATCGATAGCCTATCGATCATATGGAAATCAGACCTGACCGATAAAATGAAACGCAGTTTCTTAGAGGAAGCGGTCGGATCGATACTGCTGTAGGGATGTACTACTTGGACGCTAACTAAACGGCTGGAGAAGAAGCTAGACTGCAATATTGAACAAGTCCTGGCGGCAACATCCCACAAGGCACCAACTATACGGCCACCTGCCTCCCGTCACGAAAACTATCCAAGCTAGACGAACCTGGCATGCAGGACATTGATGGAGAAGCAGGAACGAGCTCATAAGTGATATACTCCTATGGACCCCCGCCTATGGCCGGGCAAAAGCAGGACGACCAGTTCGAAAATACATTCAGCAGCTATGTTAGGATACGGGATATAGCCCTGAAGACCTACCAGAGGCAATGAACGATAGGGAGAAGAGGCGAGAGAGGGTCAGGGATATCTGTGCTAGCGGCACGACATGATGATGATGATGAAGCGTGCCATGAAGAATGATACATATTTAAGAAAGAAGAAATGTATTTTAGAATTTATTGAGTCATGCTTTGTCAGGAATACTGATCTTCCACTCCAAACAATCATCATCATCATCATCATCATGTCGTGCCATTAGCACGGATATCCCTGACCCTCTCTCACCACTTCTCCCTATGGTCCATCGCCTCAGGGAGGTCTTCTGGAAAACATCCCGTATCCTCGCATAGTTGCTGAATGTAGCATGCTAGAAGGAGGTGTGTCCGCGTGCAACGTGTAAGTAGCAGGTTTATATACTTTATATATTTCAATCCAAAAATCATCCTCATCATCATGTCGCGCTGGTAGAGCGGATATCCCTGATCCTCTCTCTCCACTCCTCCCTATCGTTCATCGCCCTAGGCAGGTCTTCACGACAACATCCCGTATCCTCACATAGCTGCTGAATGTATGTTCGTGCTGGTCGTCCTGCTTTTGCACGGCCATGTGTGGGGCTCCATAAGAGTACATGACTTATGAGTTCGTCCCTGCTTCTTCAGCAGTGTCCTACATGTCTGGTTCGTCTAACTTGAATAGTTTTTGTGACAGGAGGCAGGTGGCCGTACAGTTGGTGTCTCGTGGGTTGTTGCCACCAGGACTTGTTCAAGATTGCTCGCAGCCTTCTTGTGTAATTGTCGTCTAGCTTCTTCTCCAGCCGTTTTGTTAGAGTCCATGTAGTGCATCCATGCGACCGCTGCCTGGAAAAAACTGCGTTTCATTTTATCAGTTAGGTCTGATTTCCATATAATCGATAGCCTATTGATAGCTTTCCATGCTTTCGTTAACCTCGTGTCGATGTCCTTTTCGGTTGATGCTGCGCTGCTTCCTAGGTAAGTGAATTTGTTTAAGAGGGGTTCCGTCTAGAGTGGAGATGTCACCCATTGGATTATAGCACATATATTCCGTTTTGTGTGCATTGACATAGAGGCCTATGCCTGTGGCTGCTCGTTCCAAACTATTCAGTAGTGTTTCGGCTTGGTTGGGTGTATTTGCCGGTATCACTATGTCATCGACGTAGTCGGCGTCGGTAATTGTTTTTGCGGGGTACCTTCTGCTTCTTTTCTTTGTCAGCTCGAAGCCGTTCTCTCTGATTTTGTCAATCGATGTTCTAAGTACCTAGTCTAGACAAATGATAAAGAGGTATGGAGCTAGTGTGTCCCCCTGTAGTACTCCTGCTACAATGTCGAAGTATTCTGTGTCTCCATCTGGTGATCATTACTTTTACTTTGGTGTTTCTATAGAGAATCGTTATTGCTGCTACGGTTTCTTAAGGTATGCCGTATGCTAGAAGGATTTGTTCCATCTTTCCTCTGTGAATGGAATCGAAGGCCTTGGTAAAGTCGACAAATATTAATGTCGCTTGTGGGTTTTTTGCCCGTACACCTTCAAGGATTCTACGGATGGTTAATATTTGTGAGGTCGTGGATCTATTTCTTCTGAAGCCATTTTGGTTTTTCCTAAGTATGTTGTCGATTTTGGGTTCTATGTGGTTTCGTAGTAGGGCATTGTAGATTTTGGTTGCTATGGATGTATGTGTTATGCCTCGGTAGTTTCTGGCTAATCCGAGGTCACCCTTTTTAGAGAAGGGGAAGATGCATCCCTTCATCCATCTATCTATCGGATTTTGATTATATACAGCGTAGCAGTGTCGGAACAGTATGTCGTCGAATTGTCTGGTCTTCTATAATTCTGGGGGAATCTCGTCCAGCCCTGCACCTTTCCTATTTAAAATTTTTCTGAGAACCGAGTCGAGTTCTTCTTGTGTGAACGGTCCTAGTTTAATGTCTAATTGTTTATTAATTATTCTGGTGATTGGTTTATGTGTTATTTTCGGTGGGTTTCCTAGTAGGTTTTCGAAGTGCTGTTTCCACAGTTTTATTCTTTCTTGCTGGTTTGCTGCTTTCAGTTCCAAACAATATCAGTAGAGAAAAATCTATACATTGCTCAAGATTTGGGTACGGGTTATTCAAGTTAGGAGATAGTCATGATGTAATGGTTTTTGTCGTAGAAAATGGACACGGATCCCCGAGTTCAAATAATAGACGAGGCTGTTTGGATTTCAGCTATTGCTAATATCCTTAGGAAAGGTATGAATCCAACTATTCCCCGAGCAGCTATGGGTAAATAGTAGAGTAGACTAGGTTCTTTAAAGTATTGTAACCAGTCTAGAAGAAGGAAAAATCTGTATTCACGACTGTTGAACACTGCTTAAGATTGTCCTTCTGTCATATCCTGCTCCAAGGTGTAACCTACAGTGGACCCTGGTTGTGAACCACTTGTCAAAGTGGGGCTCTGAATATGGAATAAAAAATCTGGGTTAAGAAAAAGTGAGTATAACAGTCTTCCGCCAGTCTTTATCGGTGTCCTTCATCTGCCTGTCTCTGTTTCTCTTTCATACTTACAGAATGTTTTACCCTTTCAAGAAATAAAGATAAGAGACTTATATTTTTAAAACCAAGTGTTATAGTCCGTCCTTCCTTCATCATGGTATGCAACACAACTCTGAATTTAAAACCAAGACCACTAGTTTCGAAGACAAGCCAAATCTTGTCTTTAAACCCTCATTCAGTTAAATCCTGAAATATCAAGGCTTTTAAAGCATACTATTGATACATTGTAACCCAGTACTATCTGCCGCATTGTCAGCAAGAACAATCTTTTCGACAGTTTTAGCAGATTGAGTAGGATGGATGGAAAATCGACTGGAAGAAAGGTAAGTCTTCTCAAGAAGTGTCAGTTTTGAACGGTGATCTCACACATTCGTCGCGAGGCAATGGTGTTACAATGGTCATCATTGTAGGAAATGAGCACGGCGACCCGATTTCAAAATCTGAACGAGTCTGTTTGCATTTCACATAGGGCTAGTGCCTTTTGGAAAGATATGAATCCCACTATTCTCCCTCCAGCTATGAGTAAATAGTAAGGCAGACTGTGCTCTTTAACCTAGGAATGGCAACTGGTTTAGGTGAAGGAAAACCCTGAATTCAAACCTGTAAAACTACGCTTAAAATTGATCTTGTGTAATATCCTTCTCGTGATCCTTCACCAGCTGAATTGGGTGTAAATTTGGCGCTGGATGTGTGATCCTATTTACCCAACCCCTCCGCTCGGGTAGGATATGACACATAGTCAATTTTTAAGTGAAGTTTAACGGGTTTCAATTCAGAGTTTTCCTTCTCCTAGACTAGTTGCCTTGCCAAGGCTGAAGAACTCAGTCTGCCCTACTATTCATCCCTAGCTGGAGGAAGAATAATTGGATTCATACCTTTCCCAAGGGTATTAGTGCTATGTGAAATGCTATCAGTCTCGTCAAGGATTTGAACTCATGTCGCCGTGTCTATTTCCTACGACGATAACCACTACACCACGGGCACCTGGATGTGTCGAAAAGGTGGGTCTGGATCCAGGAAACCTCTTACTCATCTAAAGCCTATGAAATCAAAGGGAAAGCCATAATATCAGGGAATTAATGGCCAGCCAGTGGAATATCCGATAAGAACAATAAGTAGGATTTTTTTTTTCAAAAGGCATGAATCTACGGATTCTGATAAATACAAAAGTTAGACCACAAAACATGAAGGGATTTACAATTAGCGCGACGCTTGAATTTGCAATCACAAACTCATAGAGTATACTATAAAAATATACGTCAAACTAAACTATGCGATATCTGTAAGGAGAGAAAGATATATTTTTATAAATTAAACTTCTCCCATCAGCAGAAGATTGAAAGATTTAAAGAAAGTAATAATGTAGCGAAATGTAAAACCAGAAGGATCTTTATAAAAACAAATATCTCATGAAAATATTGAGCGTAAAGCCGAGAAAATGAAAGAAAATAAAATAAATAAAGGGATAAACACATGAAGACAGAAAGAAAGAAAAAAAGAAAGAAAGAAAGAAGGAAAGAGAGAGAGAGAGAAAGAGAGAAACAAATAAATAAATAAAGAAAGAAAGAAAGAAAAAAAGTACGAACGAACGAACGAACGAGAGAAATAAACAAATAAATAAATAAAGAAAGAAAGAAAGAAAGAAAGAAAGAAAGAACGAGAGAAATAAACAAATAAATAAATAAAAAAAGAAAGAAAGAAAGAAAGAGAGAAAGAAAGAAAGAAAGAGAGAAAGAAAGAAAGAAAGAAAGAACGAACGAACGAACGAACGAGAGAAAGAAAGAAAGAAAGAAAGAAAGAAAGAACGAGAGAAATAAACAAACAAATAAATAAATAAATAAAGAAATAAAGAAAGAAAGAAAGAAAGAAAGAAAGAAAGAAAGAAAGAACGAACGAACGAACGAACGAGAGAAATAAACAAATAAATAAATAAAGAAAGAAAGAAAGAAAGAAAGAAAGAAAGATAATATAAAAAGTTAAAAGTGAATGTATTCAAATTGAAAATAAAGTTATGAATCGGAATAAAAATAAGCTTTTTTTTTTAAATTGATTGGATCCAAAATAAAATCGAAGTAAATCCTGTTTGTAAATGATTGAAATTCAAATGCAAATAACCCTTAGGAAGATTTATAATTGGAATATACGTTCCATTACATCTTATTCAATGTAGAAATCCAAGCATACACAGTTAAGATCAATATAGAAAAATGCAATAAATAATGAAAAAAGAAAGAAAGCAAAGAAAATCTACTGGTTGGTTCAGCAAATTATTTTTTAGATTTCACTTCTCTTTGGCGGATGATTTACGAATATTTCAAATAGGAAACCTTTCTCTGAATTTTCAAGATGTGCCTTGGTTTGGTTTAATGGCATATCAAACTTTATGCGTTATTTAATGCCAAAGCCAGTTCATTTGGCTATAGCTATAGAATACACTGGCTGTATCTCTGCAGAGGACTAAAATCCTACCAATAAGTGTCCTGTTTATGACTGTGAACTGTATCTGACGGTAAGGCTTCATTCCTGAAGCTTTGGGGCATGCAGAATACCCCTTCATTGCCATTCCTCCCAGGTCAACTCTGAACTGGATTGGTAGTATTTGTTAGGTTCCCATGCATATGTCAAATAGAACTATTCAATCTTTTGGTTGGAGTTATTGATATTGAATAGAATTATTTGAGAAAAATAGCAGTACTTGATACTATTTAACGGAGTGCAAAAAATAAATAACAATGCTTGAAATAGTTCAACTGTGTGGAAATAAATCATCAATTTTAAATAGAATTATTAGTATTGGATAATAATAATTGAAACTATTTAATTGAGAGCCAGCAAATTAGCTCTTGCTCGTTTAAAAATAAGGTTAACAACAATCTATTTGTTTACAATGTATAAACAAGACTTGGCATTAAATAAACGACAAGGGTTGATATACCACAAAAATAACCAAAGGAATTGAAAAAAATCATGTGACAACTATCCCCGCAGTAGTGATACTATCTAACCCATAGCGGTCAGGGAGATAAGAGAGTTCATATTTTCCTCAGAGTATTAGTCTGAAAGTGAATTTAACAGCCCGACGCGAGTTCGAACTCGCTTGCTAGGATGTCACAGTCAAAGAAATTCGCCATTTCGCCTCAAGGGAATTCTTCGTCGAGATTTGGAATTACCACCATGATTCACTGACGTACTCCGGCTAGTACCTTAATCCCTATTACTAAATAGATACAATGTTTCGGCCGTTGAAAATTTGCGGCCCTTTTAAGATGTCTGTTACTCAGTAATATTCTAGAAGCACTTTAACTAAGTGGATATAGTCGTTGGTCAGCGAGTCACTTGCGGCGCTGGAAGTGTAAATGTTATAATCGTAAGCAATACGAGTTCAAATCCTGAAAAAAGTTATTTGCATTGCACATAGCACTAATACCCTTGTGAAAGGTATAAATCCAACTATTCTCTTTCCAGCGAGAGGGAAACGTAGAAGATCGAGATTTATATTCATGTATCTGAAAAAGAAAGAAAGAACGATAGCAGTAATGTTTTCTGACCTTTCCTAATTGATAAGTTGCCCAGTTGGTGGAGTGGGGGCTATAGAATACACCAACTGCATCTCTGCAGAAGGTTAAGACTTCCCCAACGATGGTCCCGAAAATGACGCTAAAAAATCTGAGGGTGAGGCTAATGTAATGCTGAAGCTTTGGGAAATGAGGAGTGCCCCTTCATTGCTTCCGCTCCCCGGTCTACTGGCTCGGAGTGATAGCACCTTATAGCGTCTTATCTGTGTGTCAAATAGAACGGTTTGACATTTAAACTGTGTTCTTTGAAATGTAAACTGAGTGCAAACAAATAACTTGTGCTAAACTGAATTTTTTGAAATAGAACTGTTTGATCAATTAATGGTTGATTGGTTGGTTGGTTGATTGGTTGGTTGGTTGGGTTTTTATTGCATAAAACTTTTGTCGGTCATTAAACGCCAATTCTATTTTTAGAGAAATAGTCAGTTCTATTTCAAGCAATTCAGTTTAGCATGAGTACACAGTTTAATTGACAAAAATATTTCTATTTGAAGCTGTTCAGTTCATTCTAACAGTTCTAATTCAGCTATTTCTTTTTAGTGTAAGTAAAGGTTTTCTTTACGCACAATTAAATGTCAAAACTGTTCTATATTAAACAAATCTGTTTAGTGTAAGTAAATTTTCAATGTCAAAAAACAGTTCCATTTCAAACAATTCAATGTAGCATAAGTACACAGTATAAATGTAAGTACACAGTTTAATTGTCAAAAATATCTCAATGTAAAGCTATTCAGTTTAGTTAAAAAGTTCTAATTCAAACAATTCAGTTTTATCATAAGTATACAGTTACTTCTATTTAACCCAAAGATTGGACCCTATGATGTGCTACTACTCCGAGCCAGAGTGGACCTGGGAGCAATGGTAATGAAAGAGTGCTCCACATTTCCCAAAACTCCAGCAACACTGGAACCTCACCATCTGATTGTTTAGTGTCATATCAGGACACTCGTTGGGGAGGGATCTTACCCCTCTGAAGATGTGCAGCCGGTGTATTCTACAGCCCAAGCCGACTAGACAATCATTTACTTGTGTGTTAACAAATGACTAATGTTTAACTTAATTGTTTGTGATACAGAGCAATGCTTAAAAGATTAAGCTGTGAGCAAACTAACGATTAACAGTAAGTGGAATTAGGAGATCGACACGCGGCTAACGAAGGCATGGACAGCGATCAATAGACTATGGATCAAATGGAAACGCAGTTTCTTCCAGGAAGCGGTTGTATCGATACTGCTGTATGGATGCACGACTTGGACGCTAACTAAACGGCTAGAGAAGAAGCTAGACGTAGTGTAATTGTTATCGTCGTAGGAAATGAACACGGTGACACGAGTTCAAATCCTGGACGAAACTGGTTGCATTTCACATAGCACTAATACCCTTGGGAAAGGTATGAATCCAATTATTTTCCCTCCAGCTATGGTTAAATAGTAGGACAGACTAGGTTCTTCAGCCTTGGTTAGGCAACTAGTCTAGGAGAAGGAAAACTCTGAATCCAAACCTGTTAAACTCCGCTTAAAAATTGACCTTGTGTCATATCCTGCCCGAGCGGAGGGGTTGGTAAATAGGAAGAAGCTAGACGACAATTACACAAAAATGCTGCGAGCAATAGTGAACAAGTTCTGGTGGCAACACCCTACAAGGTACCAACTATACGGCCACCTGCCTCCCATCTCGAAAACTATCCAAGCTAGACGAACCAGACATACAGGACACTGCTGGAGAAGCAGGAACGAGCTCATAAGTGATGTACTCCTATGGACCCCCACATATAGTCGTGCAAAAGCAGGACGACCAGCTCGAACATACATTCAGTAGCTATGTGAGGATACGGGATGTGGCCCTGAAGACCTATCAGAGGCAATGAACGATAGGGAGAAGTGGTGAGAGAGGGTCAGGGATATCCGTGCTAGCGGCTTGACATGATGATGATGAGTATGAATCTTTTAAACTTTGTTTGCATTAAATAAACCACCGAAGTTGATATGTCACAAAACAAAACAAAACAAACAAAAACAGTTTAATTGAATTGTTATTTATCGATATAAATATTTGGAAACATTAACTGTGTGCAAAAAATTGTAACATGACCATACATGAATATGCGAAACGTATATAGAATGTTCATAACTCATATACATATAACATAGGAATCCCGAAACACAAAAACACATACGACTTCTTAGTTCACGTACATAACTTTTTATTGCCTTTGAGTTAAAAGGTTTTTCGACATAAGGAGAGAGATACAATCTTTCTATGCTGACTTTGCTATCTGCCCCAAACCACGAGTGGAACCCGACACAAGGCCTCGGCGAGCAAGCAAAAGTCACCCTTCTTCTCCCGGCGTCAAAACTCAACTACCTGACTTTTCTCAAATATCCCAAAAACCTCCGCGCTCGCTTCCGGTGCATGACGTCATTCATATACACTGGTCACACTTTAAATCTGGGATTTTTATTTTGACATCTATGAACGTCACATCCTCCCCGTGCGCGCGTCAACACATGCGCTCAAGTTTGCACCTAACTAACCCATGCACTAAGCGAAAGGTTCTCAGCCTAACTAAACCCAAAGGCAGGATATAGAAAACGAAATCCCTCGGCCATTATATTACAACATGACAGCAGACGGACCTTGGATAGAATTATTTCTGTTGAATTGGAATGCTTGAAATTATTTAACTGTGTGAAAATAAAACTATTACTGCAAGCGATACGTGAAACCATTGTGAGAAAATAAATGATCACTATTAAATGGAATGATACGTGTTTGATAGCCATACTTGAAATCATTTAACGGTGTGCAATACGTAATTGTGTGCAAACCAATTTAAAAACATTTCCTACTAATTATTCACTTACAAATCATACGTATAACCATATAACTGTGGGGCCCAGTCGGCTGGGACTATAGAATACGCCGACTGCACATCTGCTGAGGGGTAAGACTCCCCTAATGAGTGTCCTGGATATGACACTAAAAAATCTGATGGTGATGTTTCAGTAAAGCAGGAGCTTTGGGGAATGTGGAGTACCTTTTTATTACTATCGCTCACAGTCGACTCTGGCCTGAAATATTATTAGGTGATAGGGTACTATCTATTGATCAAATAGGACTAAACGATGTACTTAAGCTAAACTGAGTTGTTTGAAAAAGAACTGTTTTGACATTTAGACCCTGTACTTATGCTAAACTGAATTCGTTGAAATAGAACAGTTTGTATGTACAAAAATGGATTTGGCATTAAATAACCTAAATTGGTTGATATACTATGAAACCAAACCAAACTAAACCTGTTTAATTGTGTTGCCTATCTCTATTTGATATCGTTTACCTGTGAGCAAACAAATGAGCGCTGGCTTGTTTGAAAATAACTTTACTGACAAACTATTCACTTACAAATTCTTTGCATATAAGATACCTATATAAACAGGATTTGGCATTAAATGACTGTTATGGTGACATTCCCCATGACGTTACTCCCATGGACCCTACCCATCACTATAAATAGTGACAGGCTCGATAAACGATCATGTGAGTGTACTCAATTAACGGTAACCTTGTGTAAATATATACTGCTATAAACCTTACATCTCCTTGTGTTATTCATTTTTGGCCCTCCAAGACCAGAAACAAGGTTGATATGCTCTAAAACCCAACCAAACTAATTGATACATCTTTTTCTATATAATTTTAGTCACTCACCCCTACCTATCTTCATACCTACCTATCTAGGTGTGTAAGAACGTCCATAAAAAATAAAATTAAGGAAATTAAAAGCGACTACACGTCTGCCTTCAAACCTTCTTCACCAAAAGTCTTTCAGCAAACTATAATTTCAAAGTGGAAGTTGTGTAATCTAACAATTAGAAAAAGAAACTAAACAAAGCAAAAAACTAAGCTTTAAATGAGAAATTACTCTTCTAAAATATATTGTTTGCCACAATGTGTAAACTATTTCGAAGTTTCATTTGAATATTAAATGCATTTTATTTATTGCGTTTTGTAAATATTCAAGAAAGGAAAATATATTATTTCGATATAGATGCAATAAGTTTATAAATACCGGTTTGGTTTGATTCTTTATCTAATTTCATATCAACTTTCGAGTGTTATTAATTGCAAAGTCCTTCCTTCTTGAGGAACGGAAAGGATACTGTTTAACCTTTAGCTGGGGGAATAAGGGGGTTCTCACTTTTCCAAAGGTTATTAATCAGAAAGTGAATATAACAGTGCAACTGGAGTTTGAAGTCGTTCATTTCAAGGCTACAGTCCAGCACTTTAGCCATAAAGCCACGAGGACAGACTAGATTATACAAAGATCCTAACCGTGATATATTGATCTTTAATCCTTAGTGGCCGTTTTTACCGAACCAAAGGATTTTCCTCTGGTTTATGTAGCTAAGACTTTATCTGCCATATGGTCTTTGTTGATTAATTCTTTGATCACTCACCACTCTAATCCAGCAATAGATATCCGATTATTTAGGTTATTTACAAAGCTCTCTTCTGACGTGTCCTATAAAGCCTCCGACATCTTTTGATTCTGCTGACATGCTCCTTTATCGCAGTAATTTAATAAGCTCAGATCAATTTGGCCAGACGTCGAAGTAGAAACGAGTCGTGAAGTTCGAGCCCACTATGTGAGCAAAGTAGCCTGAGATACTAACACCTAATCACCGGAGTCTGCAATATTCCAACAGCATCCTTTGAAGAAGGGTAAGATACCCCCATAACAGAAAAGGGTATCCTGCATATGACATTAAACCGTATCTGATAATGAAACAACAGTTCTGAAGCTCAGGGGACTATAGTCATGACTTGTTGCTATTACTACCAGATGTACTCGACCCTGAGTTGCGTGGGATTGCAGAATACGCTGACTGTATGTATCCCTGCAGAAGGGTAAGATTCCCCAACGGGTGTCCTTGATATGACACTAAAAAATCTGATGGTGAGGTATCAGTAATGCTGGAGCTTTTAGAAATGCTGAGTACCCTTTTATTACCATCGCTCCCAGGTCCACTTTGACCCGGAGGGGTAGGACATGATAGGGTCTTTGTTGATTAATTCTTTGATCACTCACCACTCTAATCCATCAATAGATATCCGATTATTTAGGTCAAATAGAACTAAATGGTGTACTTATGCTCCACTGAATTGCTTGAAATAGAATTGTTTTTACATTTAACTGTGTGCCTATTTGACGATAGAAAGCTCTTGAAACGTGCAAACTTATCAAACTGACTTAATTTAGCGATGCCTAGTCAGCTGTGACTGCAGAATTCACCGACTGAACCTCTGCAGGGGGGTAAGACCCCTACAACAAGTGCCCTGGATACGACGAGGAACAATCTAACGGTGATGTTACAGCGATGCTGGGGCTTTGGGGAAAAAGGAATATACCTTCATTGCCATTGCTCCCAGGTCTACTCTTGCTTCGAATCGTAGCACCTGATAAGACCCTTTCTATTGGTTATATAGAACTAAACTGCGTACTTATGCTAAAATGAATTGCTTGAAATGGAACTGTTTTAACATTGGAACTGAACTTATGCTAAGCTGAATTGTTTAATGTAGCGCTGTTTTGACATTTAAATGTGTGTAAACAAAATCTGTAGTTATACTGAACAGAATTGACTGAATTGTTCTATTATATAGATGGTACTCTGACAGGTGATATCCCTCTTAGTAAGAGTGGACCAGGGAGTAATGGCAATGAAGGAGTACTCCACATTCCCTGGACTGGATCCTCACTATCAGATAGTTTTGTATTCTATTCTGGACCCTTAATGGTGGTATTAACCCGCTGCAGATATAAAGTCGGTGTATTCTACAGCTTCAGCCGAGAGGACTATTCAAACGGGAGTGAAGCAGCCCCCAAGCCCCACCAAGCAAAGATTCTACCCTTCCCCTGCTCCAATGACAGTATTCAAAACCAGATCAATTTTTTTTGTGGGGTAAAGTGGATTTGAACTTTTCTAGACTTGTAGCCTAACCAAGTCTAAAGAACTTTGCCCAACTATCAATTTACTGGTGAGAGGAGAGGACACATGGATTCATACTTTTTACGAGATAATTTGCTCGAAATAAAAGGCAAACATAATCGCCCAGGGTTCGAATTCGGGTCGCTGATAAGGTTTCGACGATAACCGTTACACGAGAAGCTCCTCCAAATTCGTGAACACAAACACTCTATGTCAGTCCCCCATTATTGCGATTTGGGATCCTTTTGACACAATAATTTTTTGATATCATTGCTGGATGCGTTTTGTTTGACCAGATTCCTTTCACGTGTCAGAAATCTGCATGTATATCGACCTATGTTTGTTCTAATCTATTAATACCTGCTGTCTTTTCATAATTAAATGTTTATTCGAGGAATCGAAATCCTTGAAAAATCCTAAGTGTAAATCTCCGTAAATGAATTGCGAAAAAGCACAGTAATAATCTATAAATTCGTATCCCCTCTTAACTTAGCGAATACATAACTATTATGAAAAATTCATTAGTTATTTCACTCACTCACTATCTTTCTTTCTTTCTTTCTTTCTTTCTTTCTTTCTTTCTATCTATCTATCTATCTCATTCTTATCATGAAAATATATTGACTTATCACTTAATCATCTCGCACAACTTTACTGCCCCTCCAAAAAAAAAAAAAAAATAAGAACAGTATATACGTTTTAATCATTTAACTGTTTTGGGTGTTTCTTTTTGTATTATTCTTACTAGCGAATAGCATTTTATTGAAGAAGTTTCACGACTATAATTCTCTGAATTGACTCGACGCCATTTTTCGAGACTGTACGTCAGTCCCTGTAGAGTATTATATTGGTGAAAGATTGTATTATATGACAATAATGAAATGTTGATAAATTACATGCCAGCCGACATCAGATCTGTGCCACGATTTGAACAACTATTCTTTAACCTTTGAATAAATGATTAATTGAAATGCAAAAATACATTAATCAAGTGTTTAACGTCGTTTATATGAGATAATAAAAGGAATTTGTTTCTTTTCAAATCAGACTTGAATATGTGGACGTAGGTGATACGGGTAATTGTTTGATTTTAACATGTAGTCATATCGTGTTTGCTTACATTATTTTCTGTTGCTTTAATGATTAAAAAAAATCAAGTGGAAAAAGCCATGAACGATGTTTCGGATGAAGCAAATAGCTCTTCAGAATTTGATTGGGTTTTTCATAAAACATAATTTGCACTTACAAGATGATTTGTATTGCAATACAGATAACGAACGAAAAACCGCTACTTTACTTATGAGATGAGCTCATTCATTCATTACGGAGTTGCAAGGAGTCTCCGTTAGATGTCGTGCTGGACTGTGATATCGTAGTAAGAGAGTTCTAAATCAAGTCATGCGATTAAGTTCACTTCCAGAATAATACCCTTTGTAAAAGTGTGAATTTCTGTAACGTAATGGCTGAGGGATTTCGGTTCATGCCTTTGAGTTTAGTTAGGCTGAGAACCTTTCGGCTCAGCACATGGGTTAGTTAGGTGCAACATTGAGGCAAGTGTTAACGCGGGCGCGCGCGGGCAGATGGAGGTGTCACTCCGAGATGTCACAATAATCCGAGACGAAACGGGTGACGGAGTGCGAGTGACGTCACGCACTGGCAGCGCGCAGAGGTTTGTGGAGAATTGAAAGAAAATTAGGGAGTTGGAAACTAGACACCAAACGAGGAGGTTCGACTTTTGGAGCTCGCAGAGGCGAGACGAATTTGCGCGCCATGGGTGCCGCACGAGATAGGGGCCAAATGAATAAGACGGCATAGCGAGATTGTGTCTCTCCTCCTTACGTCGAAACCTTTAACTCAAAGTTAATAAAAAGGTTTCGTACTTGAACAAGAAGTCGTTACGTGTTTTCGAATTTCGAGATTTCCATGTTCTTTATATGTTCTATCGTTATGAACATTATATGTCTATTTCGCACATGGCGTTAATTGTGGCTCTAGTACATTTCCGCATTCGTTCAAACTATGAGTTAAATCGTACGACTACTGTTTTTTCTGCAGGGATGTCTTTGACTTTAAATAACCTAAAAGAGTTAATATGCCATTGAACAAAGAAACCAAACCAAAGCAAACCATTCATTTCTCGGTTTCAGAAGTCTTGTCTCGTTCATGCTTTTTTCTATGGTAGTTCATTCTTTCTTTCTAAGGCGAGATACAGAACATAAACTTGCGCCAAGCTGAGCCATTTTAGGGATGTTTTCACCTAGTCTTCTACCGATAACATTTTGTTTATAATCTTAATTATTCTTGCATTTATATTTGCGCTTAAATGCAGCATTCAATACAGAAAAATAAAGTAATCGAAGCAAATATACTTATCTATGTAAGGCTGAATCTGATATGACAAGTTAGTACGAAACAAAAGCTATCATTTTTGAAACTTGTCAGTGATCATATTATTTTGGACAATCAATCAATCAATCAATCATTCAAACAATCTACATATATATATATATATATATATATATATATATATATATATATATATATATATGTGTGTGTGTGTGTGTCTGTGTGAGTGTGTATGTAACCCAAAAAATGACGGTCGTCAGTCTTACTTATACAAATATATATATATATATATATATATATATTTGTATAAGTAAAACTGATGACCGTCATTTTTTGGGTTGCATACATAATATATATATATATATATATGTATGTATGTGTGTGTGTGTGTGTGTGTGTGTGTACGCATATAGAGAAATGGTAGATTTTGGTGAATCTGACAGGACGAGACAAATAAATAGAACAATGGATAATCCAATCATTGACAACGGATTCAACAATGATATTTCGTCCTTTATTCAAAAAATATGGCTGAATCCGATGTCGGTGATTGGTTTATACATTGCTTCAATTATCTTTCTCATATATATATATATATATATATATATATATGCGCGTTTGTGTGTGTGTGTGTGTGTGTGTGTGTGTGCATTCATATATATACATAAATTTATCTGGACAAAAAACCCAGAATATGACGGTTATCGAGGCACACACATAGAGATTTAACTGTTTTCGAATACAATATATATATATATATATAGTAACTTAGGGCTCAGACGAAATTTACCGAGGTTCCACCTTTTCGGATCCTCAGGATGAATCTGATTCATCTTGAGAATCCGGAAAGTTGAAACCTCGGTAGATTTTGTCTGACCCATTAGGTATTATATTATATTTACTCTACCTTCTATCGAGTACTTTCTTCGTTTACTTAGTCCTCTTTCAGAGTCTTTTTCTTTTGGCTTGACATTACAATATTCCAGACAATACGTATGATTTAGTCTTTTCTTTTTATGGAATTTTCCCCCAGATATCAATTTGTATTTGTGCATTTATTTATTTACAAGTTGGGTCATTTGTTTTTTTTTCCACTCCGCCAGAGTTAAATTTAGGGATTAACCTAAAATGGAACTATATATATATATATATATATATATATATATATATATATATATATATATATATATATATATATATATATGTTGACTTAGTGGGTAGAGTGTTCAAGAATGACCCAGCAGACCGGAGTTTAATCCCATTTTGAGACATACTAAAGACTCAGAAAATGTTACTTGATGTCTCCTTGCTTAACACTCGGCTTTATAAGGTACGTATCAAGGGTAAATTGGAACAATCTTGGGAAGAGAATAGCGCCGTCTCATACACTTCGGTGTAACATCTATTGAAAAGGGAACTTTCAGGTCGCCAATTTTAGTATATATATATATATATATATATAAATTAAAGAAATAAAAAATGTGAATATTTCTTTTTAGCAATTTATTTTTTTAATCATGTACTGGTATTGACCTTTCGTTATCAGGAAGAGAAAGGTTTTTGTGAAGAAATTCTCGTTTTTTAAAAAGTTTTTATGCTGGAAAAATGATCTAGTTACCGTAGCTTATTTATCCGTGGAATAGAAATTACTTAGAATATATCTATCACCAGGAATTACATTCTTTTCTCCCGAAGAAATACGTATCTTTCATTTGTATATAACAGTATGTGATCATTGATACATTTTTATTATAAATCTGTGTCCAATTACATCTACACAAATGTCCACCCATGCGCGGACATAGGTAGATGTAATCTTTTCTATATCACCGGCAAAGAAACACGTCTATTTCTACAACGATATTAATGCGTAAATTAAGCAATTCTCTATTGAATTATATTTCGTTTACATCTCCTGGTTCAATCATCTTTTTTTGACTAACAATAAAAAGCGATCCCGCCGTTTACATACCTGTTTTCTTGACGTGCACATGTTGATATAAATAATTACATAGATTAATGACATAGCTTCGATGCTATTCATACGACGTGGAGACGGTTCATAGGCTTATGCAATCTTTCCTAACTTTCGGCAGTAGCGATTGGGCCAAGGGGAAGCTGATATATTTATTATATAGCAGACTCAAATTGGTCAACGAAAAAAACACGGTGAGAATATTTATACAAATATATACATACATTCTGTCCCTCAATTGATCGATCAATCGAGCTATCAACTCAGGCTCGTTTATCTATGAAAATAATCCATATTTTTTACTGAGATTTAGGTTGCTGTTCTAGACCAGTGGTTCTGAACGTTTTTTTTTTTTTTTTTTTTTTTGTTTTACCTATGTATTCCGTAGATTTCTATTTTAATCTTGACAACCTTTACAGCCCTATTTTTCTTGGATATAACATTGAACTAGTGGTGAGCTCCAGTTCCAGTACCTTTACTCCCAGGTGTATTCTGACCCGGAGGGGTTGAATCCCATATATGGGTCAAATGCATTTGTTTAAAATTATTTTCATTTAATTGGATTGTTTAAAAAATAGCTTAAATACAACTAAAAAATAAAACAAATATAAATGTACAATGAACACGATTCCGTAACATCTAGGCGTAAAATAAACCTAGACGGGTTGTCATACCTTTGAAATCAATCAATCAATCAACCATAGTCTATTGATGTTTAAAAACTATAGTATTTTTATAACCAAATATTTTTAGGAATTTTTGTTAAAATTGTATAAATTTCATGTCTATTGTAGATGTATAACTCTTTTATTTCACTCGAACGTTAAGAACCCACTAAATTTAATAGAAAATGAATCTTCACAAGTAAAATAAATCATAAATAGACAAGGAGACATTAACTTAAAGAAAAGAGTCTACTTTATTGTTAGTTAATTGAATGTGAACCTCGTGGTTGATGCTGCTCTTCTAGGTTTTGCCACGTTGTCTATGATAATCTTTGTAGAATTTTGAATCGGTAACGAGCTTTTAACAGAGACACGGCAGAAACCAGATTCACAAAGGTAATATGAATGAAAATTAGTTACATACATCTATGAATACTTCAAAAGCATTTTTTTTCGTTGAACACTGGAATATCATAGTGAACTTCTGACTTGCTATTTTCTTTGTGTAGACCCCATAAAATCTTAAATGGACACCGATTGAGAAAAAATCTTGAAGACATTTAAAAAACAGTGCTGATTTTCAAAGTTGTTCAGATACACACATATCATTTAATAGGTAGGCTTTTTAAAACCAAATTTTCCCGGTAGGATGCGTTTGTAGAATACACCGACTGCATCTCTGCGTAGGGATAAGAATCCCCAACGAGTGTCCTGGATATAGTGAGGTTCCGGTAATGCTGGAGCTTTGGGGAATCCGGAGTACCCATTCATTGTCATTACTCCCAGGTCCACTCTGGCTTGGAAGGTAGCACCTGATAAGGTCCTCTTTTTCTGTGTCAAATAGAACTAAACTGTGTACTTATGCTAAATTGACGACTCATTAGTCAAGTGGGTAGAGTGTTCACCAATGATCCGGAAGACCTGGGTTCAATTCCAGGTCGCGTCATACTGAAGACTCTAAAAATGTTACTTGATACCGCCTTGCTTAAGATTCAGCAATATAAGGTAAGTATCAAGGGTAAAGTGGAGCAATCCAGGTAAAGGGGTGGCGGCCTCCCCTACACCTCAGTGTAGTAGCTATTGAAAAGGGAGCCTTCTGGTCACCATCGACTAAAGGGAGACACCTTTACTTTACTTACTCATATGTATAAAAATGGATTTCACAATAATAACCTACAATGGTTAATATGCCTTAAAACCTAACCTAACCAAACCAAACCAAACCAAACCAAACTAAAACCAAGAAAAATATTTTCTGCATGGGGAAAACTAGGTTGTCCATGAGATGGAATCTTAAATAATGTACATATTCTGCGGGAAACCAAGTTGATGTACAGGGTTGAACGATAAAATCGACGTCCTAAAGATAACAACACTACAGCTTTATTATAAAACTTTTATTGAAAAAAAATCAATTTAGGTAACTTGATTATGTTGTAGAGCTGACATCTACTCAATGTAGTCTCCTTCAGCCTCAATCACCGCTCCGATACGGATCCCGAACTGGGAGCATGCCTTTTCCACAAGCGCCGGCGGGAGCTCAGTGAATACTCGGCGGTTGGCGGCGATCAGGCTGGCTTTGCTGTTGTGGGAGGTCATGTTGGTGATGTTCTCGACGTATGACCAAACGAAGTAGTCCAGCGGGTTCAGTTCGGGGGAGGAGTGGGGCCAGTGACTGAAGGGTACAAAGTCGTAGCACTCCTTCTGAAGCCAAGCCTGGGTCTCTTTAGACTTGTGGGCCGGTGCCGAGCCCTGCTGCCACACGCAGGATCCGCCACTGGCAACCTGGTTGCGCCAGGGGATCACCACACTCTTCAGTACATCCAGGTACACTTTGGTGTTGACTTTCAAGTCGACTTCGAAGATGTGAGGTGGCATGATGTGGCCCTCATTTGAAACCACACCAAAGACCATAACTGTAGCCGGAAACTTTGTTTTCATCATCCTGGGCACGTCCCTGTTATTCGTGGCAATCCATATTTTCATTTTGATGGTGCTGGCAATGGTCCTGTTTTCACATGTTGTCATAAATTGGATCGGTAGTAGTATGATTTGTACAGCGGTGCCTCTCCGATTTCGCTCGTTGAACATTGTGTCACTTTCAGACATGATAGAAAGCTTATATCGCTCTTGGGATTTGTACACAACTGGCCAACTAGTAGATGGTCAGCAACAAAAAAAGAAAACCGGTTTTCATTAAACGGAAATGGAATCATGTCGTCTTTTCTTGGGTGACAATTTTATCGTTCCACCCTGTATAACCAAACAAATCGCTCAAAATTTAGAATCTTAGTTTTAAAAGAAAAGAATAAACTAATGATCAATTTTACAAAGTTAATCGTTTGTTGTAACGTTTAGATTGAAATTAAGATTGTAAAACAACAAGATGCAATTTAAATCTTGCCTCTTGCTTGGCCTAAATAGGAACTTTATCACCCACAGCCATCCACACACGCTAATCACCCCAGACCCTCACTAAACCTCCCTTTCTCTCGTTATATATATATATATATATATATATATATAATTAAAAGAGAGTTTTTGTGTAATGTTTATCATCGTAGGAAATCAGCACAGTGACCCAAGTTCAAGGTCTGGATGAGGTTGTTTCCATTCACATATAGGTAATACCCATTGGAAAAAAGACAAATAGGGCTATAAAGGTTGTCTAGATTAAAACAGAAATCTACGGAATCCATACGTAAAAAAAAAAACGTTCAAAACCACTGGTCTAGAATATCAACCTAAATCCCAGTACAAAATATGAATTATTTTCATAGATAAACGAGCCTGAGTTGATAGCTCGATTGATCGATCAATTGAGGAATAGAATGTATGAATATATTTGTGTAAATATTCTCACTGTATTTTTTTCGTTGACCAATTTGAGTCTGCTATATAATGTATATATCAGCTTCCCCTTGGCCCAATTGCTACTGCCAAAAGTTAGGAAAGATTGCATAAGCCTATGTCTCCACGTCGTATGAATAGCATCGAAGCTATGTCATTAATCCATATAATTATTTATATCAACATGTACACGTCAAGAAAACTGTTATGTAAACAGCAGGATCGCTTTTTATTGTTAGTCAATGAAAGATGATTCAACCAGGAGATCTAAACGAAATATAACTCAATAGAGAATTGCTTAATTTACGCATTAATATCGTTGTAGAAATAGACGTGTTTCTCTGACGGTGATATAGAAAAGATTTCATCTGCCTATGTCCTCTAATTAAGAGAAAATAGAAGAGTAGAGAAGCTCTCTCAGAATGGTATGGCAAACGTTATATGATCAAGAAAGTTCTAAATTCAAACCTATAGAATCCTGTTTAAAAATTTACTTTGTGTAACATACTTCTCGTTCAGAGGAGTTGGCTAAATACACGTCCTTCTCTCTCTCTCCACACACACACACACACACACACACATATATATTTATATAAGTAAGTAAAGTTGGCGACCATAGTCGAGGGTAACCCGAGGGCTCCCTTTTCGATAGCTACTACACCAAGGTGTAGGGGAGGGCGCTACTCCTTCCCTGGATTGCTCTACTTTACCCTTGATCCGTACCTTATAATGCTGAGTGTTAAGCAAGGAGGCATCAAGTACCATTTTTTGAGTCTTTGGTATGACTCGACCTGGGATTGAACCCAGGTCTCCCGGGCCATTGGCGAACCCCTAGGCCAATGTCCAGTATATACATATATATATATATATACCGGACATTGGCCTAGGGGTTAGAGTGTTCGCCAATATATGTATATTAACAATAATTACTTAGTGAGTCAGGATCTAACTATAGTTTCGTCTAAGCAGCTCACAAAGTAATTATCGTTACTATTTTGCTCTACTTAGTATTGAGCACTTTTTGCATTGTAGATTAGTAGCCTTTACAGTGGCTTTTTCTTTTGACCAAAATGTTGCGTGTCTTTGGATTTTTTTTAATTGGTATGACAAGATTGGCCTTTTGTTGTTTTTTTTCCAATATATATTTTTCCCCCGTGATAGACATTCGTTGTATATTTTCATTTTCAAATCACATGCCGGATTTTTTCTTACCATAAGGGCTATTATTTAATATATATATATATATATATATATATATATATATATATATATATAAACGTGGGGCATTCAATAAGGTTCCAGACGTTTAAAATAGTCGTAGACTCTTGAAAATTCAGGATGTTATTCCTATACATCTTATGAGATGATCAACCAATCTTTATGATTTCAGGTTCAAATGAACAGCTACAGCAAGAATTGGAATACACCCTAATAAACCTTGATTGTCACAACTGGCGAATTTCAAAAATGCAATCTGACACTTTAGAAGGACGATATGCTATGAAATTCTGTTTTATACTTGCAAAAAAAAAATGCCACAGAAACGTATAAAATGCTTCAGACTGCTTTTCGACCATCTTGCATGAATCGAGCATCAGTTTTTGAGTGGCATAAGAGATTAAAGAAAGGCTGGGAGTCTGTGAGGAATGATGGGAGGTGTGGAAGGATGAGGGAAGTTAATACACCAGAGTTGATTGGCCAAAGGTTTTCGGGTTAGGGTTACTATGTTAAGGTTTTAAGGGAGTCCAGGAAGAGATTCCTAGGGAAGAGGCCAGCACTCTTCAAATCAGGTCAGTGGCATTTCCACCAGGACAATACACCAGTCCACAACTCCATCCTTGTCACAGACGATTTGTGCAGGATGGGTACCAAGACAGTTCCTCAGCTTCCCTATTGTCCAGACCTTGCGCCCTGTGACTTTTGGTTATTCTCTAAGCTCAGAGGCTGTCTTTATGAGACAATTGAGGAGATGAAAGAGGCTGTGACGAAGGTCATACACATGCTCACACCAGAGGACTTCGATGGGGCCTTCCAGAATTTGTTGGAACAGTACAAGTGCATTGCAGCCGGAGGTGATTACGTCGAAGGGGACTAGAGTTTTATGTATGTACTATCAATAAAAGTGCCCATACGAAAAAATTCTGGAAACTTATCGTATGCACCTCGTATATATATATATATATATATATATATATATTCTCGCTAAGTGCGTGACTGCTTAACAGTCCAGTTAAAGGTATGAACCGTTGTATTACTCACAGAGAGAGTTATACCAAAGGGTTGTATAGGACTAGCCACATCGTTTGGATGAGCTGTTGACAATAGAGTGGTGTACCAATTATTTCCAGATTCTACGAACTCTCTTCAGATTTTCTTTTTCCCAACCAGATTATCCATCCAAGACAAGATACCAAAATTTCTTCTACTATTTTACCGATAGTTAGGTAGAAAAAAAGATATCTGTTTGTCTTAGCGTGAACTGAAACGTAGTCTCGCCCAGAATATGGTTTACTGAGGTCATTTTATTTTACACACACACACGCATATATATATATATATATATATATATATCCACAGACAGACGGCTTTGTTGTATCACAAATCTTTAGTGTGGCGAGCTACGTGTGATACTTCAAGCAGGAATCGAAACCCGGCCGATTTTAAGTCGGTCGGATATCTTAACTCTGACTAATCGTCATATGAGCAGAACCGAAGGAAATTTTTTGGTATATATTCATATACGCCTATTTGGTTTAGTTCTAAACAATTCTGCTTCTTAAAAGCTATTTGTGAATTTAAAACTTACAATGTTTTGGATGCGACGCGATATTATACGATTAAATATTTTCTTGATCGGTCACTCTTACTTCATTTGCGAAAGAATGTACATTACAATTTAATCTCTAGTCGTTCACTCCGTAAGTGAAGAAACTGAAAGTGCATATTTGATATGTAATTTTGTGGGAATTTCAGAATCACAAAAATGTTACAGAAACTGTTTAGAACATTTCTAGTGTTTATGTCCCAGGTTTCATGACTGACCGCCAAGTTGAAAACTGATTTTGAAAGTTTCATTTGTCCGATACTCCACAGAGAGATGCAACTAGACGTCGAGGCTCATCAGACATCGATCAATATGTTTAAGAGAATTGGTAGAATGCATTTCATGCAAAAGTACTCAAGAATTAGCACTTGACCTCAACAGATCCAAATCCACAAGCTACCGCCACTTGAAAAAGATTTGAAAAGTGTGGATAAGAATCTTAAAAAAAAAACACTCTAAACTCGTCAACAGTAGAAACCTTGTGCTTCTCCATGTTAAAGCAAGGTCACATTCAGTAAGAATTACGCAGGAAAAAAAATTCTTGGTGTAGGCTGCGATTTCCGAGACCATCCACCATATTCACCAGACCTTGCACTAAGTGGATTCAATCTCTTTCGTTCTCCAGAAAATGCTCGAAATGACAAAAAGATTTCAAGAACATAGGGAGAAAAAGTTTGCAGAAAACTTCTTGAGCTCAAAACCAACTGAATTTGACTGGAGAGGAATCAATAAACCTCCTGATAAATGGCAAGAGGTGATTCAAAATAATAGTGAATATACCATCGATTGAAATTAATTTATTGTTAAATTAGGCATGAATAAGTTATATTTTACTAAGACGAAAATTATTAATGACTCGACGCTACACACACACACGCACACACACACACACACACACATATATATATATATATATATATAAGTATATATATATGTGTGGGGGGGTAGATGAGCGTGTGTGTGTGTGTGTGTGTGTGTGTGAGAGAGAGAGAGAGAGTGTATGTAAGTATGTATGCTTGTGTGTCGGGAATACGTGTAGTAAAAATATATACATACACGGAATAATCAAAAAATAAATAAATTTGCACACACACACACACACACACACACACACACACACACACACACACACACACACATATATATATATAAGTATATATATGTGTGTGGGGGTGGTAGATGAGCGTGTGTGTGTGTGTGTGTGTGTGTGTGTGTGTGTGTGTGTGAGAGAGAGAGAGAGAGAGTGTGTGTGTGTGAGTATGTATGCTTGTGTGTCGGGAATACGTGTAGTAAAAATATATACATACACGGAATAATCAAAAAATAAATAAATTTGCAATTTGCACACACACACACACACACACACACACACACACACACACATATATATATATATATATATATAAGTATATATATGTGTGGGGGGGTTAGATGAGCGCGCGTGTGAGTGTGTGTGTGTGTGAGAGAGAGTGTGTGTGAGTATGTATGTTTGTGTGTCGGGAATACGTGTAGTAAAAATATATACATACACGGAATAATCAAAAAATAAATAAATTTGCAATTTGCACACACACACACACACACACACACACACACACACACACACATATATATATATATATATATACAAATTCACGTACCTAGGAAGCAGCGTCGAATCAACCGAAAAGGACATCGAAACGAGGTTAACGAAAGCATGGACAGCTATCAATAGGCTATCGACTATATGGAAATCAGACCTAACCGATAAAATGAAACGCAGTTTCTTCCAGGCAGCGGTCACATCGATACTGCTATATGGATGCACTACATGGACGCTAACAAAACGGCTGGAGAAGAAACTAGATGGCAATTACACAAGAATGCTGCGTGCAATCCTCAACAAGTCCTGGCGGCAACACCCAACAAGACACCAACTGTACGGCCACCTGCCCCCTATCACGAAAACTATTCAAGTTAGGCGAACCAGACATGCAGGACATTGCTGGAGAAGCAGAGATGAACTCATAGGAGATGTACTCTTATGGATCCCCACACACGGCCGCGCAAAAGCAGGACGACCAGCACGAACGTACATTCAGCAGCTATGTGAGGATAAAGGTTGTTGTCCTGAAGACCTGCCTAGGGCGATGAACGATAGGGAGGAGTGGCGAAAGAGGGTCAGGGATATCCGTGCTGCCAGCACGATATGATGATGATGATGATGATATATATATATATATATATATATATATATATATATATATATATATATATATATATATATATATGCGTGTGTGAGTGTGTGTTTCTAATAGTAAGCAGCAAATGTATACGTTAAAAGTATTAAAAGGAAAATTCCGATAATAGCAAAATAATAAAATTGTATAATTGAATTTTTTTAAAAAGGTATACATGAGTACAATAGATAGAGACAAGTCTTTGTTAGAAAGATATAGTCTATTCGGAAACGAAAAACTAAAAGAATGAGACAAGTGGGCCGTAAAAGAAAAAAACTAAAGATTAAAATCATTGAGAGAGTGATAGAAACTGAATTTTACATGTGTATATATGTAGATATGGGTGTGTGTAGAGATTTTGTAATAGCTGCGTGAGATAGAACAGAAGGAAACTCAAAATTTAATTATTACTTTTGAGAAGAGTACGGCGATAAGTTATTGTGGTCAGTTTTCTTACTTGTATCTATATAGCATTTATAAAAGACCATTTTTGTTATATATAGTCATCCACAGAAAGATTGTTTCGTTCCATCAGAACTCTTCAGTGTGGCGAGATACGCAGGACGCTCGAAGCCGGAATCGAAACCCGTCCAACTTTACGATAGACTAAGGCTTCAGACCACACGGCTACAAGCGGACTACGCAGTAGCCATTGTTTACATTTTTTCCTACCCTACCGGCTACCAGAGAGCTCAATTTTTTCGAAGAGCCTTGCATTACGCTAACAGTGGCCGACAATTCCTTTCGCCAGAGAGCTCAACCCCCATGGGGGAGCATATATAGTCATCCACAGACAGACTGTTTCGTTCTAAGAGTGTGTGTGTATGTGTGTGCGTGTGCGTGTGTGTGTGTGTGTGTGTGTGTGTTTACGTCCGTGTATGCGTGTGTGTGAATCATCTCTGTTATCTCGGCCTCTCTTTTTGTTCATATATATATATATATATATATATATATATATATGTGTGTGTGTGTGTGTGTGTGTGTGTGTGTGTGTGTGTGTGTGTGTGCAAAGAGAGACAAAAATAACCTATACATTCATGCACACACATGCATACATACATACAAGTGCACGCTCACACACACGTATATATATATATATATATATATATATATATATATATATATATATAAAACCAAATATGGTTTGATATATATGTATATTTAGACAAACAAAGAGACAGAGATAATTGATTGCATTCGGACAAAAGCGCGTGCGCACGCGCGCGCACACACACACATAGATATATTCTTCTCTTTCTGTTTCCCTCTCTCTCTCTCTCTATATATATATATATATATACATATATATATATATATATATATATATATATATATATATATATATATATATATATATATATGCGTATTTTCTCTGTTTATCTCTCTCTTACAGCAGGGTATACAGTTTACATCTATATTTACCTTACCATTATAGTTGGGCTTTAAAATCGTAAAAGAATGGCGTTAATAACAATTCAACTGTAATAAATATGATTAATTATTCAACATATATAGTCAGTAATGCCTATAAATTGTATTGTTATTTTTGGCCGGTTCGGTTTTTGTTCTTTTTTTTAATGAACTAGCAACTTTGGTGGGTTAAAGTAGAAGGACAGTGGTGGTACTATTTAACTTAGAGCTTGAGAGGATAAAACGTTCAAACCTTTCATACGTGTATTATTCTCAATAGGGCAGTGATTACGGTATTGGGGTTCGAACACTTTGACAATGATGACGCTGCCCAACAGATTATCCTATATGCCACGGACACTCCATTCTATTTCTGACCGGTGATTTAGAATAATCGCCTGAAACTATAAAGACATACACTTCTAAGACAGTAAAAATCCTAAACTAATGATTCAGGAACTTTTATTAATTTTAGTTGAAAATTAGATAATCACTCATTTCCCTATCATTACTTACTATATATAACCAACATCTTCATCTTTGAAACTTTGGAATCAAAAATAAAAATACAACCTGTCTTAACCAAAAATAAGCTTACATAGATAAACAGTTTAAGCCTAAAATCTCTCCTCGATTTCCACATGTCATAACGTTTGGTGTTTGGTTTGCTTTGGTTTGGTTTCATGGTACAACAAACATTGTAGGTTCTTAATGCCAAATCCATTCTTATTCATTCATTCAAAACAATTCAGTTTAGTATAAGGATAGTTTTTTTGTTTACACGCTATTAAATGTCGAAACAGTTCCTTTTCAAACAATTCAATTTAGCATAAGTACACAGTTTAAATGTCAAAACAGTCCTATTTCAAGGAATTCAGTTCAGCAGAAGTACACAGTTTAGTTCTAACTCGTAGATAGGACCCTATCGATTGCTAGCACTCCGAGCGAGAGTGGACCTGGGGGCGATGGCAATGAAGAGGTACACCGCCTTCCCCAAAGCTCCAGTATTACTAGAATCTCACCACCAGACTGCTTAGTGTTATCTATAAGATACTCCTTGGAGTGGTTTTACCCCTCTGTAGAAAGCAGTTAGTGTATTGTACAGCCCCAGGCGACTGGGCAACTTGTCATAACATCAAAGCTTATTGGAATACGTTTATTAGTGTAGTGATTTCCGATACAGAGACACAAAATATCCGGTTTCTCAACAGCAGAATCTCTGTCACCATTCTGCTTATAAAGGACAATGAAATCCAAGATCGTGCTCATCCCAAATCAAGTGTTTTTTTTTTTTTTGGTTCCAGTTTTATTGGGAGTTTGCTGATAAATTATACCACACAATATCCGTGTTAACTGTGTAATATCCCACTTATAATAAAATACTGGTGTCTCTAGTTTATAAGAAAAATAACTTTTTAAAGGTGTTTTTATTTTACGGCGATATTTTAAGCTCCTCTCGTATATAAAATAAACTAAAAACAAGGATAACGGCAGCATTTATCAATTTAAACAAGGAGCCTGTTGAAAAGCCTTGGTGGACATTCGGAAGTGATCTGGAGGACGTAGTTGAAGTCAACTGCAATTTCTTTGATAACCAATATTTCCAGATATTTTCATCTAATTTTGTTAAATATAGCTGATAAAGTGAGATATCGGTATAATTTTTATTTTTCCTTAACTCAGACGCCATTTTACCTATCTCCCTCACTCTCTCTCTCTCTCTCTCTCTCTCTATATATATATATATATATATATATATATATGTATATATATATATAGGGTACGATATACATAAACGAGAAATTGCTTAAAGAGAGAAGAGGTGAATGTATTGAATTCTTTAAAAGTTTTACGTGTTTAGAAAGATGGGTAAGTTAATCAGGCACATTCAGCTGTGCCCTTTTTAATAATGCTTGCGCCTAACGCCAACTTGGTTTAGATTGTGGAAGAACAGATATATAAAGAAAGCCAGTTCGTACCAAACTTTGAAATGGCTTGGGACACAATAAAAAATATACATTATTTAAGTCCTCTGAAAACAATTTGTACCCTTTTTAAATAAAGAACTGCTGGAGAAAGTTTAAATCTCTCCACACCCCGAATTGTACCCTTTTTACAAAAAAATGCTGGAGACAGGCTAAGTCTCTCGAAATTTTACCTTTTTTTTCATTTCTAGTGATAGTCTCAAGGACCTCGAAGCGAAACACTGATTTTTTTTTTTTTTTGCCAATTTCTACATTTCTGTCCTTATTGAACTTAGATATCATCTCGGTCTAAACGTAATTAATCCTGATGTTGAAAAAAAAAGAAAGGTAAGCATTTTTAAGCAGGAATTTAAAAAAAATATAGAATAAGAATTTTATTGAAATGAAAAATAAAACGACATTCTAATAAAAAATACTGAGCTATCTAAGTACATGAGTTCGATTTCCTTACTGTATATCTTTAATCTAACCGTGTTCCGAACTAAACTAAGCTTACAAAATGACTTCCGTGATCCATTGTGTCAGATGCATCGCATGGTTTACTATTTACAAACTTGGGTAGCTTTTCGTGAATTCGATTCTCACCGTAGGGATCTATACTTCTAGCTTCCTGATTAATCCAGATAAACATTGTAAATCGGAAGTCTCGTGTGGTTTAATAGTGAGGGAGAAAGGCTATCTGATTATTTTCAGGGAGTTCTGTTCCCACTGGGTGTCCTGTACTTTTGGCATTCTTTCAAGTTTGGTAAATAACTATGATCCATAACTGGATCGGCTTCAACTATTCCTTGAATTCATTGCAGGATTTGTTTTACGGAAATCAGAATCTTTTCATCTGACGCTTAATTTGTAGCTTCTTTCATATGAAACAAACCATTGTTCCTTACTTTTCCAAATATGATTCTATTAATTCTTTGATATTTATTTATTGAATTTTCATACACCTCATATCAGAACAGAGGTTACTCCTACTGTCAAAGCGCATTGGGATGATTTTTGTAGTGTAAAAAAGTTTATTTTTTCACTCAATTATTTATTCTGAGTAATTCCGAAATTACCTCGCTAATCGAATTTTTGGACCTGCTGTTCGTTTTTTCATGAACCTATTTAGAGCGTTTGACGAAAACGGGAAAATTAAATAGTTAATCGGAGTTTTCCACCCACTAGAATGAGCCAAAATTTTTGAAATGTTTTGGTAGGAAAAGAAAGAATTCGGTTGCTCAGGAGGCTTTGGTCGACGTCGTGAAGGTTACGACACATTGAACTTGGAGAAACCGAGCTTGTCTCAAGTGCTACTCGCTGGATTTGCTTCTCTGTCTTAGAGTAAGCATTGGAATCCATATTTTTTTTCCTCTCTGTTGTTTTTTTTCTGTGTGAATAGTTGACGACGTGTCAGCATATCAACTAACACGATACTACCAACTTGAGCCGGAACTGCTTCAGTCATGTGATATCTGCGCCGCAAACTATCACGTACCGAAATATTGCAAAACTTTTGACTCACCCGAGTATGTCCTAAAATGCATCTAGGAACCGAACACTTTAAAATAGCAATAATTGTCTCTTTCGCAGCGCCAAGTAGTTAGATCTAATCAGTCATTTATCCGCCTGTTATTTCACATTTATGCTTATATATATATATATATATATATATATATATATATATATATATATATATATATATGCATCTGCATCTATACTGTTCTCCTTGTGTCATTACCTGCATATCTCTGAACTTTTGCCTAAATCTGCGCGCTACCATTTTAGTCCATTGATCAAAGTAATATATTTCTCTCGCTACTGCTTCCATATTTTGCTCAACTTTGTGGTTTTCTTTCTTTTTCCCAGCCAGATTAGTTTCGACGATCCGGTACCTCGAAATCAACTCGCAGAAATGTATTTCGGGTTCATGTTTAATACTTATGCAATTTGTTCTCTATTGATTCGCTTCTAATGTAGATCCCACGTAGAGCGAGTTATCTTCTCTCTCTGTCTCTTGGACGGTGAGTTTCTACCTGTGAGTTTGCCAGTTTTTAGATATGTACGTAGATTCAACTTCTTGCATTAATTTCCTTCACACAATCGATGTCTTGCGGCGGTGGCAAGCTATATAGATAGCTTATTATCCGGCTAATGCCTATTTCGCAAGGTCTATTCTCCAAAATGATAAAGGAAGAGAAATGTGTGCAGACATGTCGATTACCGAGTCGGTCGTAATAATAATACACACTGTAAACGAAATAATGAATACCATCTTGACTAATAGAAGCAATTTTGATGTTATAGAGAGAAGGAAATATAACCGACACATCGGCTTCAGAATCCGATTATATGATTCTTTGTGAAGGTTCTTTGAACAGGTATGTGGCAAAAAATTTTCCATATTCGATCGCTTGTTAAATTGACCTTTCAGTCGACATTGGAAGATAAATGGTCGGAAAGTAAGAGATATTCATATATAAAACATAATGGCAGTTACATCTTAGCAGGAAAATGCTTTTATATCCATTGTCACTTATGACAGATGCAGGCCGAAAATTCGCAAATGAAGACACACACAAAAAAAATTGGTAATAAATAATAATCACATTTACATAATTGTTTGGTTTTTTTATATTCGTAGTAACTTGAGGATAACGCTTGTGATCAAGTGACAACAATTCTCTTTTACGCACCAGAAATATTTTCAGTATTTTAGCTGTTTTCATTGGTGTCATTATTGAGTTGATTTCGACTCTTCTTCGGATTTCCATTTCCTACAGCCTAATCGTTAATCCCTTTGAGATTATTGCCAACGTCCGAATAACAATTGGCATTTCTGTCAGTTCCACAACTCCAATTGTCTGCCAAGCTCCAAATACTGACCTTCTATTTTTTTCCTTTTTCTCTTTTTTTCCTTTTCTCTTTTTTTTTTCCTACTTTCTTTTTTAGTTTGCTGGAATAGCGAAATCTACTGCTTGTCTCAATATACATGGGACCCATGTGACTGCCAATAAGTCTACTAATAATAATGTTGTGCTTTTTTTTTTGTTTCAAATTTGAAAATAGTATATTATATTAACTTTTAATCCTCGATCACAGTGCCTTGGACAAGTGAGAAAAATATTTTGCGTCACTTATTTGAAGACAAAATCATTCAAAACTATGCAAGCAAAATTTCTCAGGAAGTTTAAATTTAAGAATTATCCCCAGAAAAAAAATTGAGTACACAAATTTCAAGCCATGGGGTCAGTAAACAACCTCAACGAGAAGAGAGAAAATCACAGATCTGTCAGGAAGTTAAAAGCAAGATGTCCAGAAATTGTGGATGCAGTACGAAATTCTCTTGGAAGGAGCCCGAAAAAGTCCTTCTGAAGACGTTCTCTGGAACTTGGTCTTTCACGTGCAATGTTGGATAAAGTCAATCAATTTCTGTCCTTGTCATCTGGTTTGACTTTTCTGAAGTGATATGATTGATTTTTAAGATTCAGATGTAAAATGACTTGTAATTTGACTTATATTAATGGTTGCAGCTATTTTGTAACACCATGTATTACTGTTATGATCATTATTTTCCCTCCATGTGAGTTTTTTTTTACACCAGATTACTGCTTTATCATTGAAGTCTAAGAGATAGCTTGTCTTCTCAGGTTTCTTTAAGCCCAGTCGGCTAGGGCTGTAGAATACATAGATTATACCTCTGCAGAAGAGTTAGACCCCCTCCAGGAGATGGCAGTAAACAATCTGATTGTGAGGGTCAAGCCCTGGAGCGCATTACTATTGCTCCCAGGTTCACTCTGACCCAGAGTGGTAGTACCTGATAGGGTCTTATCAATGAGTCAAATAGCGCTCTTTAAAAGTTAAAGTGTGAACAAACAAATAACTTATGCTAAATTGAACTGATAGAAATAGAACTGCTTGACAATTTAACGGGGTCTAAACAAATAACATGTTCTTAATTGAATTGTTAGTGATGATATAGTAATACTTGGAATTATTTTACTGTGTGCAAAAGAATGAACATAGGCTCGTTTATAGCCCAGTCGAATACACTCTCTGCTTCCCTACAAGGGGTAAGACGCCCTAACAAGTGTCCTAGATTTAATAAGAAACAATCTGATGGTGAGGTTCCAGTAATACTGAAGCTTTGGGGAATGCGGAGTACCCCTTTCAATGCCATTGCTCCCAGGTCCACTCTGGCCCGAAGTGGTAGCTAGCACCTAATAGTGTCCTATGTATGGGTCAAATAGAAGTAAGCTGTGTAATTATGCTAAAATGAATTGTTTGAAATAGAACAGTTTTGATATCTAAACTCTGTATTTAACTAAACTGAACTGTTTGAAATAGAACTGCTAATATATATAAAAATGGATTTGGCATAAATAATATACAATGGTTGCTATGCCATAAAAAAGTCAGAGCAGACCTTAGGCTCATTTAAACGCGTTATAAATAAAATATGATAACAAATCTTCCATTTCTAATATATACATATAAAAAGAAATAGGCATTAAATAACCTACAATGGTTACTATCCCGTAAATCCCAACCCAACCCAACCAAACCCAATCAAATATATCTAATATAAATATATAAAGAGGATTTGGTGACAAATAACCAACAATGGTTGATATACCATAAAACCAAACCAGACCAAACGAAATCAATCAATGCGAATTATCCCTTGATTACTAATACTCCCAGGTCCACAATGGCCCGCAATGGTTGCACCTGATAGAGTCCTATCTATGAGTGAAATAGAACTGTTGGTCATTTAAACTGTGTACTTATGCTAAACTGAATAGTTTTAAATTGAACTGTTTGATCATTTAACTGTGTATAACCAAATGACTGATGTTTAATTGAATTGTTAGTGTCAAATAGTTATACTTGAAAACATTAATATGCCTCTAAACAAATGAATATAGTAAATCGAATTATTTGTATTAGAAAGAAAGAAATAAAACTATTTAACTGTGTGAAATGAATGAGCTCAGATTCATTTAAAACTGTTATCTATAGAATATATTTGGAAATCGTATATTTGATATACATGTATAAAAAGGATTTGGCATTAAATAACCAACAATGGTTGATATGCGATAAAACCAAGCTAAACTAAGCTGATTTCCAGTTCGTATTGTCACTTTTCCAGGATTTTTGAAACCGTTCCAAGGGTTTCAAATAATGCTTGTTCCATCGTCACCTTAATGTTCCAAAACTTTTTCACCTCTCAGGCAAGGTCCATGCATTAGTCCGGTTCATTTACTTTCTGTCATTTCCACTATGTGGTCAACTGGAGCATCAAAATCCGCTAGATGGCCAGATGCTTATAAACACTAAGTTTGCTCCCCTGACCAGCATTTAGTGATCCGTTTGTAACTCAAAGTCCCAAAGAATTTTCTGTATTCCATTTCCTAGGACAAATTCTGGTTCAGATATATTCCTTTTGCTAGCATAACCAAATAGACCACATAAGACTAAAGAGAACAGCAAATGTAAGATATATATATATATATATATATATATATATATAGAGAGAGAGAGAGAGGGAGAGAGAGAGAGAAGAAGAAGAACAGAGAAAATGGGAACCATCTGGGCTAAAGTTCCCATAGGCGAGAAACTGACACTCACAAAGCTTTGTTGACTTTGTGTCTACGCTATCACCCTGTACATATTTGTGTGTTTGTCTATATATAATCATTATATTAATTGAAGGACCCTCTTATATATATATATATATATATATATATATATATATATATATATATATATATATATATATATGCGTGTGTGTGTGTGTGTGTATTCATTTAAAGTTTATAGTGATTTTAAAAGAAGAAGCAAAGACCGTTCTTTTTTTCCGAACTTTTTTCACGAATATAAACCAAATTATTTGATAATGTTTCACAAAGAAAATATTTTAATCTTGCCAAAATATTTCTTTTGGGGCTATTTAGAATAATGGGAGATTAATCAGAGTGCTTGAACAGAGGTTTGTCAACAACAAATATTTGCTGGGTGAGAAGTCCAATCTATTTCAAATTTACAAAATAATGTGTGATGTTAAAGGAGAAACATGTTTTAATTTAAAAAAAATAGTTATAAGCAGGCTAAACATAGATTTGCCTCTATGTACCTGAATTGAAAATACATTACATACTGTAGAAACAAACTGACTTTCCGGTAAAAAAAAGTTCCGGACGTAGTGATCAATAAAGAAGATTGTGCTGATAGTGTCCCGGGATATGAACGGACTCATCTCAAATAATTTCAGTGAAAATAGAGCAACAATAAACAGTGCGTCCTACAACCAAATTGCAAGTCAAAATTCACCTTACTTATTGAACGAACCTCGTATATACATATGTATGTGTTTATGTGTACATACGGGTACGTATGTGTGTGTATGCGTGTATGTTTGTGTGTGTATACGTGTATGTTCTTGTGCACACGTCTGTAATGTATAAGAGATCGTAATCTTTTTCTGCATTCATCAAGCTATAATCCTTGCCTTTTAACTATTGACCAACCTATTCAGTTTCAAGTACTTTTTCTACTCGTTTATTTAGCGCGGCTAATATCTTCTTGCAGAAAATCTGACAAGTATATTACTAAATAAACAGAGTTATGGGCCTTTTGTAAAAACTATTCCAGTCCATTTTTATCGAATATTTGTGAAAAGTAAATTTGCATTAATATAACTTGTACAAATATATCACAAGAAAGAACAAAAACAAACAAACCAAGAAAAAAAAAAGAAAAAAAGAAACGAATGTTCAAAAATACAGCAGTAATTAAACGCTTCATTAATTATCTATTTAAAAGCGGTCATAAGGATTGATGTGTCTTGTGTTAAATAGCATCACTTCATAATTCATTTTCGAAGGAGAGAGATGAATTCAACGGCAGTTTGTATCGGCATTGACAAAAATAATAATTAGACAAATTCTGATTGGTGCCTTATTTCTGAAGTGTCCAAAGTTTCAAAAATTACTATGAATCGACTGCAGGTCAAGAAAACTAATGATTGAAATGCTAGAGTGTGTCAAAAGTTTTACAATATTTTATTACATGCTAGTTTGTGATTGGCCTAATTGGTAGACTGTTCGCCAATGGTCCGGTAGACCGGGGTTCAATCCCAGGTCAAGTCATTCCAAAGATTCAAAACATGGTACTTGATGCCTTCCTGCTTAACATTCATCATTATAAGGTACATATCAAGGGTGAAGTGGAGCAATCCAGGGAAAGGAGTAGCGCCCATCTCTACACCTCCGTGTTGTAGCTATTGAAAAGGGAGCCTTCGGGTCACCTTCGACTACGATGGCCAACTACTTATATCACGTAGCAAGCCGAGGAATGTACCTGCTGTAGTTGGTAGGATCGTGACAGTTGGTAGGATGACATGTTGGGCACTGATCACACCGTGTGTGATTTGAAAACTTGAGTGGATGAACACGTGACGTAATCAATTTCGAGAATTTATGCTTTGCGAGTTCGCACAAGTCCATAATGTCACGGAAGCAACCACCAACATTTGCAAAAAATAAGAGTGCTGTAGTTCATTGTACAGCAAGGAGGTGGTTCAGGAAATTTCTTTCTGGCTGTAAGAACTCCGACGATCAAGGAAAATATGGTAGGCTTAAAGCTGTTGATTCCGAGACTGTGCTCCAAAACATTGAAGCAAATCCAGTATGTAGGACTCGAAGTGTAATAAGCGAGCTTGGTATCTAGCAGTCCAGTTTGCTTCATCATCATCACGATCTCTGTAAATGTATCGGGAGCTACCAAGTTAAATCTCACGTTCGTTCCCAAAGTATTGGAAAGCCTTTGACTCGTCCTAGTATATATATATATATATATATATATATATATATATATATATACTAGGATGAGTCAAAAGCGTTGCAATATTTTGGTAAAGTGATATATACAGTAGCGTAAACTTAGGGACAAAATTTTAAAACCTAATATTTGTTAGAAATAACAACTGTGACAAGCTGAAATTTTGGCAAATGGTAGTCGTTATCATCCATAATAACATACTAAAATTTGAATCATTTGCAAAAGATAGAAAAAGAATTATAACAAGTATTTATTTATTTTCAAATTTGGAAATATATATATATATATATATATATATATATATATATACATTTATATATATATACGAGGTGCATACGATTAGTTTCCAGATTTTTTCGTACGGGCATTTAGAATTGTCGAAGCCTCTAAAAATTCAGTATGTTATTGTTATACATCTTATGTAAATGAACAGCTACAGCAGCAATTGGAATACACCCTACTAAAGTCTGATTGTCACAGCTGGTGAATCTCAAAAATGCAATCTGACACTTTAGAAGAACGATATGTAATAAAATTCTGTTTTAAACTTGCAAAAAAATGCCAAAGAAACATATGGAATGCTTCGGACTGCTTTTCGACCATCTTGCATGAATGAAGCATCGGTTTTGGAGTGGCATAAGAGATTCAAGGAAGGCAGCGAGTTTGTGAGGGATTATGAGATGTGTGGGAGGAGTAAGGAAGTCAATAAATCAGAGTTGATTGGCCAAAGGGTTAGGGTTAGTGTTACTATGATGAGGTTTTATGGGATTTCAGGAAGAGATTCCGTCGGAAGAGGCCAGCACTCTTTAAATTGGGTCAGTAGCATTTCCACAAGGACAATATACCAGTTCACAACTCCATCCTTGTCACAGACTATTTGAACAAGATGGGCACCAAGACAGTTCCTAAGCCTACCTGTAGTCCAGACCTTGCTCCCTTTGACTTTTTGTTAGTCCCTAAGCTCAGAGGAGATGAAAGAGGCTGTGACGAAGGTCATTGACACACTCACAAAAGACGACTTCGATGGGGCCTTCCAGAATTTGTTGTCACAGACTATTTGAACAAGATGGGCACCAAGACAGTTCCTAAGCCTACCTGTAGTCCAGACCTTGCTCCCTTTGACTTTTTGTTAGTCCCTAAGCTCAGAGGAGATGAAAGAGGCTGTGACGAAGGTCATTGACACACTCACAAAAGACGACTTCGATGGGGCCTTCCAGAATTTGTTGGAACGGTACAACAAGTGCATTGCAGCTGGAGGAGATTACTTCGAAGGGGACTAATGGTTCATGTTTGTACTATCAATAAAAGTGCCAATACGAAAAAAGTCTGGAAACTTATTTAATGATCCTCGAATATATATATATATATATATATATATATATATGTAATAAAGATACAAAGTCGATTTTGGACATATTCTGATCGGGTAATTCTCTTATTTTTCCGTAAGTAAAAGTTTATATTTTTGTCAAACATCTTTGTGGTAAGAACACAGGCCAAGTTGATTTAACGGCCAACGTGTTGAAAAGCAAAAACTGGCAGGTTTTTACTCTGGTATGCAATAAAAGATTCATCGTATTCTATATCCTTCAAATTCAATGAAAGCTTATGCATAAATATAGCAGTCATTGAAAGATGGATATCGTAGCATGTTAACTTGGGATAAGTGGGCTGGTCTGAGGTATTAGTTGAATAGATATTTAGAAACTACGATTGCGATTTAACGTCAAAAAAGAGTTATCATAAACTGAAATACTCATCGACCAACATCTTTAAGTGAAGATTAAAAATCATTCCAGGTAATTTTATTCTGAAATATTCGACAGATTAATGGGATGTTGAAATAAGTTTACACTGTTTCACGGCATATATATTTATATATATATGTAGTCATCCACAGGCAGATCTGTTTCATTCTATCAGAACTCATCAGTGTGGCTAGACATTAGCTCCCAATAGCTGGGATCGAGACCCGGTTGACTCAAACGCCAAGCCAAAGCCTCTAACCATTCAACCACGAGGAGCGATTAACTGCGAAGTAAATTTTAAACGGTTATGAATCACAATTACTATTGTTTACATACATCCGTTCAACGGCTGCCGAGACCTCAATTCATATACGAAGAGGCTTGCAATATATATATATATATATATATATATATATATATATATTGAAGTTAATAATGGAAATGAATCCGAAAATATAGTGAAAAAATGAAAAGCTAGGTAATCCAATGAGAATTTAATGTGAAAGGAAGTCAAGTAATAACGTTTCCGTTCTTATGAATTATCCTAACGACTTAGAAAAGATGATAACGTGGTGCATTAGATCACCGATGGATTTTCATTGACATACAAAATAAAGGGGAAAAATTGTAAATACAGAGAAAGGGATAACCGTTTAATCAATAAATCAGCGCTCGTATAGAAAAATATGTCACGAGACTGTTTAAGGCAAAGATGTAAAAGAAATACAATATTAGAGGGAGGGATAAGGAACTGGAAAACAGCTAACATATCACATGTTCTTATCATCATCATGTCGCGCCGCCAGCGCGGATATCCTTGACCCTCTCTCGCCATTTCTCCCTATCATTCATCGCCTCCGGCAGGTCTTCAGGGTTACATCCTGTGTCCTCACATAGTTGCTGTATGTATGTTCGTGCTGGTCGTCCCACTCTTGCACATCCATATGTGGGGGTCCACAGGAGTACATCGCTTATGAGCTCGTCCTTGCTTCTCCAGCAGTGTCCTGCGTGTCTGGTTCGTCGAACTTGTATAGTTTTCGTGATCGGGGGCAAGTGTCCGTATAGTTGGAGTCTCGTGGGGTGCTGTCGCCAGGACTTGTTTAATACTGCTCTCAACATTCTTGTGTAATTTCCGTCCAGCCTCCTCTCCAGCCGCTTCGTAAGCGTCCATGTGGTGCATCCATATAGCAGTATCGACACAACCGCTGCCTGGAAGAAACTGCGTTTCATTTTATCAGTTAGGTCCGACTTCTATATGATCGAGAGCCTATCGATAGCTGTCCATGCTTTCGTCAGTCGAGTGTCGATGTCCTTTTCGGTTGATGAGACGCTACTTCCTAGGTAGGTGAATTTGTCGACTAGTTTCAGAGAGGCTCCGTCTAGTGTGGCAAAATCAAAAGTCAAACCTATGTCAATTGATAGGTTTATAAATTCAAAATTCAAAAAGAAGAGAAATAGTAATTGTGGTAGAAATGGGGGTGAAATTTTAAATGAATGTATCAAAAGCAAATGAATAAAATATTTACCGGAGAAAGGGAAAAGAATTGAAAAGAGGGAACTTAAGATATCATCATCATCATCATCATCATATCGTGCTGGTAGCACGGATATCCCTGACCCTCTCTCGCCACTCCTCCCTATCGTTCATCGCCCTAGGTAGGTCTTCAGGACAACATCCTGTATCCTCACATAGCTGCTGAATGTACGTTCGAGCTGGTCGCCCTGCTTTTGCGCGGCCATGTGTGGGGATCCATAAGAGTACATCTCTTATGAGTTCATCTCTGCTGCATGTCTGGTTCGTCTATCTTGAATAGTTTTCGTGATAGGGGGCAGGTGGCCGTACAGTTGGTGTCTTGTGGGGTGTTGCTGCCAGAAGATATATGTGTGAAAAAAATGCGGTGAACTAGAAATAAGGGTGAAAGGATCAATGATAAAATTGTGAAAATATATATGAAAAAAAAAAATTATTAAAGATACCATGTATTGTAGCTATTTAAGACGAGTTTTCACTAATACGCTGAAAATATCAGTTATATATCGTTACTCGATATCATCCTTTCTAAGTCCTTATTAAGGTTCATTAGAACTGAAAGGTTAAAACGTTGACTTTCTTTTACATAAAATTCTTCTCTTTGGATTACATTGTTTTTCGATCTCTCTCTCTCTCTCTCTCTCTCTCTCTCTCTCTCTCTCAATATATATATATATATATGTATATATAATTAAAATAAATTGCATTTTTGATTTTGCAATATGCTGACTCACATTTCACGCAGAAAAAATTGCTTTAATTTTTGAAATAATTTTCATTTGTTCAACCATTTTCTCATCAAAAAACAAGCTTTTCGATTCTTTATCAAAGAAATATTTGGACTGAGAATTTCGCAGTTACCTTACGTTGTTCTTCACTTCTTATTGCTTGAGAACTAGCTTCAAAGCAGAAATTCTTTGGGAAGGCCAAACTTGTGGAAATCAGAAAGAGTCAGACCTTGACTGTGGTGAGGAGTTGGAAGCTCTTCCCAACCAAAATAACCGATAATTTCTTTTGTTTTTGCTACAATACACAGAATATAATGAGGCCATTGGTCTAACGAGTAGAGTATTCGCCAATGGTCTGGAAGACCGGAGCTCAATCCCAGGTCGATTCATACCAAAGACTCAAAAAATGGTGCTTGATGCCACCTTGATTAACACTCAGCGTTATAAGGTAAGTATCAAGGATAAAGTGGAGCAATCCAGGGATGAGTAGCGCCTTCCCCTACACATCGGTGTAGTAGCTATTGAAAAAGGAGCCTTCGGGTCACCCGTGACTAAAGTCGCTAACTTAATTTTTTAAATTAGTTTTTATACAGCCTTTCATTGTCCTGGTGGAACCCAATGACAACTGAATTAATAAAGGGCAAGGTCAGCATGCCCAATTTCGTGTGCTGTGCGCACTTTTACAAATAGTCTCCAACATTTGTTAGCACGTCATACACACTCTTGTTTATCGCCAGTTAAAGAGCACAGCTATCGTAAGAGATTACGAAAAAAAATAGCTGAAAACTCGCTCTATTCAATGTTGTTATTGTGCCTAACGTATATGCTGTAGTTGATAAAGCAAATAAATCAGATGCATTACTTTCAGATCACCATTTGTATTCGCACACTAAGACAACAGGAAATTTTTCACTTTTACTTTCATTCGATTTTCTCTAATTGAAGTTCTATTTTTATGGTAGCAACCTTAATAATTATGTTTGTTGTTTGCTTTAGATTTCTTTTAGTCTGAATGAGGGATCAATACGTGATGGGAAATGACGTTATATGTCAATGCTTAGAGGACCACTAACTGATGAACATATGGTAATGAAGAATTTAACGTTCTTCTAATGACTGAAAAGATGCCCCTTATTGTCTCTTATTTTAACCTTTGTTTTTCAATCTACAGACATTTCGTTGGGACTGGAAAACGATTGATTCGAGTATTCAAACAAGTTACAACAGAACCTTTCACATTTTACACTGTTATAAATACGGTGCAACTAAATATAGACAGGTGACAATGGTAACTCCATCCGCTAATGTCTTACAATTTATATTTAAATACAATCAGTTAGGACTATGGTTGTGTTGGATTTTTTTTTGTGGGGGAACCCTATTTGTATCAGCTGTCTACAAATTGCTAGTAAATATTTATAGACTTCCTCATAAGTAGAAGCAGTAGATTAATCAATCAGAGGCGACTGAGGTATATATAAACATTGGCAAAATGACAAAGTCTAAACTTAATGTAGCCTTGTTACTTAGGAGCATCTTGTATCGCTGAACCAAAAACAAGATAGGTACCCGAATTCCAATTGGTTGAACCAGTGCATATCGTGCGTTTGCTGTTGAAACATTTTTTAAAGATGTGTGAATTGAGACGTTTTTATGGTTAATTTCAAGTTACATCAGAATAATGCTGTTGCGGATAGAATCTTTAACCTGTTACATCATTGATTTTCTATCCAGGTATATTGTTGTATATTGACCTTCGACCCGGCCAAAGATACCATTCCAAAGACGGCGGAAGTGCATATTCTATTGGCGTGGGCGAGTCTGGCTCACAATATGGGACAGGGTTATAATCCTATGGTACAGTCATAAACTGATGCACCAGAAGAGAGTGACCTGCGAACTGCATGACAGTTATTTCCACTCGATGACAATCAAACATGCCATTCCAAGGGCAGCAGAAGTATACACATCCCGATGGCCAGTTATGGGGAGATATTGATTGGGCGATTGGACTATTATATAACTCGGTGAAGACAGGAAGTCAGTGAGTTTGGAGAGCAGACCCGTTGGTGACAAGATGCGGTAGAGGAAGCCAGCATCCAGCAGAGAGTGGGTCTCCAGTTGAGCAGCCTTGTAGAGCGAGAAAGACATGACGCTGATGGCCATAAGAATGGGGGTCAATATATTGCAGTTCTGTTCGGACTCAAACTCCCTCTCACACACAAAATCTTTCAATAAAGTGAGAGGCATATTTTTTTAAAGAAGTCTTCGCTCGTCTTTATTATTGCGTTATTATGTTCTGCATGAATCTGCATATGACTATACAACAATATCGTCATTCCTACGTAACAGAAAATGACCTGGAAAAGACTCGGTGTGAAGCAATCATAGATTCAACAGTCTTAAAAATTCTTTATAACGTACTCACGTTGTGTTATATACTCATCTACAGCATCATAACGACACAATAATTAAACAGACACACGCAGGATAAACAGCCGCAATGATAAAGACAGACGCAGGAAGACTTCTTTAACAAAATGTTTACCTCTCACTTTATTTTTAAGGGTACAAACAGGGTTACTCAAGGTTTGCGTGTGAGAAGAAGCTGGAGACCGAACATAACTGAAAGTTATGTCCGTCAGCGTTGTGTCTTTCTCGTTCTCCATGGCTGCTCAACCGGGGCCCTTGAGTCCGTTCTGCTGGGTGCTGGCTTTCCTTACTAAATCTCGTCTATCTCCCACTCCAACTCTACTCGCCTATCCACTGGCTCGTCGAACTCAACTGTCCTCAACTGTTCAATTCTTCGGCCTTATATTACCTTCAAACTCCCACGCGGTGATATGGACACGCCTCCACGCCTCCGCAATTTCTTCCGATATCTGGCGACTGGGATGTGTCACTTCCGCTATCTTTGGAATGGCCTGTGTGATCGTCATCGAGTGGAAATAACTGTCATGCAGTTCAGAGTCACTCTCTTCCGGTGCGTCAGTCTATGAGAGTATAATGGGATTTTTTTTTACCTCGTCCCATTTCATCAGCCAATTTCCACCCACGCGATTTCCTCTCATAACTGCCATTTGAATGTGTCACTTCCTTCCGGTGCATCACCTTGAATGGCATTTTTGGCCGGGTCAAAAGGTCAAAACATAACAGTCGTGCACAGGTCCACAGCATGACATACCTAAACATACCTAAAAAAATCATATGACATCAGCTAAGGAAGTTAAAAAGGGCAACTATCACTTGTACCACTCGAGTCACTTTAAAATGTTGGAGATGTTTATGTCGTCTCATATATATATATATATATATATATATATATATCAGTGGCGACTCTAGCCTATTTTTGCTACTCGTGCCCCCACCGCCCTCTGTCAACTTCAGTTCCCAACCCGTGGTCCGTGGACCCAAAGTAAGTCATCATAGTTGCTATTGTGTGATTCTCCGTTGTATAGCACAGATTGACAAACTTACCTTGCATGGTGTTTTTTTGTATACAATCACGATACTATATAATTTGTAGTCTTGTTAATACAGTAGATAAGATAATTTTTTTCCTTTCAAAAGTATAGAAGAAAAGAGAAGATGTTCATTACTATGACGAGAAAAATATGTTTATTAGAATAAAGAAACTGATGACAATATACACAGACACAGTTAGTACTTTCAATTTCGCTTAAAATAAAGATTATTTGTTAAAAATGTATTCAAATAAACAAATTTTAGTTACAGAATGTAATATATGCAACATTCATTAAAGAAATAGAGATCTGTTAGTGAAAAAACGAATTAAAACACGCCGTTTAACCAACCTTTTTCCATAGCGATGATGATGACGTCGGCGATGGCTATAATCTGCTATCCCCCTCTCTCTCTCTCGGTCCCTCTCCCTCTTCCCAAGACAGCTGTCTGCAGTCACAATGTGCTAATATTATTGAGCACGGCGTTTTGAGTTGCTCTTGCTATTGGCTACAGCCAAAAGCGGATTTCTCTAACATTACTGTTATTATAAGGGTCTAGTGCCTGGCACGGATTGCGCGTGTTCAACATTATAGCCGATTTTATGGGATGTTCAATGAATCTGACGGTGGCCGGACAAAGACCATCCGTTCAAAACAGCATCGTTGTATTATTCCCAGATATATTTATGAACTTTTGGCTACTTAGTTATCGAAAGTTGAAGAGATACGTAATTTAATTGAGATCAGACTAAGTATGTTTGCTTGAAATTAATGGATAATATTTAATCCATTTTGAATAACATTGACCGAGTTATTGGTCGTGCCGGGTACGAGTAGCACTAGTCCCCTCTCCGCCCCTGATATATATATATATATATATATATATATATATATATATATATATATATATATATATGTTGAGTTTAAATTCTAATTCGGTCAATTCGTTGTTTCCTTCTTCGTGATGTGTGCTTTTACATCTTTCCATTTTCCTTTCTTCTCAGGTGTTACTGATATGACATCCCTGCATTTCAAAGAAAATAAAATAAAGTTATGATTTGTAAGTATAAATAAACGAGTGCAGTATTGTAGGCCAGAATTTATGGTTCACACAGACACACACACACACACACACACTCACACACATGCACGCATATATATATATATATATATATGCCTGTGTGTGTTTTGAGCGCCTCGGGTTGTGTAATGGCTCGCAAGCAAAACAAAGAAACCTACACGAAAGTCTTTGAGCCTCATTAGGCGCTCCATTTATACGGCCTTGGGCCCAATCAAAACAAAAGCTTAGTTAATTACTATATATTTTTCTCTGGGTTTGTGCGTGAGCGTACGCGCGTGTGTTACTGTTTTAAATCATAAAATCCCGTTTTAAATATCGATGATGGCAGATAATTCGATAATTTCATCCACAAAGATTTTCTTCGTGTTACTGACAAGTTAGTGTAGCATTCACAATCATCAGACTCTTCATATGATCCTAGTAAAGTTACAATGGACAAATTGCATGTATTGTCCATTATTTGCTACTTGCAATATGTGTATATATATATATATATATATATATAGGTTTGGTTTCTTTGTTTAATGGCATATCATTCCTCATGGGTTATTCAATGCCAAAACCATCCTTGTATAAAAAAAACTGCCATGTGTCAATTTAAATGGAGATTAAGGGTTTATGAACTTTCCAAAAGGTATTCGACCTGAAATGAACGTTATAACCCGACTGGAGTTCGAACTCACTTACTCCTAAGTGTTTGTGTGTGAAATACTATTTAAAATCAAGTGAGAGTTTAAAAAAAAAGATTTCACACACAAAAGTTTACTTCTCATTTATGTCAGCCGCCCGATCATCAGACGCCTTAAAATATTTTGAAAAAATCATGCATTTAACCAACCCTCTGCCAAAGGCAAGACATGACACAAATTTAATCTTTAAATGGTATAAAAGTTTGAATTTTGAGTTTTTCTTCTTCTAGACAGGTTGCCTACTCGAGTCAGTGGACTCCGATCTCTCCAATTATGTATTGATAACATGATGTTAAAAGAACGATTCATGCCTTTGCCAAAGGAAAAAGTAACTCGAAGGAAGTTTTTACGTAGGAAATCCTTTTCAAAACTGAATTAGAATTTAAAGAAAAAAAAAACATTTCATATACAAACACTTTCTTTTTATTGGAAGCAGTTCAAAAGGTGTTCTCGATCATGATTCCTGTAATATTATGCGAAGACGGTTGTTGCGTATGAAACACTTTTTAAATTCGTTTTTAAAGAAATTTTAAAACTTAAAGACGCATCCGTCGTTTCATCTCTTGAGCATTGTAACGACGAAAAAACTTGTTTTTATTCATATATATATATATATATATATATATATATATATATATATATATATATATATATTGGTTAGGTTCTTTGTTTAATGCCATATCAACCAGTTAATGCCATATCGACCTGTGTTAATATTTAAACTATAGTTATTTAATTCCACGACTGGAATTCGAACTTGGTTACTTCGATATTATAGTCCAGAACGTTAGCCACTAAACCATGGGGACTCACTCCTATATATACATACATATATATATATGTGTGTGTGTGTGCGTGTGTGTGTGTGTGTGTTACATATATATTCATAATAATGATATACTTTGCCAAACATATAGTATATATATATATATGTGTGTGTGTGTGTGTGTGTGTGTGTGTGTGTGTGTGTGTGTGTGTGTTTCTTCCGAGTATTCAGAATGTAAAGTTTGACGAATTTGAAAGCAATAATCGATAGGGATATGGCAAACAATAGGGATAGTAATACCGTAACGGCTGTAGCGATTTGCTTCAGGGAATAAGCATTGATCTGACAAAGCATGTAATTGTCTATTATTTGCTACTAGCAATGAGAGGGTGGAGTAAGAAGAAAAGACAACACTGTGGCCAGGCGGCCAGAGGAGTTAGTTTCCGAGGAGAAAAGGAGGGTTAAAAAGAACATTGCAACAACATGAGATATGACGATTCAATATTATGGTTCAATATGACGGAAGTAAAAGCGAATCTCAAGAAAGAAAAGATACTTTCTAGCAAAAGAAAAGAAAGATAACGATATTTGCTAAAGAAAGAAAGAAAGAAAGAAAGAAAGAAAAAAGAAGGAAGGGCTCGTTAAAAGTTTAAATGACCAAAACGAAGATAAAAAGACTTTTTTTCCATGTTTAAATAGATTAGGTTTCCAGGGATTTTAGACCAACAAATTTTGTATTTGGATCCAGTCTTGAACTCAACCTTTATCCTCTCTCTGTCTCACATTCTCTCTTTCTGTCTGTCTGTCTGTCTCTCTTTTGATGAGAGATGTGACTTGTGCCGTAGTAAGAAACTCGACACATGATGTGCCAAGTGTGTTGAAGGGCAGTATGAATATGTGAAATAGCATCTAAGTTTCATGGCTCTAGGTCATTCGCTTCCTTGTCAGGTCGAGAACTTTTCAGCGTATAATAATAATAACCAAGACAGTGATAATAGTCTGATAGATGTTAACACATATCTCTTGAGCTGAACTCAGTCTGGCACAAGACCACAAGAGTCGGCACTCCCATGATTTATAAACTGTATACAATGTTATGGTTGGTAAGTTAGTTGCTTGAGAGAGTTTATGGCATATCAACCCTTGAAGGTTATTTAATACCAAATCCATTTTATTGATATATTTTAGATATCTATGATTTGTAAACACAGAGTTTGTGGGGAACAATTTTCAAACGAGCTATAGCACATTTGTTTTCATAGAGTTTAATGGTTTCAAGTATTACTTTCACTTTTGTTTTATTTGCACACAGTTAAATAGTTGTAGGCATTGCTATTAAACAGTTTTTATTCTATCCAACAGATCGTGTCCCTTTCGGGAAGACTTTCGGTCGCGTCTTTAGACCAACTGACCCGTGCTCGACCGCAGCTGGCACGAAGCACTTTTCTATTTCGGTCTTCCAGGGTCTCGTTCAAATATTTCCAACAATCTCAGGTTGAGTCATACCAAAGACTGATAAAATGGTACTTGATGCCGCCCTGCCTAACACTTAGCATTATAAGATAAGAATCAAGGGTAAGGTAGTAAAGTGGAAAGGAGTAGCGCCCTCCCCTACACCTCGGTGTAGTAGCCAATGAAAAGGCAGCCTTCGGGTTTCCTCCGACTACGTTCACAATCTTTACTTTAAAGAGAAGTATTTCTATTTAATATCATTCATTCATTTGCACACCGTTAAATGGTTCCAAGTATTATTATATAATACTAAGAATTCTATTTAACAGTTATTTGCTAGTATATTTTTAAATGAATTCATGACTCGAAAATAATTAAATATTTCTATTTGAGCTATAGATTGGACCGTATCATGTACAACTACTCTGGGACACAGTTGACATTGGACAGGACTCTCCATATTCCCCAAAGCAGCTGGACTAGAACATCACCAGATGGTTTCATGTCATATCCAAGATACTCATTGCGGTGGCGTGTTGGGGCTTACCCCTCTGCAGAGATGTAGTCGGCGTATTTTTCAGACCAAGCCTATTGGGCCAGCAATGGTATGCTTCACAAAACCATAAGTTTTGTGTACCCTGTGAGGGTTGTTTATTCGAGTAGTTGTATTCTTCTTGTTCCATCTACGAGAAGATGCCTAATTTAAGTTTCTTTTTGCTCATTATTTTTGGGGAGTGTTTGGAATGGTGAGTGAGCAGAGTGAATCAGATGTTAGTTTCTTGGTTTAACGGGCACGAAAATGTTAATATGAAAGGAGAAACAGTCCGTTCTAATGCTCAAGGTTGAGTACCCTTCAGTCTGAAATATCTATTTATTTTTCTTTTTAAATTCAAAGCATTCCTTATATTTTGCTTGAAATTCCAGAACCGTGAGCGTAAACCAAACTCCCACATCAGTTTTGTTCCCAGCGCCTACCAAGAAAATAAAATTTGAACTCCAGATATGAAATATTAGCCATGCGATCCATTTTCAACTTTCGATATTTGCAGAGTAATGGCACTGATAAATCTGCATCACATGCTTAAGTGCTACAGGAAAAGATGTAGCTTAGTGGTTACAGAAGAAAAATGGTAAAAGAGAGTATTTTTACCTTTTTAAAAATTTAAACGAAAGGAAAGAACTGCAAGGATATTCGAGTAGTAAGTGTTATTGTAATGACACAGGATATGAAATTTGAAGCTGTCTTTAATGCCAGGTCGGTGAAACACGTTACAAAACTTTCTTTTCTTGTAATATGTCCTTATGGTCACATTGGTTTCTGCGTTTTAAACTTAGATCTTATCGATATGAATTTAGACATTTTACAGCAGTGGTTCAGCCCTATTTTCAGACGAAATTCTTTTTAGTCGATTCATGATTAAAATCTTCTTTCCTCCATGAGGATTGATCAAACTCTTCTGGTATGATAAAATTTGGTCAATATTCGTACTTTTCTCCAGATTCAAAACTAGAAATTCTATTATTTTATTGGTTGCTAAATGAGAAACTACATTCTTTATTCGTCACTTAATTACATGAAAAAAAATTCTTGCTAAGATAGAAACTCGATTTTTTGATTGATTGCTATATTAGCAAACACATTCTTTATTTGGTTGCTAAATTAGAGTCTCAATTTTCTGGTTGAGCCACATTTTAAATATTTTCCTTTGAGATCGAAAATATTTCAAATACAAAATATGGCTGACTATCACGCCCTAATTTTCATTCTTACAATCATAAACTGCACCAGTCTGAATCAGTTATATTTAATAGTCATTTATTAAATTTAGCTTAAATTGGCCCGATACCATGTATGGGGTACCCAGTGAGAATCGAAATTGAAAATAATGGTCTGCTAGTCTGGCTTGGTAACCATTATAGTAATTTACTTAACTTTTTACTTTTGATTTTCAAGGCCGTATGAATGGGGCACCCAATAAGACTCGAACTCATTCGTGTAGGTTTGCTACTCTGGTTTGGTTACCATTATACCACGTGAGGAAGTTAAGTTAGACTCTGTATTTAAAAATCCCTCTGCACGGGCAGGATGTGACTGTGGGTCAATTTTTAAGTGGAGTTTAACAAGTTCGGATTAAGAGTTTTCCTTCTCCTAAACTGATTTCCTAACTTAGGCTCAAAAACCCAATCTGCCCTGTTATTTGCCCTTAGCTGGAGGAAGAATAGTGTGATTCATATCTTACCCGAAAGTATTAGTAATATGTGAAATGCAATCGGCCATGTTCAGGATTTTAACTCGTGTCGCCGTGCCCATTTCCTATGACTTTAACCATTTGACCACGGCACCTCCTTAGGTAAGTTAAGGTTGTAATTTCCTCTATGCTTTATCAATGTGTGATCATCCAATGCCCTGCATAATTGATATCCTTGTGTCAATCTTGTTGCTGAAGTGATGGAAAAATCCCAAATAAAGGAAACGCAGTAAATAATTTTATCCGTGTTAGGATACAGATATATTTCCGAAAACTTATTGTTGAAAAGAGGTTAATAATCTTATTAGTTGATTTGGAATCGCTGGCGTGCGATGTGAACCAGAAGCTCAGTGGTAGACTTTTGCTTCTGCAATCCGTGGTCCCTGGTTCGATCTCACGTGGGGGAGATCACTATATACACTGCTGATGAGACCTAATAAGAGCGAAACAATTGTCTAGTGGTTCCCAATGTCACGCGTAATGCTAGACAGATTTTTGGTAATGGTAATTCAAGTTATAATATAATTCCCCTATTCAAATAATAAAAATGTTAAGGTTAATTGTATTTTGATCTAAGGGGTCTATTCTTTGATATAGTCTCTCACTATAATACGGGCTATTAATAAAATAAGCGGATATTAATTTCAGGAATAAAGACCAAAAAATAATGTACAATTAGGTAACTTTAATTTTAAGAACAGTAATGAGGATGCTATCCATGAGGATTTTAATTATGTTAATAATACTGGTTCTATTAATGATATCGATGAATTAGTAATGATAAAACCTCGGCAAATATAGATTATAACAGTTGCCGTTGATTACGTTATTAAGGAAGTATAAAGCACGGTCTATAAATACTTTTTGTTGCACTGATACAAAATGCAAAGAATACACAGCTGTGTATCTGAAAACGCTGAAGATATTGATAAATATATAGAAATTCTCAAAGGATTTAGTATTATTTTGTCTACATCAGTATCTGTCAAGGAAATCTAAAGAGAATAGATACAGCAACAACGCTACTACGATTACCACTACTACAGCTATACTACTACTACTGTTGCAAATAATAATAATAATAATAATAATAATAATAATAATAATAATAATGTCATCAGTTAAGTGGAGGCAAATCTGAAACTGTAAATCATATGATAGCTGAATGAATAGCTCAGATGCAATGCAAAAATAGTCATGACAGGGTAGGAACGGTGGTCCGTTGGGAAGTAAGCAAATAAGTTGCATTGGACAAAACAAACAGATGTTATAAAGCACAAGCTAAAAAACCGTTCTAGAGAATATAAAACGAAAAAAATCTGTACTCTTTTATATTTTTACAGATCGCCTAAACCAGGGCTGGATACCAGATCCTTTTTTCATATGCACTTACGTCTGGCTCAAGATAACTGTACTTGATGGTGTGTCTGTTAAGTTACCAAACCAACAAGTAGTACCCTGTAGGAGGAACTTACTAACCATGGATCTATGATTGGTTCCCGTTTGAGAAAGAGTTTTAAACTATCTAAATTGGCTCCAGAAATGAATTCTACAGTATTGCGAAAAGTGAATGACTACTTACTCAAATATCGATGAGAAGTATTTTTCATAAAGTAATGCTAATAAAGCCTATTGAAAGAGTACGTAGGTGTACCGCGTAACGAGTATTGTAATAAGAAATGGACACTGCCACCAAAGTTCAAATCCCGGATAAAGCAGTTTGCCTTTCCCTTTTTTTACACGAATGCCATTGAGAAAGGCATGAATTTATTTTTTACCCATCCAACTATTGGTAAATAGTTGGGCTGTTTAGACTTGACACACCTATCAATTAAAGAGAAGAAAAAAATCAGAATTTAGATAAGCAATACTCCGCTAAAAAACTTACTTTGGCTGAATGATTTTTTTATATTCTCATTTTTCGTTGGTTTTATCTTTAGTTATATGAACATTTTACATACCCGTATAACTTTACGTATTGATATTTTGAATATGTTACATGGCGGAGGGATCGTGTTTATTTATTTTCTGTTAAAGTAGAGTTCATGATTATTCGAACGAATTCAAATTCTGTTTCTTACGGCTTGTGATTGAAAGATCTATTAAAAATTTTGAGCAGATGAGTCTAAATAAAACTGCACATCTGCCTACTCTTCATTGGGATCCTCATTTTCTGGGATTTCCCATTTTCTTTTTCCCTGATCGATTCAGAACAAGATTTTAAAAGGAGAAAATCAACTTTTTTCTGGAAATTCTAATTATATTAGACTATTTTCTGAAAATTTAGCATTCACAGTATAAACCGAAAATAATAAGAAAAGTTCAAAGCAATGATGGTTTTTCTTGATTAGTGTCCCCTTTCTAAACATCCAAAACAAGTAATTCGAAGCAAATCGTCTGTTTTTTCAAACAACAATGAACAGCAGAATATATATATATATATATATATATAGGAATGTGTATCGGTATTTGATGGCTTATAAAACGGATGTGCTTATAAAATGAACCTCAATTTGGGCAGAAATTCAAAAAAGAATTAATGGGTTTTAACTACGAATATCAGTTGAGGATTTCTGCCGAACATTCATAGCCTTCATCAATATCATTTCATTTTTAAAGAATCAGATGTATTCAGACTTTGTTTACCTCGGAGGAGACGTTTCCGGGTTAGCACTATAAATCCGATGGTCAATAAGTCACATTGCTGAACCTTAATCTTTTTGGATGCCAGATTACTTTTCGGGATATTTTTTTGAAAAAAAGTTCATCTTATAGTCTGTCAGATGCGATATATATATATATATATATATATATATATATATATATATATATATATTGTTCATTTTAATGGAAACATGACTTTAGAGAGTGAATTTTCTAGACTAAAGTTTTGGTTTTAACAGATACGCTGTATTTGTTTTTCAATGAAACTATATATATATATATATATATATATATATATTGTCATCCAGAAACATACTGTTTCGTTGTATCCCTTCTCTTCACAGTGGCTACGAAACCGTAAAGTCAGCAGGATATCTTACCTCAGAACTATCATCATTATCAGCGTAAGCAAAGGAATTTTTTACGTTTATATTTTCTCATATACGGAATAGGTTATTGGGGTGCTTGATTCATGAGAAGAGCTTTGCTTTTATGCGTACTTGGCTGCCGGCAATTCTTCACTCGAGTACTCAGTATATATACCAACCTCTCCGCACAAGTAGGAAGCAACACAAAGTCAATTATTTAAGCGGAGTTTAAAGGTTTTGAATTTAGAGTTTTCCTTCTTGTCATATATACCAAGGACTCATATCTGAGGGGATTAGCGCTACGTGGAGTCCAAAAAGCTTCGCCCTGGACTTGAACTCGGGTAACTTTGTCTTTCATGCGATGATAACCACTTATCCATAGGCACCTTCTTTAACTCTCTCTCTCTATATATATATAATCATCGTGATGATTGCATGGAGTACCTGACTCTCTCGTCATCTGTCTTCATCATCCATCTCTCTTAGCAGGTCCTCTAGACGACATCCAGCATCTACACAGAGCTGATATATGTAAGTCTTTGCTGGTTGGCCAATACTGGTGTGTTCATGTGCAAGAGTCCATAAGATACCGTCGCTTATGAATTCTTCCTTATTTATCCAGAAGTTCTCAACTTGTCTTATTTATTTTACATGGATGGTCTGTGAGATGCAGTTATATAATTAAGGAATGATTTTTTTTTATATTGATTCTTTTTCGTTAATTATATTTTATCATTCAGTTTGGTAGGGCTTTGAGTCTCTTAGTTCAGGGCAGAGTCATTGGGTGCAGTTTTACGCTCGTGCGCGAAGGATATAACAATCACCGTTGTCATAATAAACCCTCAGACAGGAAATGGGACTGGAGTGTAGATGGCGTCATGCCTGGAAGAGATGATACCTGAGAATTTGAGAATTTTGAAAAGATGTCAGTTGAGATTGGACCATTGAGGCATCGAGTTGAGTTTTCAACCGTTGCCGCGGCGGTTAAGTTTTTCAGGTCTCGAGATCTTAAACATCGCAAGATGCGCCACGCTTTGCAGAGGGTTAGCATAGTATGGTCAGCATAGTATGGTTAGCAAAGACTTTTAAGAATTGTGTCTCTCTCCTCGTGTCGAGATGGACCGAAGTCAGAAATTAATAAACGCGTTAATACCTGAAACGACAGTGTCCGCCTGTATTTGTAAATGTATTTGTATCACAGTTGGGATTGATCTCACCACGGTATACAAAAATTCGAGGCAAGTGGCTCATCACGTAAGTAAACAAGTGGCACCTTATTCTGAAGTTAGGTCTCTGACGTTTCAGGTTAAAAAATCAATCGCAGAGCACAGATTAGAAATATTTGAAGCAATAGAACAATCAGCAGAGCACGTCTTCACATTAAAACATTAAACTTAACAAAACAGCTTCCTGTGCTTATTGGGGGTGTCCTCGTGGTGTAATGGTTAAAGCGATGGACTGCAGGATCGTAGTAAGCGAGTCCAAGCCTCAGTCACGCTATCACATTCACTTTCGGATTAACACCCTTGGGAAAGTTATAAATATCCTTATTCTCCAAGTAATGGATTTAATAGTACCACTAATGTTCTTCTAAAAAGGGTAGCTCTGGTATTAAATAACCTACAAAAGTTGAAATAACTTTAAACAAGGAAAACAAATTAAACCAATCGTAGGTTTACAGCATCTGCAGCCGAGCAGAATACAGACATCACAGGAGTTCAGGATCATAGATTTTACCAACCCTTCCACTTATGTAGGATGTGACACAGGGTCAATTTTTGAACTAAAAATTGCCAGCCAAGAAGAAATTCTTCAGAAGTGGAATGAACAATTTAAGAGACTGCTTGGGCACCCACCTGAAACCATGGATAAACCTACCAAACATTAATTGCCAACTAGAAATCAAACTAGGACAGTGTACGGAGGAAGAGTTCAATGCAGTATTGAAAAAAATTAAAAGCAAAAACGCTGCAGAGCTTCACAAAATACCTCCTGAAGTATGCTAAATAACGAAATTTGACGTCATACTTCTTCGATTATTCAACACTTTGTATCACAAAACTCAATATACAATGGGAAAAAAACGGCATCTTCCTCTTCCTATAAAAATTTTTATCTGGGAATCACTAAAAACTGCTATAGCATAACTATTATTACTATGGCAGCTAAGTTTTATAAAACTCTGCATCTCAGTTGAATTCGACTTGAAATCCAGATAATTCACTGAAAAAATTAGAATGGCTTTCAGAAACGACAGATTTGGAGTTATGGATCGATTTCAATGATGAAGAGCATGAAAGAAAATTCCCAAGGTAGCACTGTTATTCGTAGATTTCTTCCAAGCATTTGATTCCATACACAGGGAAAAGATGGAGCAAATACAACGAGCATATGTTCTCCATAAAGTAAATGTTTCCGCTTTAATGATTCCTTACAATAACGCGAAAGCAAAAGTCCGCTCCCCGGTAGTGACTTCGACTTCTTTGAAATTCGCTTTGGAATCTTGCAAGGAGAGAGAGACCTTACCACAATAGATGTTTATAATCCGTCAAGATTACTTACTATCAACATCAATATATTTAATAAAAGTAAAGGACTTTAGAAAAAAAGTGAAGCACACAATATCTTGTAGAAATAATGATAGACGCAGTCTACGCTGATGATGTAGTCCTTCGTACTATTGCACCGGCCAAACTGAATCCATGGGGCATGACCTGGAGCAAATAGCAGTGGGTAATCGCCCCTACAGGAACGGAAATAGGACAGAGTTCATGCGTTTTAAACAAGAAATAGCCATCAGTTCACCTAACTCAGCTGCATTATTAAATTAATTAAATTTATCAAATGCAATATCAACATATATGTGAAGAAGGTGTGAATGATTATTGATTAGTTATCGATTATATAGAAGTTCAATCTCTCTGATGAGTTACCATGCGATTTCTTGAAAGCTGTTGCTGTATTATTACTACTGTATGGCTGTAATACGTGGAATCGAAAAAATGGAGAAAAAACTCGATGGTAACTAGAATGCTACATACTATTTTAAACAAATCCTGGAAGCAGCACCCTCCTACATATAGATAGGAATATACACACACGCATATATAGAGGCATTTTTATATACATACATGCGTATATTTTCATATATGATTACAAGTGCGCACCCCCCACACTCTCTTTTTCTCTCTCTTTATATATATATATATATATATATATATAGGTCGGGGAGGTCGGGGAGGCCGGGGTTCGATCCTCGGTCGAGTCATACCAAAGACTCAAAAAATGGTACTTGATGCAGCCTTCATAAACACTCAGAATTATTGAGTACGAATCAAGGGTAAAGTGGAGCAATCCACTGAAAGGAGTAGCGCCTTCTGGTACATCTATGCGGAGTGGCTATTGAAAAGGGAGCCTTCGAGGGTCCCTCAACAACAGTCTCCAATTTACTTTACTTTTATATATAATTTTGAATAAATGTTCAGCAAGTGTCCAAATATAGCTACTCCCTTCACCGTGGAAAATAATATCAATAACATAGTGGATTTAAATATAACGTTTACATGTTAACAGGAAATATGTTTTGGAATTAAGTTTTGTAAAATACCAAAACACTTTTCATGTATGTTAAAATTTAAAACTGAATGAGAATTACCAAAAGATTGGATGCCGACAGGGTTACTCAGCATCACTGAATTTGTTTATACTGACGATGCAAAATGGAGATTATGGTAAGACGAGTAAAAATTCTGAATTCCATGTTAATCCAATCAGTCTCTCTTCACTTAATTCACATGGGCCGTTTTATTTTATGTAATGTTGCTGCCCACATATTTAAAATTGAAAATTTTTAAAAATGAGATTCGGAATACGATCTCCATAAAACCCTTCTCAAAAATGTGCCAATGATATCAGTATACTAATAAACTTTTAGCTGAATAGATATTTCATTGGGTTTAGGAGTATATTCGAATAGCAAATGACGACTACAGTATTTATATCTTATTTTGAGTTTGGTGAAATACTTCATCTGAGAATTTGTCATGTAGAAAGTAGTTCCATTTGGGAAATATTAGATTTATTACGACTCGATGATTCATTTTAACCAATATTCTCATCACAACAATTCAGTTGATTTTTTTCAAAACATGTCCCATTACCAAAATAAAAAATAAACAAACAAACAAAAAAACCTGGAAAAACGAATAGAAACACTAATAGGATGTGAAAATCACAAATGTCATAATAAAAACTCCAGATAGAAAATGAGAGTGGGGTGTTAATGATGTCATTCCCGGAAGCGAGGGGCTGGGAATTTTGGTGATTTTTGAAAAGAGCAGTTAGTTGAGATTTGTCTCTGGGCGAGGCTAGTTGAGATTCAAACCTGGACGAGGCCAGTTGAGATTTGAACCTGGGGCTTGGCTGTGGGCGATTTAAGATCAGTCAGCATAGTAAAAATTGTGTCTCTCTCTCCTCGTGTAGAAAGACTAAACTCAAGAAGTCAATAAATGTCTCGTACCTGAACTAAAGAAAGTCGTCAGTGTTTTGGGATTCCTATGCATATGAACATTTTACGTATCCGTATATTTGTATTGTTGTATCATGGCTATACAACAGTTAGAGAATCAACTTCAACTTCATCGTATATGTCTATTCATGACACTTTTTTTGTAGTTGTTTATTAAAGTTTTCTTTTTCGCACAGTTATGTATCAAGTATTTCAATCAACTATTAATAATTTGATTTTTAACACTAATGATTATATGGCTTCAAGTAATTACTTGATTATGGTCATTTGCTTGCCCACTGGTATATGGTTTCAAGAAACAATTAATGATATTTTGTAAACAATGATAAATTCTAGTAAATATTATAATTTGGCTATAACACTATACGGTATCTAATGGAGAGGTTCCCTTTCAGTTGATATGGGTAATATGGAGTACCCCTTAATTACAGTAACTCTCAGGATCACTCTGATATGAAATGATCATAATTATCAGGGTTACATCTATTGGTCAAATAGATTTGTTTTAAATAATTTACAGTTATATGGAATCAAGTACTTCTATCAAAACGGAGTAATTTTTAAACAGATGTCTTATAGATGGGACACGAACAGATACTACCACTCCGGATCAGGGTAAAAAATAGATATATTGTTATTTCTTGTATATAAAGGAATAATTATTGAAAAGCATTGCTTATTGCCAAAGAATGATCTTGAAGAGTAAGAACTCTGAAGAAAAACTATAGAAACGGAGCTATTGACAATGAAATGGTACACAGCACTCACTTGATCTGCAGGAATGGAGTCTCACCATCAGATAAGGTTATGTGTCAAACCCAGGACAACTCTTTCTTGAGAAGGGATCTTCAACCATCTGCAGGGGATTCTAAGCCCCAACAACACTGTAACTAGCAATTTGAGTGTGCTGGACTAGCACAATACAATTTTCCTACGTTCCTCTGATTAAGTAAATCTTACAAGCCGAATTTAACGGTACGAACTTTGATGCTATTATATAAAATACAATAACAAAACCATGCAGTGAGGATGAAAGGTTATATTTTTCCAAAGACCCTCCAGGTTGGCGAAGGGGTCTCCGATTGGCGGATCAGAACGACCCAATAGAATTGATAGAGGGACCCCTTAAAAAAGGACACTACCGTCAGCTGCTAGCATCAATTGGAAAAAGACGTTGAGGATAGAGACACAGAAATATACGGTCTTCCTCGATCTCAAAGCAAATCGCAAAAGCAGAACAAAAGACGCAACACAAAAAAAAACGGAAACCCTCTTCCATTGAGAAAACTCCTCTTACAGCCGTTACAGATAATTGTCCATTGCTTTTGAGTAATACCCCCGCATCGTAGGATCTGCAATAACCCTTTGTCAACGAAGTCATATCAACACACACAAACATACACTCATGGACCCACATATATATATATATATATATATATATATATATATATATATATACGCATATGTGTGTGTGTGTGTGTGTGTGTTGGTTTGTGTATGTATGTGTGTGTGTACTATTTTTTAAAACTCTTTTATTCAGGATACATGGTAGAAAAAGAATGTTGGATATCTTAATCTCTCAATAATCCGTCATTACTCCCAGGTCCACTCTGGTACCTAAAAGGGTCCTATCTACATGTTAAATTGAATTGTTTAACCGTAATCAAACGACTGTTAAATTGAATTGCAAGTGTTAAATAGCAAAAATCTAACCATTTAAGTGTGTGCAAACAAAACTATTGCTGTCAGCAATACTTGAAGCCATCTCAGTGAGAGAAAACAATGACTAAATAAAATTATACGTGTTAGATAAGTGTTGCGTTCTGCTTAGTGAACGATTGTAATATTAAATAAAGGACAAACCACGATATGAGAGGAAATAGAGATATATTCTCAGGAAAAAGTATATACAATAGAGTGGCCATTAGTAGCCAAGAACGTTGGATTAGTGAATATAGAATAAATATATAGTCCAACGATAGTATTGGCTTCCGTTATTACGGTAGCAAGTAAGGTGATCTAGTGCGATCTCCAGTCTCCAATGCTCTAATACTATTCCTATAAGAAGCTGCTCTTCACCTTCTACTCTGCCCTGATATTAGTAGCTACTGCTATATAAGGCAGATGGACGAGTTCATTGTGTGGAGAAAGGTGGGTGATACCTAACAATAAGAATAATTGAAACCATTTAACTATGTACAGATACTGAATTATTTGTATTACATTGAAATACTTGGAACCTTTGCCTTGTTTGAAAAGGAATAAATACTCTTGAATAGAATTATTAGTGTTTTATAGCAATATTTAAAACCACTTTACAGTGAACAAACAACTGATTAATATTAACTAGAAATATTAGCGTTAAATAGTTATATTTGAAACCATTAACCTGTGGATAAACAAATGCCCGTGGTGTAATGGTTATCATCGTAAGAAATGGACACGGCGACACCAGTTCAAATCCTGGACGAGACTGATTGCATTTCACATAGCACTAATACCCTTGGGAAAGGTATGAATCCAATTATTCTCCCTCCAGCTATTGGTAAATATTAGGACAGACTGGGTTATTCAGCCTTAGTGAGGCAACAAGTCTAGGAGAAGGAAAACTCTGAATTAAAACCTGTCAAACTCCGCTTAAAATTGACCGTGTGTCATATCCTGCCCGAGCGGAGGGGTCGGTAAATATGATAAACAAATGCAATACTTAATTGGGTGCATATTCATTTAGGAACAAAAAACTGTTCTCTTACAAATCATATATGTATAAATATTTACCTGTAACGCAAACAACTGACTGGTGTTAAATTGTTGGTTTTTGATCGAAATACTTGAAGACCATTTTCTGTACACAAACAAATAAGCTCTGACTTGTTTAAAATGTTAACTGCGAACTATTCATTTACAAATCACATATATTCAATATGTATGGGCGTGCCTGTATGTGAATATAAACAGGATTTTACTTTAAATAACCTAAAAGGGTTGATATGCCATGAAGCCCAGCTAACTACACAAGATTTTTTAAAAATCACCATGTATATATTAAAATACGTCATTGTTTGTTGTCAAATATTTAGCTGTTTTTATTTTCTTTTACTATTTACGTAATCTCTTTGCTGTTATATACATACAGACTTATATATATATATATATATATATATATATATATATATATATATATATATATATAGAGAGAGAGAGAGAGAGAGAGAGAGAGATAGAGAGAGATAGATAGATAGATAGATAGATAGATAGATTCAGAAGGTAGTTTGCTATACTAATGTATAAAGAGGTGTCAATATCATTGATACATGTATATGTTTAAATTATGATCGCATCGACATAGAAACTACAGTACTTGGAAAATATCAGTTTCCTTCTCTTAGTCCTTCTCTCTCTCTCTCTTTCTCTCTCTCTCTCTCTCACACACACAAAGATATATATATTTATATATATATATATATATATATATATATATATATATACATATATATATAATTTTTTTTGACGATTTGTTAATTCCACCCCCCATATATATATATATATATATATATATATATATATATATATATATATATATATATATATATATATATATATATAGGGGTGGAAGTTAACAAATTGTCAAAAAACTTTTTTCCGTAAATCTTTAAATAGCTCAAATAATGGCCAGTTGGAACTGATTCTTATTTTAAAAATGTATAGGTAATTATTTCATTATAGAATTACACAGAAAAATTCATTTCATATGTTTTTGTTTTTACAATGAAAATGTATTGCAAACAATTTTATTATAAAATTACAATTTTGTGGTTTTATAGGCAAATCACTTTTGAAGAAATGCATCGCAAGTGCTGCTTATTAGGTGTAACAAACTGAACCCTTATTTTGTCTTCGTCAACTTAGCTAAACTAAACCTTTATGTTTAACAGTAAAAAGTAGACATCTCGCGGAAAATTCCCTCGCCAAAAGTCAAATTGAGCGCCATTTCCCTGTTGTCAGAAAGTCAAGAGTTAAAAAAAAATGTTTATAGTTTTACTACAAGCAATCGCCACCAGGAGGTGGGAATTAACCTTTACCCTGGAACGATGTTTATAAAGATTTGGGGTTATACAAACTTACTCTCTTATTAGTTGGGTGAGTTTTCAGCTAGGATTTAAAACATAAATAAATATAGATACACTATAGAAAACTATGCACTTCATTATTCCATCAGCTGTGCGTTAAATTGTATCATTCCTGTTCTTCTGCAGAGCTAGCTTTAGCATTGAATAACCCACGAAGATTGATATGCCATTAAACGATGAGTAAGTAAACTTAGTGACCTTTGACGAGGGACACCCGAAAGCTTCCCTTTCAATAGTTACTACACCAAGGTGTAGGAAGGGGGCTACTCCTTTCCCTGGATTGCTCCACTTTGCCTTTGAAAGGTATCTCATAAATGCAGGGTGTTAAGCAAGGAAGTATCAAGTACCATTTTTTGAGTCTTTGGAATGACTCGACCTTGGATTGAACACCAGTCTCCCAGGTCATTCGACTAACACTCTATCAATAGATTAAACGAAGAAACATCGCCAAACCAAACCAAAATGGCCAGTGAAGCCGAATAAAATCTAAAATAACTAAATATCACCATTTTTCTTCCTTCTTGCTTTGAAATTTCCCGTTAACAGATTTCTCATAGCACTATTTCCTTTTCAGTGTTATAGAAAGTCTTGCTTCCTTGCGGGAATAACATTTTAGAATATTCTTCTGTTCCGGCGTAGCAATTAAGAGCAGATAACACTTCCTATTACACATCATAGAAACATTTTCTTACTAATTTTTCATATTCTTCATAAAAGTGAAAGGTGCTTTTTTTTTTTTACCCCACTTTCAATTCCCTACTTTCTTTCTTCCGAATTTTACGAGAAATTTTCAATATTTATGTCTTTCTTCTTCCATTTTATTCGCATTTTTTATGGAACTGACATAAAGAAGTGGGAAAATATGACCCCCCACACACACACATTTTATTTATATATATATATATATATATATATATATATATATATATATATAGAGAGAGAGAGAGAGAGAGAGAGAGAGAGATAGAGAGTGTATATCTTGGCAAAAAGTTGTTATTAAGGCAAGTTTTATTAAAGACGATGGAACGCTGTTTATTATTTTTAATTGTAATTTTTCTAGCTTTCTTGCAATTTTTCTTGTGTTGGGATACATGTGGTGCAGAAATTGTCCCTATCTTCTTCCCAAGCGCTTTCGACCATACCTTTGGTTGTCATCGAAGTCGTGTAGTTTGAGTTGACAGTTTGTGTTTTATTGTTTTTAATATTTAGAGCGTTTTGTTTTAAAATTGTCACGTTGAACGTTTTCAGCGTTTTGTTTTAAAACGTCAAGTTGGAAAGGTTTACAAATAGAGTTAGTCATTTTAGCGATTAAAATTATTTAATAGGTTGGTGCCTGTGTTAAATGCTATTCTATTATTATTTTTTTTTAAATTTTTATACATTTTGCTTCTAGGATTTGTGATCGTTTTTATTATCATTTTCAAATATAATTATTGTATTATCTGTAAGAATCTTCTTTAGATCATAAGATGTAAGTTGGTCAGTGATATTGCTATGTTTTATAATTAAATATTGTTTCATGGTACTATTTTCAGAAAGGTGATGACGAACAAAGGTACAGTCGGAAGCGCTTGGGCAGAAGGTATGAGACAATTTCTTTACCATCTAGATCCCGACACAAGAAAAATAAAAAGAAGACTTGAAAAATTACAATTAAAACTGATAAAGTGTGTTCCATTGTCTTTAATAAAACTTGCCTTAGACACGCATAAATAGAGGATGCGATGGATAATATATATATATATATTATAGCTATTTTGAATTGATAATTTCCGGTCTGAATTTATTATTTTTTCAGGTTTTGCCTAATAAGCAATAAACTAGTGTCATCTCTCTGAATAGAAAAATCAGATATGGCTGATAATACATGGAAAGAAAAGTGAAAGCATCTACTCTTGTGGCATAAAGATAAAATAATCGATAGAGGACATTGGAAAAGAAGACATCTCAAAAAGCGCCAAATATGTTAACTTCTTGAGTTGATCAAGTATGGAAATGAACACAATCTGGGAACCAATAATTGAAAAGGCCTAATGAAATTGTTTTTAAAGAAAACTGCTTTAAATATATCAAGAATAATTGATGCTATTGGATTTTATGTTTTAAATTCATCTCATGACGTTTCTCAAAAAACTTCTTGCGATGCTTCTTGGATAAATAGACGCAAAAAAAGCAATGATGTCGTTATTTGAATAACATCTTCTTATTTTTGGAACACCTTGTTTGATAAACAGTCAAACTTTAAGAATTATATCTCAGGTTGAATCATTTCTATGACCATATAAACAAGGGACATCTGGTGAAGGCTGACGATACAGCGACCGAAACGTTGTGTTACAACCTACAACATAAAGTTGAGGACAACTGTTTGAAAAATTACACACACACACACACACACACACGCACACTCACACACACACACACACAAAAATAGAGTCAGTTGGTCACTGTCTGAAAAAAAAATCAGCACGATGACATCATTTTATCCTCAAGAAATTTTGAAACGACATGCCGCACTAATTGACATTCACACATGGAAGCGTTAATAAGATTTCAGTGTGTTTGGACGCAGAACTGAGGACAGATCAATATTTATATTAATGAAAAGAAATATCTAGTATATATCAAGGTGTTTGTAGTGGCCATTATCGATGGTGACATTATGCTTTCATTCATATTCTCACAGTATCTTCGACTCAACACAGTAGCCTACATCAAGTCTCTGATGGAGAAGTGTTGTCCTGGACAAAGAAGGTGGCTTCTAGAAGACCTTACGTCTGACAAGAGGACTCTGCATCGTGCTACACAAACGAAAGAATCCATAGTTGGTTGGTTGGTTGGTTGGTTGGTTTTGATGGTATATCAACCTTTTCAGATAATTTAACACCAAATCCATTTTTAAGTAAATAATCAGTTCTATTTCAAACAATTCAGTTTAGCATGAGTACACAGTTTAGCTATCAAAAACATTTCTATTTCAAACTATTCAGTATATTCAAACAGTTATATATAACAATTCAGTTTAGTGTAAGTACAGTTTCAATGTCAAAATCAGTATAGTGAAGGAAGCACGGTTTAGTTCTATTTAACCCATAGATAGGACCCTTATCAGGTGCTACCACTCCGGCCCAGAGTGGACCTGGAAGCGATTGCAATGAAGGTTTACTCCGCATTCCCCAAAGCTCCAGCATCAATGGAACCTCACCATCAGATTGTTTAGTGTCATATCCAGGACACTCGTTGGGCGGGGTCCTCATCAGCCTCCGACCAAGGGTGATCCCACAGTTTCTGTAACTAAGGTAGTACTGCCACCCCTGGCGCTACCAGCAGCTTTTGTCACCAGATAGGTTATGAAGACAAACAGCGAAAGTTCCACTTTGTAGCTTAAATTCATACAGCTGTTAAAGGCGCTTCCTTTCATGTGTAAATGACGCATTTGTAAAAAAAACAAACAAAAAAAACAAACAAACAAACAAACAAAACACCAAAGATAAATTAAAGATAAGGGTGATGGTAGCATTTATCAATTTAAACAGGGAGACCGTCGGAAAGGCTAACCGTACATTTTGCATTCGTATGGAGGCTGTGGTTGAAGGCAATAAAAATCTTACAGTTTGTCAAGAAATTTTCGTGTATTTTTGGTTAATATATCTGATAAAGTAAGATTCCTGGTATTTTCATGTTGGCTTAATTAAGATTAGAGTTTAAACTTCGCAACATATATATATATATATATATATATATATATATATATGTGTGTGTGTGTGTGTGTGTGTGTGTGTGTGTGTGTGTGTATCCTTGTGCAGTTAGCCATTAGTCTTTCATTCAAGCATGTTTGATTAGATAATAAAGACACATTTTGTCTACATAATCTAATTAAGATCCTTTCAAGTTTCCTGATAAGTGTCTTGGTTTCAGATTGATATTGGTGGATGAATTTACAAAAATTGTCCCGAGCCCTTTCGGACCTTTCATAGGTCAGCATGTGTAAAGTGTGTTTTTAAAGAATTTTGAAAGTTTTTTTGATTTTTATAACATAATAAAACTACGCAAACGCAGTGTTGGATAAAACCGAGTTGCCGATGAATTTAAAAAACAGAACGCTATCAAAGGAAATAGAATATTATCAAGAAATATGTGATATTAAAAAAATCTGAAGACATTTAAAAATATTGTCGCAATTTTCAAAATTAATTCTATTGATTTTATGTTTTTTGTTTTTACATGTAGGGCATCTAGGATTTGTAGTCGTAGCTTATCAATGTCGGGGGCTATTACAGTGGTGTTTTCAACTAGAATTTTCGAAACTTGGATTTGGGAATAGAATGATTTTTAAGATGTAAGGCTGTGGAGCTAGAATCATTAAGGTGCACTGTAAAACGTCTAAAACGAGTTGTAGTGGTAAGACCAACATACGCATTATTTTCTTTGAAGATACAGTCTCCCAAGGGACATTTGAACATATATACGATGTTTGTCTTACCAAGAAGTTTGATGGAAAGGGAAGTGTTATTAGAAATAATTAGGT
>OY757907.1:101942799-102147799 GCA_963585895.1 Sepioteuthis lessoniana | reverse complement strand
GTGTAAATAGAGTTTCAATGTGAAAACCAGTGCCATTTCAAACAATTCAGTTAATCATAAGCACGCAGTTTAAATATAAGTACAGTTTAATCGTCAAAAACATTTCTATTTCAAGCTATTCAGTTTACTCAAACTGTTCTAATTCAAACAATTCAGTTTAGCATAAGTATGCAGTTAGTTCTATTTAACCCCTAGATAGGGCCCTATCAGGTGCTACCATTCCGGGCTAGAGTGGACCAGGGAGCAATGGCAATAAAGGGGTGCTTCGCATTCCCCAAAGAACCAGCATCACTGGAACCTCACCACTAGATTGTTTAGTATCATACCCAGAACACTCGTTGGTAAGGTGGGGGTCTTACTCCTCTGCAGAGGCGCAGTCGGTGTATACATATAAAATATATTTGCCCAGTCGGCTAGGGCTATAGCTCTAGCCGACTGGGCAAATATATTTTATATGTATACGTAAACAATATTTGACATTAAATAACCGATAAGGGTTGATATGCCATAAAACCAAACAAAACAAAACCAACCCATCATTTATGGTGAAAGGTATTATCTCGTTTACTCCTGATTGGGGTATACAAATCTTAGATTATTTTGGAGGACATTCACCTAAAGCATGTCAAATATGGAAGCTTTCTTAAGGTATCAGTTTTTCTGATGTCTTTAAGATATTTTTGCAACCTGCCACCTTCGTCAGGTTTGCAGTGTCACTTAAAACGCGAGATTAACTTCGCGAAAAAATGTTTGATTCCTACAGGGTTCTTCATTTAGGGGCGCCTCAGACACCAAGACTAAAACTTGTAGAGTACTCCTTCATTGACATCGCTCCCACGTTCACTCTGGCTTGGAGTGGTAGCAGCTGATAGGGACCTATCTGTGGGTCAATGGGTACTACCAAGCAGGTAATGTCAAAGACAGGCCAGCTGCACTGATATTGAGAATAATAGCTTCCATTTAAATATTGATTCTATTTCGTAAAACTTGCTGAAATTTGCCGTTACTTTTTTCTCAAATGTTTCTGTAGATGTTTGAAGAGATTCAAAAAGTGTTTTAAAAACTGGCGTTCATCTTGTCTCCCGCGGGATCCGTTGAAAATTACATTACGTTTCTGCATTTGGACTTGCATCAGATTTGTTATTTTATTTTTCCAGATTTCATGCCCTCAGGGCAATTTCGGCCTCCTGTTAAGAGATCCGAGAATGACCTTCCTATCATAGAAGGAAGGGAAGGACAGTAGCCTGAAAATAGCACTATGATGGGAAACAAATTTGATTTACAGCTGAAAGGGAAAAATAAGCTCTTTATTAATGTTTAGTTTTTTCCTGGGTTCATTTTATTTTATTAAAGCCGTGACTAGAAATAACGTTAAAAGTTACTTTCTTTTCTAAATTCAGTTGACAAAAATGTGTTACTATTTTAAATGTTATCCTTGTTTTCAGCTGGATTTTAGCTTCTTTAAAATTTACAACTTTCAACAAGAAAAATACTGCCAAGGCAAAACTAATAGAGGTTTTGTCTCGTTTGCAAAAGCAATGTATTACCAATTACAATTATGCCTGGAAATAATGGTTATCTCAGTTGGAAACGGAGACTGCGAATCGAGTTCAAATCGTAGAAAACGCTAATTGCGTTTCACTTTGCGCTAAAGCTCTTTAATGCATCTGTTCGTTCCCAATTATGGAAAAATAGTTGTAATGATTTGGGGATTTTCTCTTGATTAGGCAACCAGAAGGAAAAGTCTTATTTCAAATCAGCTATTTTGCTTTTAAAATTGACTTTTTTATAACATCCGGCTCGTTGTATCTTTAAGTGATCCTAGCCCTTCTAAAAGCTTTCCCGTGCAGGCCATTGTATTCTCCTCTCACTTGCATTTTAAATCATCATAATCTGTTCGATTTCATTTTCTTTGTTTAATGGCATATCAACTTTCATTGGTTATTTAACGCCAAAGCCATCCTTGTAGGACAGCAGTGATTCCATATACCCTTGGTTAGGTGAATAAGCATATCAGTCCGAAAGAGAACGTAATAACGTGGCTTGAGTTCGAACTCGCTTACTTCAAGGCCGTAGTCTAAGACTTTTGTAAATACAACAAAGGAATTCCCCAACATTATAATCGAAAACTGATGGATATTTGATTTGGTTTGGTTTAGTTTCATGGCATATCAACCATTGTAGGTAAGTAAATGACAAATCCTTTTTATAAATATATATTAACATATATGATTAGGTTTTATGGCATATCAATCTGTACCATACCCATGATACGATATGTGAAACGTACATAGAATGTTCATAACTTATATACATAGAACATAGGAATAGCGAAACACGAACAACACTTACGACTTCTTAGTTCAGGTACGAAACATTTTATTACCTTTGAGTTTAAAGGTTTTCGACATAAGGAGAGAGAGAGTCACATCTTTCTATACTGGGTTTTCTATCTGCCCCCCAACACGTATGGTACCCACCACAAGGCCACTGCGAGCTAGCGAAAGTCACCCTTCTTCTTCAGACCGCAAGACTCAACTCAACTGACTTTTCTCAAAATCTCCCAAAATCCTCAGCGTGCGCTTCCGGTGCATGACGTCATTCACATCCCTAAGTCTTTTCTGGGATTTTTATTTTGACATCTCTGAATGACGCATCCTCCCCGTGCGCATGAACACCTGCGCTCATGTTGCACCTAACTAACCCATGCGCTAAGCGAAAGGTTCTCAGCCTAACTAAACCGAAGGGCAAGGTATATAATACGAAATCCCTCGGCCATTATATTACAAACCATTGTAGGTTAGTTATTGCGAAATCCTCTTTATACATAAAAATTAAACATATATGATTTGGTTTGGTTGGGTTTTAAGAAATATCAACCATTTTAGGTCATTTAAGGCCAAATACTTTTTATACATATACATTAGATATATATTTGATTTGTAAACTCATTTTGTAGATTATATTCTTGAACAAGCCTGTGCTCTTTTTTTGCATACAGTTAAATGGTTTTAAGTATTACTACATAACATTCTCCATTTAACATCAGTCATTTGTTTTCATACCTAGTTTGTTCGCTTTGATCTTTAGATAAGACTCTATCAGGTGCTTCCGCTCTGGGGCAGAGTAGATCTGGGAGCAATGGCAATGAGGGGTACTCCACATTCTCCAAATCTCCAAGGCTGGAGACTTACCATTAAATAGCTTAATGGCACATCCTGGACATTCTTTGGTGGAGGGTGTTACCTCACTGCAGAGATACAGTCAGTGTTTTCGACAACCATAACTGACTGAGCTGATGGCCATATGGATCCCAGGTTTATGTTTAGTGGCAAGTTACCAAGTCTTACCTTCTTTTGGGAGCCATTTGGTTTGGTTGTGTTTCTTTAATATTAGAAGTAGTTCTATATAATTTTCATAGGAACGATTGGATAGATAAATATAGAAAGAGGATATACAAAAAAAGTCATGGACCACTCGCGTAGTATACGGGCACAACAGGTAGTACAGTAGTTAGTAAACGGGGTTTAGGCTGGCTGGGTTTTATGGCTTATCAACCTTTTGTAAATTATTTAATAACAAATTCTTTTTATACACACACACACACACACACACACACACACACACACGCACACACACTTACATATATATATATATATATATATATATATATATATATATATTTTAACGAAAGTTTTGTTTGTAACATCTTGATTCTTGATTAAATCAGGGTCCTTTTGTTTGCGCATAGTTAAACAATTTCAAGCATTCCTATCAAGCATGAATAATTGTGTTAACTGTTAATCATTGGCTTACACAAAATTGAATGGTTTCAAGTATTCCTATATAATGCTAGCAGTTTAATTTTTTAAAAAGTCATTTATTTGCACAAAGATGGTTATATATATATATATATATATATATATATATATATATGTGTGTGTGTGTGTGTGTGTGTGTGTGTATGAGGTGCATACGATAAGTTTCCAGACTTTTTTTCGTATGGGCACTTTTATTGATTGTACCCTCACAAAATTTTGTCCCCTTCGAAGTAATCTCCTCCGGCTACAATACACTTGATGTATCGTTCCAACAACTTCTGGAAGGCCCCATGGAAGTCCTCTAGTGTGAGCGTGTCAATGGCCTTCGTCACAGCCTCTTTCATCTCCTCAATTGTCTCATAACGACAGCTTCTGAGCTTAGGGAACAAACAAAAGTCACAATAAGCAAGGTCTGGACTATCGGGACGGTGACGAACTGTGTTGATGCCCATCTTGATCAAATAGTCTGTGACAAGAATGGAGTTATGGACTGGTGTATTGTCCTGGTAGAAATGCCACTGACCCGCTTTGAAGAGTGCAGGCCTCTTCCCTAGAAATCTTTTCCTGAACTCCCTTAAAACCTTGACATAGTAACCCTAACCTTAACACTTTGGCCAATCAACTCTGGTGTATTGACCTTCTTAGTCCTCCCACACCTCTCATCATCCCTCTCAGACTCCCTGCCTTCCTTGAATCTCTTACGCCACTCAAAAACTGATGCTCGATTTATGCAAGATGGTCGAAAAGCATTCTGAAGCATTCCATACGTTTCTGTGGCATTTTTCCAAGTTTAAAACATACTTTTATTGCATATCGTTCTTCTAAAGAGTCAGATTGCATTTTTGAAATTCACCAGCTGTGACAATCAGGTTTTAGTACGGTGTATTCCAATTGCTGCTGTAGCTGTTCATTTGAAGCTGAAATCATAGAAATTGGTCTGTCATCTCATACGATGTATAGCAATAACACGCTGAATCTTCAAGTTTCTACGACAATTTTAAATGCCTATACGAAAAAGGTCTGGAAACGTATCGTATGCACCTCATATATATATATATATATATATATATATACTACTATAAGAGTTTGAAGATAAATTTATTTTTAAGTGAAGCTGATTCGGACAAAGATAAATAGTTAAACAGTTCTATATTATCCACTGATGGGACTCTAGCAGGTAGTTCCAAAATGGGGCAGGGTGTAAGTAAAGTTAGCGACCTTAGTCGAGGGTGACCCAAAAGCTCCCTTTTCTATGGCTACGACACTGAGGTGTAGGGGAGGGCGCTACTCTTTTCCCTGGATTGCTCCACTTTCCCCTCGATCCCCACCTTTTAATGCTGAGTGTTAAGCAAGGCGGTATCAAGTACCAATTTTTGAGTCTTTGGTATTGAACCCCGGCCACCCGGAACATTGACAAACACTCTACTCATTAGACCAAAAGACAATTAAAGGATTCAACACATTCACTAGAGATCTGGTGCTGAAGTCTAAAGATCAGATAGTTTAGTGTCATATCCAGGACTCACGGTCGGGCGAGGTCTAGAGTACACAGCAGAGATGCAATTGGTGTATTCTACAGCCGCAGCTGATTTGGCTGAGTGAGTTTGAATCTCAACTTCTGACTTTTTACCTCAGCTAATTTTTGCACCAAAAGAGGACAGACTTGAAACCGAATAAGTTGTTTCATTTCAATCCACTTCACCAATTTAGTACTTTCAGAGCATGTAGGTTTTTATTCAGAATGCTAGCCCAACACAGTCTTCCCATCAACAATTTTTCTTTGGATGCATAAGCCATGTTTAATAAGTTTATATACAAAACTATAATAAAAGTTACCTCACTTCTCAGCTTAGATGTTTACATCTATTGACGTTAATATAATTCATAAATTTTGATTATCCGTACAGGACGACATTTTCTATAGAAAACATCTCAGTGTACACATCTCAATACACTCTGAAATCCAATCTAAAAACTGGTTAATTTTGAATGGAAAGAAAAGAAAAAAAAACACATCTATTTTATGTAATAGCAATAAATCCAACTCAATACGAAATTTTTGACAAGGTTGGACCACATATTCACCATAAGCGATATTAATAGAGTAAAAAAAAAAAATGAAAGAATGGAAAAGGTAGTTTTTTTTAATACGCTGAGTAATGTCTTTCGCGAAGCTTTTGAATGTTTAGGATTATACGGTTGAAAAATAAAATAAATAAAGCATATATAAATTTGTGAATGGATAAACCCTTTTTAAAAGCATGGATAATATTTCTTTTCTTCCTGAATAAAATCCTGTTTTTTATATAACATTTGAATTGGAGAATTTAAATCGAAGTAGGGAAAGGAGAATACAATAGAAGCTTAAAAACAGCATAACGCGGAAAATTAATAAATCCAAGAAATAGGATAGCCTGAAGTTCGGTTGGTTGGTTGGTTGGTTGTTTTTTTGTTTTTTATTTATTTATTGACATAACAACTATCATGGGTTATTTAATGCCAAAGCCATCCTTGTAGCAGAACAGTAGTGTTAGTATTTAACCCACAGCCGGGAAGGTACGAAAGACCCTATCCTTAACAAAAGTTACATTTTGAAAGTAAACGTTATAGCGTGACTGGCGATCGAACGCGCTTACTACGATGTTGTAATCCAGCACATTCGCCACTATGAGAAAGTGACTCTGTCCCGATTTATGGTTAATTCAGGCTGAAATTATTTGTTTACGCTAGATCATCGGAGTTAAGTAAGGAAGGACTTGACCACTGGTTTGATGGTTGACCACTAAGCATAGTAAATTCTAAAGAAACGCCGCTTCCTATCTAAGCTGCTGCTTGATTACATGAGTGACCGCTTAGTAATGGCAGGTGTTGTATGTATTTAACCAAGCTCTCCACCACGAATGTGATACATAGTCAATTTTTTTTAAATAAAGACATTCTTTTTTTAAATCGACTGTTTTCTTTCTCCTAGACTGGTTGTCGTGAGTGAGCTAAAAAAACCAACATGCCAAACTATTAACCGATAACATGGAAGAGAACAGATGGATTAATACTTTTCCCTGGGGTATTCTCAGGAAAGGAAACCCTAACAAACTTGACAGAGGATTTAAATTTGGTACAGATATAGAAAATAATTTAAGGCTTGTGTACAAGTGTAAGCAAAGTTTAATATGTAAAACTAGCGTAAGATGGTTCGAACCAATCCGCCTCAAAATAAATTGGAATGTGCTTCGTGAAGGTGACAATCGGCAGTTGAAAGTGGATAAAAAATTCAGGAGAAAAAAAATCTGGAAGTACTAAAGTAAATTGCAGTGTATCAGTCGATCTTTTAAGCCTGAAGACATTTCTACAAATCTACGGTTGACTTATCGGGCGAAGCTAAAATCCAAGTCTTTATTACTGGTTGACCGCTCAGTGATAAAGATTTGGATTTTCGCCCGACCGTATTAGTCGATCCGTAGTTTTGTCGAAAGTTTTCAGGATTAAAGAATCGATTGATACGTTGTAATTTACTGTATGTTGATGAAAAAAATAATTGCCCTTATAAGTATTAACTTCAGAAGATATATCAGCTTGTAATAAAATTCATTAATGAAAGTAAGAACCAATAGAATCTACGCATTGAGCCAATAATAAATAATCGTATTACTTCCGGTAAGATAGAATTTAGTGCTCCTGGAACCAAAAAAATTTTTCGATGGCATTTTGATTGGTTTGTCGGTTGGTGCGCTGGTTTTATGGCATGTTAACCCTGGCTGGATTATTTTATGATGAAGTATTTTTTTTTCAAGTAATTATTTAGTTTAAGGAAACTCATATTCATTTGCGAACAATTGAGATCTGTAAATATTTTTGTTGTTGCAATATGGAAAGACTATACACTGAAGTTCAATGAAAAACACAGAAGAAATACTATCATATATTAACATAAATTTAGGGGTCCTGGAACTTATTCATTCATCGATGGCATTTTGATTGGTTGGTTGGTTGGTTGGTTGGTGCGTGGTTTTATGGCATACCAACCCTTGCTGGATTATTTTGTGATGAAGCATGTCATTTTTTTTAAAAGTAATTATTTAGTTTAAAAAAGCTAATCCTATTCATTGACTAAGAATTGTGATATGTAAATACTTTTGTTGTAATATGGAAAGATGATACAGTGCGGTTCAAATGGAAACAGATAAGAAATACTATCATATTATAACATAGAATTTACATATCCAGGAACATATACATTCTTCGAAGGCATTTTGATTTTTGGGTGGTTGATGTGTCGGTTTTATGGCCTGTCAACTATTGCTTGATTATCTAATTCCGAAGCCAGTTATTCTTTTTCAAACAATTAAATGTTGCCAATAATACGTGATTATGTAATTCTGGTTGCATAGAATTCAGGAAGCCTAGAACCGTTACGTTCCTTGAAGGCCTTTTGATTGGTAGGTTAGTTGATGCGCTGGTTTTATGGCATGCCAACCCTTGCTGGATTATTTAATGATGAAGCATGTGATTTTTTTTGAGTAAATATATAGTTTAAATAAACTAATTATATTAATTTGCGAACAACTGATTTGTAAATATTTTTGTCGTTAAAATATGGAAAGACGACACACTGTAGTTCAACTGAAAACAGAGAAGATATACTATTATATAAGTTTAAGTAAACATACTTAAAACTAATAAGTTAAAAACAATTAAATAGTTTCATGTAACTATTCCTACAGATTTATAGTCATTGGTAGATGTTAAGTCTTTCAAGTAATTATATACTTTCATATAACTAATAATAATCCTTTGTAAAAATATATCTTCAAGTAACTATTCTTGATATAACTAATATGCTCACATTAATATAGATTCAAGTATGTCCATATAATACTAAGAAGATTAAAACATATCTATTTTATCCACGAATGGGACCATGAAGGTCCTTATAGTCAGGCTCAGAATAAATCTAAAAGTAGAGACAACGAGGTAGTGACCCCACAGAGCCCGAGAACTAGAACCTCAGCACCGTAGGTAGTTAAGCATCATACCTTAGAATTCTTTTCAAGAGGGGTCTTACCTCTATAGATGGGACATAGCCGGTCTATACTATACAGGAGTTGGAGGCATTTTTTGCTGCTGCCTTGATTAGACGGTTTATAAATAAACAAGAATAAAGGTTAAAACAAATTAGGCGCTCGTGGTTTGGTGGTTACCGTCATTGAAAATGAACATATTGACCCAAGTTGAAATCCTGGACGTGGCTGCTTCTATTTTTCATAGCACTAATACCCACAAGAAGGGTATGCATCCAACGAGTCTGCTTCCAGCCATGGGTAAATAGTATGGTAAACTGATATTTTTAACCTTGATTGGAGAATTAGTCTAAGAGAAAGAAAATCTAAATTCAAACTTCTTAAATACCACTTAAAATTGACCTTGTGTTACATTGTGATCGTGCGTTGGGTTGGGTGAATATATAAAGGTGAAAATAAAAGCGTCAGTATAAATCACTTGTGAGACTAATGCGATAAATGGAGTTTTGCATGAACACAATTTATTCCCAAATACTCAAGATGATAAAACAGTAACAACCGTGAATATTTATGTTTAAACAATGAATACTATGAATTTTATCAAAACTGAGTTATATGATATTGTTGTTTCAGAAAGATCCATTCAGTAAGTAAGTCGACGTTTATAATGAATGTACCTTATTGAAATCTTTCTGATATTCACCATCTCGTTCAGTGTCTACATTGTCTCTTTGACTGGTAGTACTGATCCACTGGGCAGGGACACACTTTGGTCGATCGTATTCACTAGTATGGTGATCAGGTCGGGTGTGTCTTAGCTTTTGTGGCAGCCGGTCGAGGCTGCCTGTCGCAGGTGCTTGAGAAGTCAAGCATTCGCATTTCGCAGCTAAGACCAGCGCTCTTTGAGCCTCAGTGAACCGTCTCCCAAGACTTTAATCCTCTCCAGAGGGGCTGGGTTTATCACCGGGCCCCTGAGGCAAAGCTTTTTTTTTTTTTGAATGCTGACGGGAACCAAGGCATATTTAGAACTGCCGGACGTGTGTAGGCTACAGTTCTGCGCCTGGCAATAAACAAAGTCCTTGAGCTACACTCCCGCGTATGTGAGGTGCTCGACAAATACCAGTGAGGAAACTTTTCTTTAAAAGCAATATCTTTTGTTTAAAAGCAATATCTCATCTACTGAGAACGATATCGACATAGGTAAAGCATAGAATACCATTGGCATATTATCGGGCGTAGAGAAGTTTGATCTTTCTGCCCAAATAAAACGCGAGTGTTTCAAACTGTAGCCGAGTTACGTCTACTTGGTCTAATGAGATGTTTGGAGAAAAAGCTCGGCAGGAACTAAATTACTCAAGGATGTTAAGTGCTGTGCTGAATATATCCTGGAAGCGGCACACCACAAAAAGCAGTAGTAATGCCACTTACATCCTATCTTTCAAAACATCTAAAAAAAGTTGAACAAAGCATGCTGAGCATTGCAGGGGTAATAATGACGAATTCATTAGCGACGTTCTCACATGAACGACTTGTTAAAGTTTGCATTCATCAACGCGGGGTGGACACTGGATACGTACTAGGGACCAAATGAGAATGATGGCGGGTAGGAGCAGATAGATAGATAGATAGAGAGAGAGAGAGAGAGAGAGAGAGTAATTTTTCCTTTTTTGCCAGGTTTGATATGGACAAGAAATTCTGTTTTGTAGTTGCTCGACGGCTTGGAATTCATCTCGCTACTCACTCGACCTCAAAGTCACACCTGTGCTGGGGTGTGGGTGAAGGAGTTTAACGCCTAGGAAAAATTTGTTATTAATGAGATGGAGAGGAATCGTCGGTAACATATGCTATGTCGAAGTAGCTTTTTATCTGTAGGTGGATAACGTTGAGAGAAAAAACTAAACAAAAAAAAGCAATGATTCTCTTTCACATCTCAAAAATATTCTTAGTCCTTGCCTCTCAATTGCTAATAACGTCCATTCAACTTTACTTGCAAACATCTTTGTCCCATTTATACATCATATCCCAATAAGCACAATTCGTCAATTGCCCAGTCGGCTAGGGCTGTAGAATACACCGAATGCGCCTTTGCAGAGGGGTAAGATCCCCATCAACGAGTGTCCTGATTTTGACACTAAACAATCAGATGGTGAAGTTCCGCTAATGTTGGAGATTGGGGAATGCGGGGTAACCCTTCATTGCCATTGCTCCCAGGTCCACTTTGACCCGGAATGTTAGCACCTGATAGGGCCCTACCTAGGGTTTAAGTAGAACTAAACTGCATACTTTTACTAAACTGAATCGTTTGAAGTAGATCTGCTTAACTAAACTGAATACCTTGGAACAGAAATGTTTTGACAATTAAACTGGGTACTTACATTTAAACTATGTACTTATGCAAAACAGAATTGTCTGAAATGAAATTGTTTTTGAAATTGATACTGTAGTTACGCTAAACTAAACTGTTTAATATAGAACTGTTTTAACAATTAACAGCCAGTAAACAAAATCTATACTTATACTAAACTGAATTGGCTGAATTAGAGCTGTTGACCCAAAATAGACAACCTATTTAGGAAAAACCAAAGTGGCTTCCGGAAAAATAGATCCATGACGTCACAAATTTTGACAGTCCGTCGAATTCTTGAAAGTGTACGCGGAAAACGCCCTGAGGCAACAATATTATTTGTCGACTTTACAAAGGTCTTTGACTCCATTCACAGAGGAAAGATGGAGCAAATTCTACTCGCCTACGGCCAACTAAAAGAAACCGTTTCTATAGAAACACCAAAGTAAAAGTCCGTTCTCCGGATGGAGACACAGACTACTTCGACATTGTAACAGGTGTACTGCAAAAAGACACATTAGCCCCATACCTCTTTATCATTTGACTAGACTACGTGCTTAGAACATCTATCGATAAATCAAAGAAAACGGTTTCAAGCTAACTAAAAAAAGAAACAGAGGGTACCCGCAAAAACAATTACCGACGCTGACAACACTGATGATATAGCTCTTCTGGCAAATGCACCCGCCCAAGCCAAAACCCTGCTACATGGTCTGGAACGAGCCGCTGCAGGCATAGACAATGCACACAAGATGGAATATTTGTGCTTTAATCAAACAGGCGACATCTCCACACTAAACGGTAGCTCTCTGAAACTTGTTGACAAGTTCAACTACCTAGGGAGCAGTGTCTCATCAACTGAGACAGACATCAACACGAGACTAGCAAAGGCATGGACAACTATGGATAGGCTATTGGTCCTATGGAAGTCAGAACTGACCGATAAAATGAAACGCTGTTTCTTCCAAGCAGTGGTCGTGTCAATACTGCTATATGGATGCACTACAAGAACGCTTACTCAACGTATGGAGAAAAAGCTTGACGGCAATTACACAAGAATGCTGCGAGTAATATTGAACAAGTCCTAGAGACAGCACCCCACAAAGCTGCAGCTGTACGGTCTCCTACCACCCATCACGAAAACTATCCAAGTTAGACGTACCAGACATGCGGGAGACTGCTGGAGAAGAAGGGACGAGCTCATTAGTGATGTACTCCTATGGACCCATTCACATGGACGTGCAAAGGCAGGGCGACAAGCTCGAACCTACATACAGCAACTCAGTGCCGATAAGGGATGAAGCTCGGAGGACATACCGGAAGCAATGGACGATAGGGAGGAGTGGCGCGAGAGGGTCAGGGATATCCCTGCTTATACCACGACATGCTGATGAGGATAATGAATAAACTGAATAGCTTGAAATAGAAAAAATTTTGACAATTGAACTGTGCACTCATGCTAAATTGAGCTACTTGAAATAGAACTGTTTCGACATCGAATCTGTGCACTTTAGCTAAACTGAATTCTTTGAAATAGAAGTGTTTGTCTAAACTGAATAGCTTGAAATAGAAATGTTTTTGACAATTAAACTGCGTACTCATGCGAAACTGAAGAGTTTGAAATAGAACTGAATATTTGCATAAAAATCGATTTGGCGTTAAATAACCGACAAAAGTTGATATGCCATAAAAATCCAACCAACCAACCAACTCGTCAAGATGTCACCTGATTAGTCTTTCTCTCCATTTGACAATTATGTGCTGAATACACATTCAAACAATTATAGCTGATTCAACCCCGAATCTTCTACATTATGAGGAAGTCCCCGTAGCATAATGACTAAAGTGCTGGACTGCAGCCTCGAAGTAAACGAGTTCGAACTCCACTTAAGCTATTATTTCGATTAAAGCGAGAGATGAGAAAGTTAGGTTATGAGTTTTAAGAACTAGTTTAGCACAATGATCAAATGCGGGGTGTCCTCGTGGTCTAATGGTTAAAGCGATGGACTGCAGAATCGTATTAAGAGAGTTTGTACTCCAGTCGCGCAATTACGTTCACTTTCGGGCAAATACCCTTCGGAAAGTTATGAACCCCTTTATCCTCCCAGCTATGGGTTAAATAGTACTACTACTGTTCTTCTAGGAGAATGACTTTGGCATTAAATAACCTACAAAGGTTGATATGCCATTAAACAAAGAAACTAAACTAAACCAAACAATGATCGAAGTGTGGATGTCCCCTGAAAATCGAACTCAGAAACAATGCTAGTCAAGCTTGCTAAGCATTACTCCACGGAAAATGCCCCGAACACTAAGCATAGCTGAAATTTGCCACAACTATAGAGATCCTTGAGACGATTGAACTCGCCACAATAAATCTAACTCGCTAGCCATTACATCACGGTTCGATTCTTTTTTCTTGTTTGATGTCATATTAAACTACCTAGGTTATTTAATGCAAATGCCATCTTTGTAAAAGGACAGTTGTGATGCTATTTAATCCATTGCTGACGTGTAAGGAAGTTTATAACTTTCCCAAGCCTTCGAAAGTGGCCATAATAGCACGACTGGGTTTCAAACACGCTTACTACGATGAGGTTAAAAATTGTTAACATGTATGGCTACGATGGAGAAGAAAAAGCATAATATAACTGAACGAGGGTAGAGAGCAAAGAAGAAAAAGAAGAATAGCTAAGCAGAAGTAGCGGAGGTGGAGATTGTAAACAAGAGGGGAAAACGCAAGCCTTTGTTCTGCAATTTAAACATATTTTTCCATTTTCTAATTCTTAACAGGCCCCCGCACCTCACATAAAGACCTATTTAAAACGAAAGACGGGACATCTGTGTGTATATTTACTGTCCGTTCTTTCAAGACGCATCGGTACCACCAGCTTTCTTACATGGGGTCGCTCGTCCCTACCCTTCTTAAACTGTCACTGCTGAGGCTCTTTTCAAATAGGTTGACTCACTTATAGGCAGGCTTACATTTCACTGATCTTGTCTTAGTCCAATGTTAATAAATATCTATGCCGCTTAGCTTTGGAGAGAATTTATGAGTACAGGTCCATTCGTTCAATAACCGGATATGGGCTGGTGGGAAGAGACTGCTACTTTTCATTTCGGGCTTTTCTTGTTGATTGTGCAATTCTCAGGGTTTAAGGTTCATGGAATTACTAATGTTTTAGGCAGAAATAGTCTGGTACTTAATTGTTGTTTATCACTAATGGACAACTTGCCTGTGCCTCTAAGTTCCTTTCTTTATTCCTCTTAGAAAGAAAAAAAAGGTGAGTCGGTAAATAATTTCCGATTTTAGGATAAACTGATATTCCTGAAATAATTAGTATAAGTAGTAAAGTTGGCGATCGTAGTCGAGGGCTACCAGAAGGCTCCTTTTCAATAGCTACTACACCGAGGTCTAGGGGAGGGCGCTACTCCTTTCCCTGGATTGCTCCACTTTACCCTCGATACTTACCTTATATTGCTGAGTGTTAAGCAAGGAGGTATCGAGTAACATTTTTAAAATTCTTTGGTATGATTAGACCTGGGATTGAACTCAGGTCTCCCGGATCATTGGCGAACACTAAACTGTCTTAATCAGTCAATATATGGTCACCTAACATCTATGCCTCTATTCATTTATGCCTCTATGTTAAAACTTTAAAACTTTTGATGCCGATAAATCTTCAAGAACAATTTCTACCTCTTTGAAACGGAATGTTTTTAGCGTAAAAAAGTGTCCAGATGCTGGTAAAAAAGCGTTAGTCAGTGGGCGAGACACCTAGCGAATATGGTGGATTTGTTATAATCTAACACCCGACGTCAGTGCTGTGTCATCTTGGCAACACGTGACCGAGCATCGTCATGAAGCCAAATTATGACTAAGTTTGAACTCTGGCAAAAATGTTAACGTAACAGTTTTTTTTCTCGTTAATGATGAGGGGTATATAATCAATTTCAATAAGAAAAGTTAGAAAATTAACATCGAAGAGACTTTAATATTTTCAAATGGGACTTTTTCGCGTACAATTACTGTTAAAATAATATGTAAGCACAGTTTATACAAAAAGCGGACAGTGGAGTAATGGTTAAGGCGCTATACTGCGGAATCGTAATAAGCGAGTTCAAACTATAGTTTAAATATTACGTTCACTTTCGGACAAATACCCTTGGGAAAGGTATGAACCCCAGTTATGGGTCAAATAGAACCGCTACTGTTCTTTTAGAAGGATGGATATGGCATTAAAGAAGTTTGATATTAACAAATCATACAAACAGTCTTTTCCGAACAAACTAATATATTAATCTCGACATAGTTATCAATTTACGTAGAGTTTTAACCTGTGCATTCTATTATGCAATAAATTACCAATGTACAAAATTCTGTGAAAAAGATTTTCACCCTTTAATTGCTGTTATACTTGGTCTGCAGATAACCCATATATCGAACATAGAATATATGCAATGTTTACATTAAGGAGAAGACATCTTTTAAAGTTATCCAGTTGTTTCATTAAATGAAATACTGTGGGTGTTTTTAATGGAAATAAAATAGATTATAAATTTGGAAAAAAAACTTCTTTATTTTAAAAATTGTAAGTGACTTTCCCGACACCCTGTATTGTTACTGAATATTTTTATTGGCAATTACTTGGTGTGATGTCTTAATTTAATGCCATAGCAAATTTTGAGGGTTATTTAATGCCAAATCCATCCTTGTAGAACAGGAGTGGTGCTATTCAACAGATATTTGGGGGGTTTGGGAGTTCATATCTTTCCCAAGGGAAATCATCCGAAAGTGAATGCGATAGCACGTCTGGTGCTTGAATTCGCTCATTACAATAGCACAATCCAGTATATTAGCCACAACCCAACAAAATTTTCCCAGACTATAACATGGTAGACTACACTTAAGAAACACATACTCTTTGACTGTCTTACTTCCTCCATTTTTCTCTCTCTCTCTCTCTTTCTATGACTTTTCGTTTTTCTTTCTTTTTTTTTTTCGTTATTATAACATTCTATTGCGGAGGTGCCCGTGGTGTAATGGTTATCGCCGTAGGAAATGGACAGGGCGACCCGAGTTCAAATCCTGAACGAGACTGATTGCATTTCACATAGCACTAATACACTTGGGAAAGGTATGAATCCAATTATTCTCCCTCCAGCAATGGGTAAAATAAAAGGGCAGACTAGGTTCTTCAGCCCTGGTGAGGCAACTAGTCTAGAAGAAGGATAACTCTGAATTCAAACCTGTTAAACACCGCTTAAAAATTGGCCTTGTGTCATATCCTGCCCGAGCGGAGGGATTGGTAAATATGATAACATTCTATGGGCACATTGCGTTCTGTAAAGAGTAGCAAGCTCGACTAACAAACCATTACTTGGGAATTCGATTCTCACTGTGTGCCTCGTATTTGTGGTCTTGTGCCACAGGTAATGAAAGCTCAGTAAATAATTTCAACTCTCAATAATTCCTCGTTCTACTTGGTGTTCCTTCTCGTATATTTAGTTTGCGTTTCCTTTCAACATATTCTCTTTTCGCTTTTTTTATCTTCACGGTTTAATTTTTCCACAATTTGTGTCTTTCTTTCTTTTTTATTGTTCGCTAGAATAAACAAAAATAATTTCTGTCAGCCGATGCTTCTGTCTTTTGGGTTGGTTCAGTTTCTCTGTTTTATAGTATATCAACGTTCAAGGATCTTTTAATGACAAGGTCATTTTTTAGTTGTACAGTTGTGGTACTATTTAACTAGTAGTAGGGAGAATAAGGGGATTCATACAATTCATGTAGTATTAGCCCGAAAGTGAACATAATAGCGTGATATGTCTTTAAACACGCATACGACGACGACTCAGCCCCGTACGCCAAGGAAACTTCCCCGCTTCTGTCTTTCTTCAACTTCGAACCAGTATACTAGCAGAAATGCTGGTTTTTACGTAAATAACTATTCTAGTCACTTAACAGATGTGGCAGGTGATCAATTAGAAGGCTCTCCTCAAAAACAGAGGAAATTGGAGCACGTTACCCTGTCTAATCAACTCTTTAGTAACCCAGAGTTTCTATGTCCTCACCGGACATGTCACACATCTTGTGCAATCACTTCACCAGTAGATAACGAGATTATTTTTTAATACTTTTTTCTTCTTTATTTGAAAATGTTATTTCGCGCCTTAAGTTAGCCGACATTTTAGGTAACACCTTATAAAACATCGTCAAGTTGTCTTCAGTTCTTATCTCTTCACTTTAATATACCTTTACAGAGAAATAACACTTAATACAAATACAACCATTGTCAGTTTCTTGTTCTGTGTCCAAACAATTTAACTGTCACTAACATCGAAAAGAGTGACTGGGCCAAAGCATTAAATATTCATGTCATTTATTGGGTGATTATTTTTTAAATCTCGCAGTATAATAATCAGTTTATTATCAATACATTTCCTCTATATTTATAATCTACATTTCATTCCTGTTGAATTATCGACAGAATCAAATTAGAAAAAAACAATAGATACATGTCAAGCCAGTAGGTTCATTCAAAATTTATTTAATTATATATACATATATAGTTCGGTTTCTTTCTTTATTGGCATATCAAACTTTATGGTTTATTAAATACCAAAGCCAGCCTTATTGATGAACAGTAGTGGCACTATCTAACCGATAGGTTAGAGTGTAACATACCCATGACACCGGATATGTGAAACGTACATAGAATGTTCATAAAATGTTCATATATAACATATATACATAACATAGGAATCCCGAAACACGAAAACCACTTACGACTTCTTTGTTCAGGTACGAAACTTTTTTTTTATTTCGACATAAGGAGAGAGATACCATCTTTCTATACTGACTTTTCCATCTGCCCGAAACCACGTGCCCACCCGACAGAAGGCCTCGGCGAGCAAGCGAAAGTCAACCGTCTTCTCCCGAGGCAGAACACAACTCACTGAATTTTTTCAAATCTCCCCAAATCCTCCGCTCACGCTTCCGGTGCATGACATCATTCACATCCCCAATCTGGGATTTTTATTTTGACATCTCTGAATAACACGTCCGCTCTGTGCGCACGCGCGTGAACACATGCGCTCATGTTTGCACCTAACTAACCAAGCACTGAGCCGAAAGGTTCTCAGCCTAGCTAAACCCAAAGGCAAGATATATAAAACGAAAGCCCTCGGCCATTATATTACAAGAGGATAATGGGGTTTATTCTTTTCCTTATTAGTATTAGTCCGAAATTTAACGTAATAGCACGACTGGAGTTTGAACTCCCTTAATACGATGTTAGTTTGGTTTGTTTGGCTTATTGAGTTTTATGGTACATCAACCTTTGTAGGTTATTTAACGCCAAATCCATTTTTATTTAAATAATCTGTTCCATTTAAAACATTCTGTTTAGCATGAGTACACGGTTTGTCAAAAACATTTCTATTTCAATCTATTCAAGCAGTTATATATAACTATTCAGTTATATACAACTATTCAAGCAGTTATATATAACTATTTAGTTTACTATAAGTACAGTTTCAATGTCAAAACCAGTTCAATTTCAAACAATTCAGTTTAGCATAAGCACGCAGTTTAAATGTAAGTACGGTTTAATTGTCAAAAACATTTCAAGCTATTAAGTTTAATCAAACAATTCAGTTTAGCATAATTATGCCGTTAGTGTTTGCCAAAGGTCCGGGAGACCGGGGTTCAATCCCAGGTCAAGTTGTACGAAAGACTCAAAAAATGGTACTTGATACCTGCTTGCTTACACTCAGCAATAAGGTAAGGATCAAGGGTAAAGTGGAACAATCCAGGGAAAGGAGTAGCACCTTCCGCAACATCTCGGTGTAGTAGCTATTGAAAAGGGAGCATTTGAGTCACCGTCGATTAAGGTCACCAACTTTACTTATATATATATACATATATATATATAATAACAGTGCTGGTTGTCACTAAATCACTTTGTGGTTTAGAGTCGAACCAAGTGCTCAATATTTAGGATGAAGCTATTTTATAATATATATATATATATCATGTCATGGTATCAACACGGATATCCCTGACCCTCTCTCACCACCCCTCCCTATCGTCCATTGCTTCCGGCAGGTCCTCGAGCTAGTCGTTCGGCCTTTGCACGTCTATGTAAAGGGGTCCACAGGAGTACATCACTTATGAGCTCGTCCCTACTTCTCCAGCAGTGTCCCACATGTCTGGTTCGTCTAATTTTGATAGTTTTAGTGATGGGTGGTAGGTGGCCGTACAGCTGCTTCTTTATAGATTGCTGTCGCCATGTCTTGTTCAGTATTGCTTGCAGCATTCTTGTGTAGTTACTGTCAAGACTTTTTTCCATACTTTTAGTTAGCGTCCATGTAATGCATCCATATAGCAGTATCGACACGACCACTAAATGAAAGAATACATTTTCAGAGACTTCAAGGATAATCCTTTGTGATGTACTCTTTTCATTGCCGATTTTGGTGTGTTAAACATCATATCGGCTCTGACAGCAACCCTGAACAGCGTATGGAATTACCAGGCCGCCTCCTTAACTGCTTTGTGCAACGTCACTTTTTTCCAACCAGCAAAACTCGTACCTTTCATAGTCAGTGCTAGCCAATGGGAAGAGTTCATTCTCCCTCCGTCGCTTATATAATGGAAATTACACTTTACACACATTTCTCTTCATTACTCGCTCACGGCTACCTCTTATATGTTCGTTATTTCTCCCTTTTATTTCTTCCTTTTCTAAATATACCCCTGCTATCTTTAGCGAGCCAATTCTGATGATGCAACTCAACAACTTTTTATTAACATATTTAGCTTTTTCGTCCCCCAACCAGTCATTTTTTTTTTTTGCTACTTACCGGAACTATAATTTAATCATTCCTATTTTTGAATAACAATAATAATATAAAAATGAGTTGAAAAAAACACAAGACTCAGCATTGTAGGTTGTAGTTCCTCAAGTGAACTAGTATTCAACATGTTTTGAATATTGGTGCACCTTTGGATCTACAACGTGAAACTGTTAATCATGACTTTTTTTATCATTTCATACCTTTTTATTATTTGATACCTTTTTTTTTTTGTCGTGTTTTTATTATTTCCAACTCGAAGAATATTGTGATATTTTTCTACGCTATCAGTCGTAAATATTATACGAATCTAAAATGTTTTTTATCTTATATACTTCTAGTTGGTAAATAAATAAACACAGAGCAAAGACTCACAATACATAAATGCTGAAAGTATCAAAACAGGAAGAAAGGTAATACCGAAACTGGATGCTCTAACCTAGGCACTCTACAAAGCTCCTCCCGTTTTTTTCTCCCTTGATACCTTTGTATAACCCTGGACCCCGTTGTCCAGTTTAAACTATAATTGGCATCCGTGCTTGGACTCATGCTTGGGTCAATCTCCTGCCAGGCTCATAGGCCCACATTGCACCAAGAGATTCATGGCCGGCCTAGACCAGCAAAGCTCGAACCTCGCCTCGATTCCGACCTTCCCCCCAAATCCCCGAACATGAGTTCATTTGACCTTGTGTCAAGTCCTGTCTGGTGGGAGGCAGAGACAAATACACCTTTTCCTTTTTTTTTTTTGCGGGAGAGGCTTTACTTATTAGAAATCCTCAATTAATCATTCTAGAGCACTTTTAGGAATTTATGAGTAAAATTGCTAATTATCACATGACTCTCCAGCAGTATTCATGGCGCACCACATTCCTTCAAGAAACCATGATTGAAACTGGCATTAATCTACCATATGTGATTACATATATATATATATATATATATATATATATAAAGGGATGTGTACTGAACGATATGCCGTGGTAAGCAAACAAAACTATCATGATCTTGCAGGTGAAAATCGAATTAATTAACACTAATTAAAGTTTTAATTAAATGAATCATATTACCTCGGAAATATCAACTGATATATTTTTAGTATTTGTATTATAATTAACCTCCGAGCATAAATTTAAACTTTCCAAACAAATTTAACAAATTTATGCCATTCTATGAATAATAGATTCTAGTCGCAATATTAATTTATTTACGTTAATGCCATCACTCAAGAACTATGGTAATAAGTAATCAGTTCAATCAAAACATATATATATATATATATACACGGTGGGTTGAAAAATCGAAATACACTAAATGTCCATATGTCAGTTGATATTTACTGTAAATTGCAGAGAACAGGTCGACCTGTAATAAAAGTCTACTTCAAGATAGTTAGCTCAAAATTCTGAGATGGACCTATCATGCTGGATATTTTGGAGGCGTTCGTGGTGTAATGGTTGGCGTCTCAGGAAATAAACACGACGACAATTCTAATCCTAAACGATTCTGTCTGCATTTCTCCTAGAGCTAATAATCTTGGGAAATGTATTCATAAAGTATTCCCCCACTGGCTGTCAGGAAATATTTTTTATTTGTTTGTTGGTTTGGGTTTATGATATCAACCTTTGTAGGTTATTTAATGCCAAATCTTTTTTTTATACAAATGATCAGTTCTATTTCAAATAATTCAGTTTAGCATAAGTACATATTGTAATTGTCAAAAACATTTCTATTTCAAGCTATTCAGCTTGTCAAACATATTTAATTCCAACAATTCAGTTTAGTATAAGTATAGTTTTTGTTTACACACAGCATACAAAACAGTTCCATTTCAAGCAATTCATTTTAGCATAAGTACACAGTTTAAATGTAAAAGCAGTCCTATTTCAAGCAATTTGGTTTAGCATAAGTACACAGTTCTATTTGACCCATAGATAGGACCCTATCACACTACCACTCCAGACCGACGTGGACGTGGGAGTGATTGAAATGAAGGGGTACACTGCATTCCCCAGAACTCTAGCATTACTGGAACCTCACCATCAGATTGTTTAGTGTCACAAACAGGACACTCATTTGGGGTGTCTTACTCCTCTGCTGAGAAGTAATCGATGTATTCTACAGCCTCAGCCAACTGGGGGATCTTGGAAAATAGTAGGATTGGCGGATTCTTTAACTTTGGTATGGCAACCGCACTAAGAGGAGGAAAACTCTGAATTCAAAACTTAAACTCCGCTTTAAAGTCGATCTTGCGTCAAATCCTGCTCGTACGGAGGGGTTTGGTAAATACGTGCACCTGCCGTATAGGTCAACTTTTAAACATATACGTTACAGCGACGTTACAGTTGCTGTTTCACCTGTGGAAAACGGCCCGTTATGGAAGGCCAGTATAATACATAATTTCTATTATAATTTCATTATTCAAGGTCAATCTCCGCGTTTATTTGTTAAATATGTTCACTAAACACGAGTGTTACGGTAGCACCTTGAGGCAAAAAATGAGGTTTAAGGCTCGACTGGTAAAGAAGTTGTCTATTCGCAATGGGTCTTCGTTCCTTCTTTAAACCCTTCTTTGACCCTTCTTTCACCGTGAAACTAAAAACAAAATAGAAAACAACTTCTGTAATCCCTTTCACACAGATCAATAATTCGGGCAAATACAGATACAGTGTGTGAGTCTTACCTCTGTTCGCCTCAAAGAATGCCCCCTTCGCAAAGTCTAAAATCGCAGCTGTCAGGCAACACGTGTGTTCTGCTCGGAGAAATGGTAATAAAATGCTCGACCCTTCTAAACGTTGTCACGTGCGTGACTGGTCGGTGTACAATGTAATGTGTACCCAACTCTAAGGACGCCCGTACCAAACAAGGGAGATAGCTCCCTCATTTACATGGCTCCCCAAAATAAGGTCAACTTATTTTACAAAAATTTTTTTTTGTAAAATAAGTTGACCTTATTTTGGGAAGCCATGTAAATGAGGGAGCTATCTCCCTTGTTTGGTACGAGCCAGAGTTAGGAACATATTACCATTATACACCGACCAGTCACGCACGTGACACTGTCAAAGGGGTTGAACATTTCACTACCACTTCTCCGAGCAGAACACACGTGAAGCTTTTTTTACAGCCTCGAAGTATACGGTTCTGTCGGGTGTGCATTGGCACTGGAGATTTCCTCTGGCCTCAGGGGTCATCCCCCCAGGCTTTAACCCTCTTCGGAGGGGTTGGGTTTATCGCCCGGTGCCTGAGGCGCCACGATAAGGGGAATGCCGACGGGGTCCGAGGCATTTTTGGAACTGCCTGACGCGTATGGGCTCCAGCCCAGGCGACAGGATCCACCTTAAACGGCCATTCTTACGTTGGTGAAGCGTAGGATAAATAACGGAGTATACATCGATCAAGAGTTTTGTAGAGGGTTTTTAAACTTAAGAGATTGACATGGACGCCGCAATAAATTGTACCTTACTTCAGAAGTTGCTTTTTATTCTAGATGTTTTGCTTATTTTAAAATCAAGCGTTTCCACTAAATTTTTTCTTATTTAGAAGTGTTATCCTTTTTAAAAAGTAAGTTTACTGCAAATCATATTTTGCGTGTCTGAGGTACAAATATTAAACTGTCTGCTTACAATTTTCTGATGCTCATTACAAACGATTTAAACAGATACAATGACCTAAAATTCTTGAATGATATGACAAAAAATAAATAGTTAAACTTTATAAATAAAAATATTACTTTTAAATTTTGGATCGAAAAATATAAATGCACACACACACACACACACACACACACACACACACACACACATATATATATATATATATATATATATATATAATATTATATAAGAGTATAAATTAACCTATGAACTGCAATCTGTCAAGGAGATGAAAGACTCAATTAAACTCAGATTAAAAATGACCGTATCCTTCTCATGCTTTGGAGTTTATATATATATATATATATATATATATATATATATATATATATATATATATATATATATATATAACTCAACTGCACGAGCAAGATATATATATATATATATATAGTAAACTTCATTATATATATATATATATATATGTGTGTGTGTGTGTGTGTGTGTGTGTGTGTGTGTGTGTGTGTGTGTGTGTGTGTGTGTGTGTGTGTGTGTGAAAATATAGATTTGTAGTGAATCTAACAGTATGATAGAAATATATGGAAAGTTGGATAAGTCAGACACTTAACTCAAATTTAGATGTGTGATATTACCTTCGGGCTTTATTTCATCTTTACGAACTTCTTCGAAATTTCATGAAGAAATTCCTGATGATAAAATAAAGCCCGAACGAAATATCACAAATTTAAATTTGAGTTTAGTGTTTCATTTGTCAAACTTTCCACATATTTCTATCTTATACACACACACACACACACACGCACACACACACACACACATATATATATATATATATATATATATATATATATATATATAATGTAGTTTACAGTGTTTATAGTTAAAGATTGCTCACTTTTGGCGACAGTACATATGTAGATCTATTTAAGAGCGTATGCAGTCCTAGACAAAGAAATAACCCCCCTATATATATATATATATATATATATATATATATATATATATATATATATATATATATATATATATATATATATACATTCAGCGATTATCTATTTTCATTCATCATGAAAATTAGATCAACCGTTGAAATACAGGAAATCTTTTGGCAAAGTTTTTGAAAAAAGGGAAAGTTTTATCTCTAAAACTGATAACAGTTTTCAGTGTAATCGCCAAAAAAAAATCACATTTAAAATATTATTTTAAAAAAGGAAAATATTTCTGTGGATTGTCGTAAAGAAAATTATACTTAAAAAAATCCAGCTATAATGATCCATTTGTCCCCACATCACGACAGAAACGTGAATATATCTGGTAATACATTTAATATTTGTTTTTCTTTCTCTCGGGGCCCCATTGTAAAGTAATTCTTGCACATATGCGCAAACTTGTACATATGCAGAAATGCACTCAATACACACAAAGAAATAAAATAAGATAAAAAAAAAAGATTTTAAAATCTTTGAGGAAGCTGTGCCGGAAGTTTAGTGTTTAAAGTTGAGATGGTGGGGTTGGAAGGTAGCGATAAAACTGAGGACATGTTTTTTAAATCTGTTTTCAAATTTCAAGGAGTAGTGAGAAGAAGAAGAAGAAGAAGAAGAAGAAGAAGAAGAAGAAGAAGAAGAAGAAGGAGAAGAAGAAGAAATCGGGAAACTCGGAAAAATGAAGAATAAAACAAATGAAGGTGCAGCCAAGATCTCAAGAAGAAGAAGAAGAAGAAATATGGAAAGAAAGTTAACGAAAGGAAACTCGGAAAATGATAAAAGTTTGTAAGAGAATAAAAGAAATGAAGAAAGCTAGCAAGGCAAGAAGAAGAAGAAGAAGAAGAAGAAGAAGAAGAAGAAGAAGAAGAAGAAGAAGAAGAAGAGTTGAAAGGAAACATGGAAAAGAAACAAAATGATAAAATTTGGAAAAGAATACAGGAAATGTAAAAGAAAAAATTCATAGGAAACTTGGAGAATATGATAAAAGGTAGCAGAAGAATTAAAGAAATGAAGAAGCAACCAAGGCCACAGGAAGAAGAAAAAGAAGAAAAAAGAATTGAAAGGAAACACGGAAGAGAAAGAAATGATAATATTTGCAGAAGAAGAAGAAGAAGAAGAAGAAATAATAAAATGTTACAGAAGAATAAAATAAATGAAGAAGCAGTCAAGACCTCACGAAGAAGAAGAAGAAGAAGAAGAAGAAGAAGAAGAAGAAGAAGAAGAAGAAGAAGGAAAGAAAATATATGAAAATAAACACAGAGAAGAAGAAATGAAATAAGCAGCAAAATGATAAAGGAAATGAATGAATTGATCAGAATCGAAAAGAATAAAAAAAAAAAAAAAAGAATGAAAGGAATATTGAAAGAACAAAAATCACCAGAAAAAGTAAGAGGTCCAAGGAAAATTTAGGAATAAAATATTTCCATTATAACAATTACATCATCATAGCCATAGCCGGAAAGAAGTGTCCATTTAAAAACCATTGGAGAAAAAATAGCTGAATGATAATAATAATTATTATTATGATCATTATAATTATTATTATGATCATTATCATTATTATTATTATTATTAAGTTCTTCATTTGGAATGAAATAAAGAATTAATTATTGCTTTTTATTGTGAATAAGGAGAGAGCGAAAAGCCCTGATTATAATCACCAACGTCATTTTCTTGATCAGCCTGCAAAGAGAAATAAAAGGCTTAAAATAAAATCTGAGAAGCAAAAAAAAAAGACTTTAAATTGAAGCAAAACAATTTAAATGTTATCATCGGGAACGCAAAGATACAGACGACTGTTCATTATCATGTTTTAGAAAGAAGAGAAAAGAAAAACGCAACGAAAATAAATATTATCGAGAACTTAAAGGAAAATAAATAATTGTTTTTAAAACTAGGAAGCAATTTTTTCTTGTTTCTTCTGCATTTTTCTCATAGCTAGCATGCAACAAATAAACAGGACTTAACATTCCAATCTCTCATTCTCAACAGTGCACTGTCCATTTTTACTTCAATGTTTAAATGGAAGTATTGACATTCGGTGCAAGTTATGTTCCAAACGACAAAAATTCAAAGATGGCCGACCACGATCCCACATCTCAGGGCTGACGACATCGGGCTTAAGACTCTCTTACTTAATCGTCAACAACGGCACAAAGATCTTCCGTTAAGCCATTCAAGTCTTTCTCATAAGAGAAGGACCCAGTGGGAGAGCATGAAGCAAATATTGTCTTTGCGCGAGGAAATGCCAGTCATGACAAGCAGATTTTCACTATTTGTCAAAGTTGTGAGATGAAGCCAACGAAACGATTACACCGAATGTGTCAGTGTCTTCTAACTTGCCTTGTTGAATAAAATCCTGCTTTATTATAATATTCATTAGTATTGGTGTTTCATTCACCGTTTCCTCTTTTATTAGAGAAATGAATTTGCATGACAGAAAAAGCGTGTCTTGAAATTTTCGTTAAAACCGAAAGACTTGAAAAGGAGTGTGAAAAACATGTCTACTTTCTACATGACTGCCGCTTGTTCCAGTGCGATTATCTTTACCTAGGTCATATTTTTTTAGGTACGTAAAATCATTATTTCTGAAGTAAGCAATATAATTCTCGATAAATCATCTGAGAACAATATCAAAATATGTACATTTTAATTTATGAAATAGAATTTTAAAAAAATGAATAAATACATAAAATAACTCGAAAAATAAAAAAAGATAAAATTTAATATCCCCCCAAAATTAGATTTAATAAATCTAATAAAATGATACACTCTCTCTCTCTCACACACACACACACACACACACACACACATATATATATATATATATATATATGAGAGAGAATATAATGATATATAAATGGTATATACAAATGAGTCTTTGGTATGACTCGATCTGGGATAGAACTCCGGTCTACCTGGCCATTGGCTGACATTATGTACTCTTGACGTACCACAGTAATCGGCCAACTGAAAAGTTTTTTCAGCCATTCGATAAACTAAGCCACCAGTAAATTTTCATCTTTTTTTTTAAAAATATTTTATCAACTCCTTCGAAAAGTTTCAAAACATATCTAAAACGTTTCTATAAATATTATATTCCGCAAAAAGCTCCCGACGGTGAACTAAGGTCGAAACTTGTCGGGATCAGCCAAAATTAAAAAACGTAAAAGAAATATTCTCATCTGCCTTATATCTCTAGTTTATCTTATATATATACATATATCAATGGAATTTAAATATTGTTTTAAAATTCTTAATTATATATCTTAGATTACCTGGATACAAAAACAACTTAGAAATCATATGGAAATATAAGCTGCACGAATTAAAACAATGAAAAAAAAATCTCTTGACAGTATGTTAACCAGTTTATTCTTGTTTAGTTGGAGTTATGTAAACAAATGCTGGCGAAAACTGGATTGAAAATAAAATATTTAAATATTGTAGTGCTGTGTTTAAAAAATGTCGTCGATGAAAAGGAAGAAGAGACAAAGAAGGTTATAACTTATTTCCGGTTACAAAAGAACAGCCATACAGATTGTCACATTTGTTTCTCCTTATTATTAACGTGTTAATAATTCAGGTTGGCTATATGTGTAAATCTCCAAAGCATATTTCATTGGTAGGAGCCCAATTCGTCTTCTAAGGAAACCGTCGAAGAGGCTTCTAAAACATAAAACCAAAAACCGTGCTTTGCATTACACAAAAAAAAAACAACAAAACATTCTAACAACCAAAACTCAAAACGCAAATTTTCTCATCGCTTGTTTTAGTCAACGCCCCCTTTAACTCCAACTGTTTGTCATATCACCAGTCTTCCGGTAGGGTGTGATGTTGGTTATTGGGAGGTTATTACACAACAATATGTATATATATATATATATATATATATATATATATATATATATATTGTTCGGGCTATAGAATACACTAACTGTATATTCACAGAGGGGTCATACACCCTCCCAAAGAGTATCCAGGTTATAACAATAAACAATCTGATGGAGGTGCCCGTGGTGTAATCGTTATCGTCGCAGGAAATAGACCCGGTGACACGAGTTCAAATCCTGAACGAGACTGATTGCATTTCTCGTAGCACTAATACTCTTTGGAAAGGTATGAATCCAATTATTCTCCCTCCAGCTATGGGTAAATAGTAGGGCAGACTAGGTTCTTCAGCCTTAGTGAGGCAACTAGTCTAAGAGAAGGAAAACTGTGAATTCAAACCTGTTAAACTCCGCTTAAAAATTGACCTTGTGTCATATCCTGCCCGAGCGGAGGGGTTGGTAAATAAGATAATCTGATGAGAAGGATCCCCTCCTGTAGCTCATGGAAATGTAAAACACCCGTACATTGCCATTGCTCATGGTTCCACTCTGAACAGGAGTGGGAGCATCTAATTATTTATAGGGCAAACAGAAACCTTTGATATATAAACTGTTTTCAAACAAATGACTTAAGTGAAATTTAATCGTTACATATAGAATTCATTGACCATTTAACTATGTGCACACGAATGAATAATATTGGATAGAATTATTTGTGTAATATAGTAATACTTGAAACTTTTTATCTGCGTATTTTATTTGACAACCGGTCCATTGGCCTAATGAGTACATAGTTTGCCAACGGTCCGGGACACTGGGGTTCAATCCCTGGTCGAATAATACCAAAGACTCAAAAAATGGTACTTGATGCTGCCTTGCTTAACATTCAGCACTATAAGGTAAGGATCAAGGGTAAAGTGGAGCAATCTGTCACGTGATATCCCGCGGAGACGATAGAGGTAAGATTAATACTATCCTCCCGTTGGAATGAACAGTGGAAACCCGTCAAAAAGTGACCGTTAAGAGAGAATGTGGGTCACAGAGGGGGTATCAACAGGTGTTGGTACTTAGTAACCTCAGGTCGCCGGACACCGTAAGGGGAGGGAGAGAGAAGCCAAATGATCGGCTGGGACCCCAAAACGGAAGTGGGGACTCCCTCCCCTCAGCGGAAGTATATAATAAGAAAGTTAGTTTTGGAGCAGGGCTCGTAGCGGGCAGACGAACCATAGCCAATATTCCGGGTTGAAGACAAAAGAATATCTGAGAGACGAGGGACCCCAGGTTCTTCAAGCCAGTGAAAAAAAATAGAATAAAGTCTATTAGCCCGTGAAAGAAGAAAGATTCTCCAGTGGAACACCATCGAAAAATAAGATGAGTAACTTTGGGGCCATTTCTCCTTTATACCCAAACTTTATATACCCCCCCTCTCTCTCTCAATTTGAAGAAAAACAAAAGTCAAGAAAAGACATTTATATTCGTGGATTGTCCAATTATTATATGTTTTCACACTTTGAAAGTGTATATAACTGTAGTAAAGGATTAATGTATTTTTATGTTACCACGTGGTCTAAGTTGTTCTTTGCCGTATCTTCTACGAATTTGTTACCTCATGCTTTCTTTTCAGCTTCTATTCGCCTTATGTTATCTTGCTTAGAATTGTCCTATTAATTTTTTTAAAATATCACACGGGAAACCGGAGTTGCCGACTACTACAATATAATATTATTACGACTAAAACCTATAGGCCCATATTCTTCCATTGTCTGGGGGAAGAAGTTTAGCGGCCTGGTGGGTGGGTGATAGTGTGAAATTTGGAACCCCTTGCCAGCGGCGGTCAGTCTTGCCCTAAATTAATCCCTCACGTAATATGCCAGTTCTTATATGCCTGAGAGAAAAACTCTGAACGAGGACTTATTCTATAGGGGATCAAGTGCCAACCTGCCCCGTCTTCACACGTGCGAAAATAAAGTCCCGTTTTGGGATTTTTGGTCAATTTCGCGTCACAAATCCAAGGAATGGTGTAGTGACCTCTCCTACATGAGGTATAGGGGAGGGCGCTACTCCATTCCTTGTAGTAACTATTGAAAAGGGAGCCTTCGGGTCACCCTCGACTAAGGTAGTCAACTTTTTTATTTCATTTGAATTATTGGTATTACATAGCCATACTTGGAACCATTTGACTGTGGGCAAATGAATGAATATTGTTGAATAGAATAATTAGTGTTAAATAGCAATAATTGTGACCACTTCACTGTCTGCAAACAAACGATATATATCGAACCGAATTATTAGTGTTAGATAGAAAAAAATTTAAACCCTTCAACTGTGTAGACACAATGCGCAAATAAATTAGTTCTTACAAATCTAAAAATGAAATTACCTACAATCTTTCAACTTACAAGTTATATATATATATATATATATATATATATACCCATTTAGATGTGTTTCTCTCTCTCTCTCTCTCTCTCTATATATATATATATATATATAACTTTCGACCAGGTATTAACCGAACTATTCTAATTTTTGTGATGGGTAAATAGTAATGCAGACTGAAATCTTTAACCTTGGTATGGTAGCCAATCACAAGAAAGAAAACTTAGAATTAAAACCAGTTCAACTGTAAAATGATGGTGTTATGATGAATATTATAATTTCGAAAATTAAGAACTAGCAACTCTGTTGATCAGATACAAAAATGTTTTATTTTGACTGCATCCAATATCCCAGGAGTCATCGAATCACAAGATATATATATATATATATATATAGAGAGAGAGAGAGGCAGAAAGGTCTACTGTTGTGTATAGAAGGACAGACATTTGACCTCCCTCTGTCGCTGCCCTGAAAGGAACTAAAAAATCGACTCGGCTCTGACACTATTTTTTTTCATGATACAACGTGTGAAAGCACGTGCGATACCCTGTCCTCATCAGCCGCCAACCAGGGTGATAACACAGTTTCGGTAGCTCAAAGCAGTACTGCCACTCCTGGCGCTACCAAGCAGCTTTTGCCACCGGACAGGGTATTTAAAAGAAATATATATCTATATATACACCAGATCAACTAAAAGCAGACATTACATTGGACGTTCGTTCATTTTCATTTTAATGCAGTTTGTGATTTAAAAACGCGTTTACTTAAGGCCGTTGATGTCATAGCAACCGTTTCTTGAGTTTGCGTAATCAAACGAGAAAGGTGGTTCTGCGTGCATATAATTCATGTTGAAATCATTTCTATATCCGTCATCTATTCGGTTCGTTTTCTTTCAGTTTTATCTTTTTTTATGCGTTACTGCATAAAAGCACTCGAGACAAACGTCATATATAATTCTGCTGAAAGATGTTATTTGTTGATCAACGGGGCCCTCAAGATAGGTGTTGAGTAAAAAGAAAGCTCCTGGTTTAAGTTTGTCCAGGTAGCTATCTGATTACCCTTGGGCCACTAAATTCTTGGCTTGCAAGGAATGTCTCCAGGACGCTGATGGTCAGCAATGGGCTCGTGAATACTGTGGGGGTAAACCAGATTCATAGGCCCATCATTCGATTTACATTCTCCGGCAGGAGAATTACGTTGTTTGCACCAGCACGCCTTGTGGATTCGTGATCCTCGCAAGCTGTTGAATTTTCTGCCGCGATCACATGTTGTAATTCAACTGTCGTCTCAACTGACTAATTTTCCAATTTTCTAATTTTTGTTTTCTAAAATTAGGTACTTCATCGGTGTGGCATCATCTCCCTAAATCTTTGCATCATGGTCATCACACATTTCCCTAACTTACATTATGATTTTATTTAATTCCCATCAAACTTACAACACGACATGAATCCATTTTATTTACATTTGGCCTTCTTTTTCCGAGATGACAGGTGTCCTTGGTCAAATCCCCGCACGTGCACGCGCGCTCTCCTCGATCTCGGTGCCGAGTAAAATTGAACTAAAAGATCACTGAACAGTCTACAACCTGTTTAAACCAATTAGAATATCCAATGTAATTAATCACCACCCTAATAATTTTGCAAAACTCCGTTTAAAAGATTAACCTTGTATCACATCCAGTTTGTGTGGATATGTTACACAGACACACACACAAACATATATATATATATATATATATATATATATATATATATATATATATATATATTATGAAACTTGCTATATTCATAAATAATGAGATCTTAATATCCATGTTAGAGCATATGTACATCTAGGTTAGAATAGTGTAGACGCAGAATCAACTGGCTTTGGTTACGGTCAGTTTCTCATGTACGCAATCTCTAGATTGTGTCTTTACAATTTTTTTGTTTCCCATCTCAAAAACTATCCAAATAAGACGAATAAGACTTGATGTATATTGTTGAGTAAGCAAGGAAGAATTTATAAACATTCTATTTTGGACTTCTACACAGGGAAACATCAGTGTTAGCCGATAAGCAAAGACTTGCATATATCAACTAGGTACGGAAACCATATGAAGTCTAGAGGATCTGTCTGGAGCGATGAAGGATAGGGACGAATGGTGAGAGTCAAGGTACTCCGTACTATCAGTACGACTTAAGGTTTATGACCTTGAAAAGGTTAAATGCTCCGATCATCTTAATTGGACGGTTTGTGGGACTGGAGGCAAGTAAATGTACCGCTAATGTTTTATGAAATGTTTATTCCTTGATTTGTTCAAAATAGTACGAATCATTCTTGTTAAATTCCTATATAGTTTTCTCTCGATGCGTTTCATAGAGTACACATCGTGCATCCATTCAGCAGTAATGACACAGCCACAACTCCGAAGACATCACTTTCAGTAGATGAGATATTGCTGTTGATCTATGTGAACTGATCTAGTAATTTCAGAGGTTTGCCGCTTAAAGTGGAGATGGCTCCTTCTTGTTTAAATGACATAAGAAGGTGCCATTTTTACATGTACAAACATGGAAGAAATGTAGTAATTTACTAAGCCTTTTGCTTAGATGGGGCACAAGGCCATATGAATGGAGCACCAAATGACACTGAAACTCACTCGTGAAGGTTAGCTAACGGAATAAAAGTAAACTCAGGAAAAACTGAGCGAATTTAAGAAAAATAAACTGTATTTTGTGGAACTATTTTCTAACATTCCTAATTTTACAAGAGAGTAAGATGGAAAAAACGGATATGTCTTTAAAATATAACGTTGATAATTTGTACAAAGATCCATGTGAAAATATGAATGGTATCCAGTCTAGCAACACTTGGATGAACACTTCACAGAATGTAGTTGTTAGCTAGCGAAACTAGCAAATCAGTGTTAACGAGTTCTGTTATCACTGCGTCTACGGGTTAAATTGTACCACTATTGCACTTCTACAAGGATAGTTTTGGCATAAATGTTGATGTAACATTAAATAAAAAAATCAAACCGAATCAATATATATATGTATAGAGAGAGAGAGAGAGACAGACAGACAGAGAGAAATGGTAAATTTTAGTGAATATGACAAGATGATAAAAAAGTGGAAACGTGGATAAATCAAACACTTACAATGAGTTTAGTAGTAATATTTCGTCCTTTATTAACAGGGTCTGATGATGTTATTCTGTAAATAAAGAACGAAATATTACCACTAAACATGTATGTGTTTCCATTTATTTATCTTTTATATATATATATATATATATATATATATATATACATGATAAAAACAAGTGGAATTGTGGATAAATTAAACCCCTATAATGGGTATAGTAGAGTATGAGGCTGACCGTTACTCTTTTGGCATCAGTGCATATATAATTTTATAACACCTTTTCTTCCGGTTGTCAACCCGCGTGATCTACTTACATCAACGTATTGCTTATATGAAATATTACAACTTAACCCGATATATTTGTTTCAACTTATTTTTATTATATATATATATATAATAAAAACAAGTGGAACAGTGGATAAATCAAAAACTTACGACGCGTTTAGTAGAGTATAATTTATTCATTTTTCCACTCATTTTTATCATCTCAGATTCACCAAAATCTAATACACACACACACACACACACACACACACACACACACACACACACACACACAGATATATATATATATATATATATAGAGAGAGAGAGAGAGAGCCATGATAAATTAAGAAATGACCGTAATGAAGATAAAGGAATGAAGACGTATGGGAGAGAGATTAGAGACAGCGAGACGAATACTGACGGAAGACTGCTATATTGTCCTTTACTTAACTCTCGTTGTGCTTCCATATTCAGGGCATTACGTCTTTGGTTCCTTGATGAAATGTACTCAACTGGGTTCCACTGTGGACCGTCTCCCTTTCGGGCACCTACTCGCTACCAGCTGGCGAAGCTCGGATCTCTTGACTATCCGACCGTGACTCCGAGACTAAGAAACTGACCGTTACTCTGTGGGGCCCTGTGTAAATGTAATTTCATAACCACTAAGCATTTTTTTAGTTTTGTTCCACGTGATCTGGTTACACCCACGTATTGCTTGTTTTCTGGTTAATCAATTTATCTACCCAAGTGCATCCTGCAGAGAGAAATTCCTGATTGACAATTGTGTCAAAGGTAAATATACGACACACACACACACACACACACACACACACATATATATATATATATATATAAAGCGCTTGCGTGAGAAAGAGAGAGAGAGAGTGAGAGAGAGAGAGAGAGCCCAGTCGACTGGCTCTGTAAAAGACACCAACTGCATCTCTACAAAGGGATAAAACTCTCTTACAAATGTCCTGGACTTGAAACTAAATAATCTGATGGTGAGGTTCCAGTAATGCTGGAGCTTTGGAGAATTTAGAGTACACATTCACTACCATCCCTCCTTGCGCGGAGTGGTAGCACCTGATAGGGTCCTATTTATGGGTCAAATGGAACAGTTTGACATGTATACTGAATGCAAAAAAAAATGAGTAAATTGAATTTTTGAAAAATAACTGTCTGATCATTTTACAGTGTATTTAATGTAAATGATATTTAACTGAATTGTTAAAGATACATGGCAATATTTGAAACCATATGACTTTGTTGACATGTTTACAGATAATATATATCTAATATATATAAATAAACCGAATTTTCCATTAAATAACCAATAATGGTTGATATGCCATAAACACAAACCAATATATATATATATATATATATATATAAACGGCCAACTTTTTCTTACTATACATATTTTCCCCTAGGTTTTTGTATTCCACATTTCTAAACATCCATTGTTAACTTAAAATTATTAATATCACCCCTCATGGTCCTAATGATGGTTCAGTAGAACCGAAACGCTATAGTTTCGACCTGTTAATAAATCATTCCTTCCACTTTGATCGTTGTTATCAGTTTTTCTACACACACACACACACACACACACACATATATATATATATATATATTTAGGAACACAACAAAACCGGTCACATAGAATTATAAATTTATTTCCATCCTGTTACGCATTTTTGAAATTTCCAAAAACACGAAAAAAAATTAACAGAACTTCTTGAACTCTTTACCAGGAAAATTTAAATATTCACTCATGAATAATTTCTTGTCCTGATGGATACTCCCAACTCAGGTTTAACTGGACCAAAGAATACTATATATATATAAATATATATATACGAGTTGCGATAAAAAAGAAGTATCAAGACAGAAGCTTTAAAATTTGAAAATTCCAATTTCAAACAAAACTGTGTGGAAAATTAAGGAATTTATATGATAAAGTGATGATGCCTTGTCAGAAAACTAAGGGGTTTATACGATAGAGGGATGATTTCTGGATAACAAAACTGTTTTAAGGAAGAGGTTGCAATTAAAATACAATGAAGTCATTTTTTTTTAAATGAACGATTTTAGGACTTGCAGTGACCAAAAGTTTATCTTTTATCGAAACCTCAAAATTGTTCTAATCATCAAAATGCTGGGATTATGTTCGGTATAAGTAAATCATACACATAAAGTAAGTAAAGTTGTCTCGGTTTAGTCGAGGGTGACCCGAAGGTTCCCTTTTTGATAGCTACTACACCGAGGTGTAGGGGAGGGCGCTACTCCTTTCCCTAGATTGCTCCACTTTACCCTTGATCCGTACCTTATAATGCTGAGTGTTAAGCAAGGAGGCATCAAGTACCAGTTTTTTGAGTCTTTGGTGTGACTCGACCTGGGATTGAACCCAGGTCTCCCGGGCCATTGGCAAACACTCTAACCGCTTGGCCAATGTCCGAAAAATAACGATTTGAGATGAGGAAAGAAAGAAAATCTATTTTTTTAAGATGTATTTCTTTTTATGTTTCTTTTCTTTATAATTATTACGGTAATCTCAAGGCAGAACAACAGTTCGTATTTACTCTCAAAGTCAAATTTGTGAATTATAGATTAACCAATTAAGCCAATTGTCTCGTTTCAGGACAGTTGAAATGAATACGAACTACCAGTCAATACTTGCATTTTGTTTAATTCAATGTATATTTTGAGTTGATAATATTTAGATTTATAGTTATTGCAATAAAGATCCAATCGATGTTTCAGTGTGTTTACAATCCATTCTTATGTATTTCCTTATAATAATTTCATTATAAATCGAAAAATTGAATATTTGCCTTATAATACGATAAAGCCTGTCTCATTCTGATATTTCTCCAATCAAGTATTTTCTTGCGGTTAAAAGAAATTTTTGAGAGGTGTCTGAATTCAACAACAGGAACATACAAGATGATCCCAATCTTACTAGTAGAAAAGTTTCTTTCTGACTTAAAAGTAAGTATGCGAAGTCGTAGATTTTGCTTTTGCTTTACACCGATCCGTAGCTCCGGCGCTCTGGAGGATATATGTAATTCTTTCAGCCTCTTCAAATTAAGCAGTATATTTTGCTATTATGAAGAGTTGTAGCGATCGAGATTTTATTCTCGAACGCTCCTTTTTTATGTTGAGTTTTTTCTCGGGATTGTTTGCCGGTACATGATGCAACCATTCAGTTCTTCTTGGCAATAGTATTGGGGTTTTTCCCAACTTTATATGGTAACAATATTGCGACGTCGGCAAGAAGAAAGAAACGCAACACGATTTAAAATGTAATAAAAAACATATATTTACATAGAAAGAGAGGAAAGAAAATAGTGTCCTTGCAAACAGTTGGTTTGCGGGAAACTTTTCCGTAAAAGGTGTCCTTTTAACAGTTTATATTTCCTGTGTCCTTTTGGTTGGGTGAAGAAAATAGAGCCGTGTTTCTTGTGCTTCAGTTGCTGGAAAAATCCTCACAAGCGTGTATTGGCGTTTAGAAGACTGAGAGAACGGGCGGGCACATCTTGATTCTGAAGGATCACACAAGCAAAAGAGGAAAGGGTTTTGGAGAAAAAAAGGGGTTTGGAGAAAATCTAAAAAAAAAAAAGGTAGCCTGTGATTGGCTGTTTTTCATCCAATCACTGGGCACCTAGTTAGCGACTCCGTAAATAATTTCAATAATAGATACAAAACTGATAATAAACAAGTATCAACATCAACGTTCCAAAGTCCTGAAAAATAGTATTGTGTCATCGACTTTTCCCAGTTTATCAAGGAAATTGATATTTTTCCTTGTGTATATTTTTTCAATAGATTCTTGGTCGCCTGGATTTTGAGTGCATCTGCTGTATTCTTTAATCGTAATTCTCAAGCATGTCATCATCATCATCATGTCGTGCCGCCCGCACGGATATCCCTGATCCTCTCTCGCCACTTTTCCCTATCGTTCATCGCCTAGCTTCTTTTCGAGCCGTTTAGTTAGCGTCCAGGTGGTGCATCCATACAGCAGTATCGACGCGACCGCTGCCTGGTAGAAACTGCGTTTCATTTTATTGGTCAAGTCTGATTTCCATATGACCGATAGCTTATCGATAGCTGTCCATGCCTTCATTAGCTTTGTGTCGATGTCTTTTTCAGTTGATGAGACACTGCTTCCTAGGTAGGTGAAGTTGTCAACCAGTTTCAGAGAGGTTCCGTCTAGTGTGGAAATGTCGCCTGCTTGATTAAAGCACATATATTCAGTTTTGTGTGCATTAACATGGAGGCCAATGCCTGCTGCGGCTCGTTCCAAACTATACAGTAGTGTTTCAGCAGAGCGTTAAAAACACTTAAGCATGTCCTGCTTTCATATTACTCACAACAAGTCATTTAAATTATGTATTTGTATAAGGCTCACTATGCTTTTGATTACCTATTTGAGCTGTATTTTAGGGGTTGAGCAAAAATGAGACGAATACAGCTGAAGCTGAGATAAAACGTTTCGGGCGTCAGGCCAGAACTGTACTAGCATATTCACCGAATCAGCAAGCATGTACCCTATATGGAGAAAAGAATCCTGGGCTTAAATCAGCTTCATCAAACGCACTGGAATTCAATACAGCTACGGCAAGAACAAAACTGTACCCTAATTCATCGACTCATAGCGAAGACGAAAATCATTATACACACACATACACACACACGCACGCATACACACACACACACATACACACACACACACACACACACACACATATATATATATATATATATATATATACCTCACCGCTCCACACGGTCATGATGCGACACAGAGTTTAACAAGTTTGAATTCAGATTTTTTTTTTCTCCAAGGTGGGTTGCTAACACAAACTTAAAGAGCTCAGTCTTCCTTTTTATTTACCCATTGCTAGAGAGAGAATAACTTTACAAATATATTAGCGATACGGAAATGCAAATATCCTTGTCTAAGATTTGAACTCTGTCTACTTTCTATGTCAATAAGCATTATATAACAGGGACCAAGTGTGTGTACACGCACACACACACACACACACACACATATATATATATATATATACTAGTCATCCGATGGGGATTTTGGAAGAAAACAATTTTTATTAAAACGTTAAGTGTTTAGAAATCTTTATATTCATATATGTGTGTGTGTGCACACGCACATATTCACACGTACACACACTACCATCTCTATATATGATTAAATAGGACACATTCTTCATGTCTGCCTATTCTACTTTAGATCGATTTAAGTATTTGTAAGAATCATTTGACTTTTGGATGGAATGAATTTATGGAGGCGCCGTATTTTTCCCGAGTACTCTCTATTCAAAAGTAGAATTGACAGTGACAAAATGTTTCTCCGAATTAACCAAATATGTTTAAAAGAAATGCCACTTAGATGCGAGGGCACACACACACACACACACACATACACACACACATATATATATATATATATATATATATATACACATTATATTAAGTTGGAAATCCGGAAGTGTAGCAATGAATATATGTATTACGCAGATATTTTTGTGCTTGAATATTTATGAGTTTAAAAGTTTATGCATCTAGATTTTTTTATGTGTATATGTATGTATGTTTGTATGTGTGTGCATGTGTGTGCGTGTGTGTGTGTGTATTTCCCACTTAATAAAAAATAAGATGAAAGCAAAAATGTAACTTATTTACTTTCAATAGACCAGACCGGAAAATAGTTTTGCATTCAACAACTGCTTTTCAAACGTCGTCTGAATTTTGGTTAAAAAAAGAATAATATTCCATCATAATAAAGAGCGTTGTTATGTGATATATATATATATATATATATATATATATATATATATATATATATATATATATATATATATATTTATAACTGTGCGTGTGCATGTGTTTCATTAAATAAGCATGAGAAAGGGAAGGGATAATGATTTTTAGGTGGCCGAAATATGTGTTACCATGTAAAATAAAAACACACACACACATATATATATATATGTGTGTGTGTGTGTGTGTGTGTGTGTAAGATAGATAGATAGATAGATAGATAGATAGATAGAGAGAAAGAGAGTTTGTGACTGGCTATGAATCTAGGTCTGAGTATGGGTATGTTCATATCCATTTTTAATATGGATTTTTTTTCTTTTTCATTGCTTTATTCATTCGCTGATTTAAATCCGGTTAATATATGCCAGACGAGACCAGCTTTTACACGTCAAAAGATACGTAATGAGGAAGAAAATTACAGTTACACTGCCTCACTAAACGAGCCCTTTGACCACAATGATTGATTGGTCCCTATGAAATTTGACAATCAGGGTAACCGATTTAGGAATTATATAGTTTGCTCCTGCTATGACTCACGAGTTCATTTTCCTATCATCATTACGATAAGCTCATGTAGAAGTAGATTCATGCCTTTTGCAAAGGCATTTAGGCTATATATTGAACTATGGAGAATGATTTCGTTTTCCGTACTGATAACCGGTTCGTTTCTTCACACTTTCTAACCATTCGGCTCCAGTAAGTCTTTTCAAGTTTTAATCGCTTCTCTGATTGCATTTCTCACGGTTATTTTATTCTTCTTTAGTTTCTATCTTTCTTCGAGTTTTGTTTAAACCATACCTCAGAAGGAATTCTCAGATAATCAAGGGATTTCTTAAATAATCTATACTAGTATGCTGAAGTTTATACGCCTGTTTGCGTGATCACCACCAAACAGAAAGTTCTAGAGATATTGGCTTGAACTATAAACTATGTAAGATTGACCTCTGAGGTTATTTGAGATCACGGGATATCATCAAATGGCAAAATGTGCCATTTCAGTCCAAACGGATTGACAAAGGGAGCTTGATATTTTTACTCCAAAAATATTGGAACGGAAGAAATCAGATACATGTTTTTCCTATGCCATACTATGTATAGCTTGTTTATATGTTTGGTCATTTGTTTATCGGCGTATCAAATCCTTATGGGTTATTTAATGCCACCGTCTGAGTTATTTATGAGTAAGTTAAATAAAAAAGACTCTATATTTATATAGAATCTGAAGATAGAATTACATCAAATATCTGAACATTAAAAAACTGACAATGGTTACCTTTATTATTATTTTTACTCATTAGAGTTTTTCAAATCAGCGTTAGCTGATGGTTTTTCACTGGAGTCTGAGAGACAGCAAGTCTCCTCAAGTCTCCAGGACTCGTCTCAGGATTCTGGCCGTTTATTATTATTATTATTCGTTGAAGTTGTAATAATAGTTGTAATAAAATAGTATAGCTGCAAGTAACTTTCTAAATGCGAATAATTTGCTTACTCGTATGATTTCAAGTTAACGCAAATCATTTGCAAGCAATTACATGCTTTCAAGTAACTATTCCAATGTAATAATAATAATAATAATAGACCATCCAAACGACAACATTGTAGAGAACGGCCAGAATACTGAGAAGAGTCCTGGAGACTTGAGGAGACTTGTAGTCACTCAAACTCCAGTGAAAGACCATCAACTAACGGTGATGTGAAAAACTCTAAAGGAGTAAATAGTAATAATAAAACTGAAAAAAAAAAAACTGAAAAAAAGGATAATTACCTGAACCTTGCTAGGGAATTAAAAAAAAATACTATGGAATATGAAAGTGGCAATTTTACCAATCATGATTTGTACTTTTAGTACAGTCACCAAGGGATTATAAAAGGAACTGGAGGACTTGGAAATAAGAGGACGAGTGGATACCATCCAAACAACTACATTATAGAGAACGGCCAGAATACTGAGAAGAGGCCAGAAGACTTGAGGAGACTTACTGTCACTCAAACTCAAGTGAAAGACTAACTCTGATGTGAAAAACTCTCAGAAGAACAACAACAAGAAGAAACAGAAATCTGAAGAAAACAAGTGACAATCTCACATGAAATGTCCTCGACATGTCTACGAAGTGGAAACCGAAAGAGAAAACCTGAATCACCTCTAATAACAACATAACACCAAAAGGATCAATTATATTAAAGCATAAATAGATTGTACGCAACGAAATTACAAGGGTGGATTATGTGATGATGAAGACAAAATGATTAATTATTATAAGCTAAAGTAGCAAACTAGCGCAAAAGGAGTATAAAACTCGAGACGACTGAGTGGAGAAAGTGATCCACTGTGTAAAAAGGTGAAATTTGACCATACGACCATATGGTTACGCACAAAGCAGAATCCGTGCTAGAGAATAAGATGCATACAATTGGAGGTGCGCGTGGTGTAATGGTTATCGTCGTGGGAAAGGAACATGGTGACACGAGTTCAAATCCTGGACGAGACTGATTGCATTTCACATAGCACTAATACCCTTGGGAAAGGTATGAATCCAATTATTCTCCCTCCAGCTATGGGTAAATAGGAGGGCAGACTGGGTTCTTCTGCCTTGGTGAGGAAACTAGTCTAGGAGAAGGAAAACTCTGAATTTAAACCTGTTAAACCCCGCTTTAAAAAATGACCTTGTGTCATATCCTGCCCGAACGGAGGGGTTGGTAAATATGATAAGATGCATAAAATTCTCTAGGTTTTCTAGGGAAAAAAAAATTACCAAATACCAATGATCAGACCAAATGATAATTGGTAAAATAAAAGAGAACTTGCCGTCTAGTGGAATTAGCCGTCCTCTCGGACTCCAGAGTGAAAATCAAAGAAAGGGAAAAGAGAGACAAGTTCATAGACCTTGGCAGAGAACTAAAAAAAATGTGAAACATAAGGGTGACGGTAATAGCAGTCGTAATTGACGTTCTTGGAACGGTCCTTTATGGCTTGGAAAAGAGGATTGAAAGGTTGGAAATCGTAGGACGAGTTGAGACCATCCATACAGCAGCATTGTTGCAATTGGCTGTAACGTGATAGGGTTGGTCCTAGTTATAAAGAGGACTTGAGGCTAATTTCTCGGGGAAGAGATAGATAGATAGATAGATCCTATTTACCCAACCCCTCCGCTCGAGCAGGATATGATACAAGGTTAATTTTAAAGTGGAGTTTGACAGGTTTAAATTCAGAGTTTTCCTTCTCCTAGACGAGTTGCCTCACTAAGGCTGAAGAACCTAGTCTGTCCTACTATTTACCTATAGCTGGAGGGAGAATAATTGGATTCATACCTTTCCCAAGGGTATTAGGGCTATATGAAATGCAATCAGTCTCGTCCAGGATTTGAACTCGAGTCGCCGTGTTCATTTCCTGCGACGATAACAATTACACCACGGGCACCTTCCAAATAGATAGATAGATAGATAGAGAGAGAGAGAGAGAGAGAGAGAGAGAGAGAGAGAGAGAGAGAAGAAGAAGAAGAAGAAGAAAAAAGAAAAGGCAGACATAGATTCTGCGGTAATTAAAAAAGACTAGAAAAAAACCCGAAGGTCCCAGATCTTCTGCGCAGTTTTAGAACCACCGGAAATGAATATGCCCTCCCTTCGACACCAAGCCGAAATAAGCGGACGACTCGGGTTTGAAAGTGAGTTAGCAGTCGCACGTGAAGAGGTAAAGTCACAAGTAACAAAAAAAGGAAACAAATAGGCGAAATTTACGACCTCCATTTTGGGGTGTGCTCCGAAAAGGGGTCTCACACCAAATTCCAACCTGTGAAGACGAAACCAGCGAACAACCACTTTAGAACAACAAGAAAATACAAGATCTTTGTCTGTTCTCTCTTTCTCATAACATCTTGTTCTCTTTGTCCAGCTTACACGGGTGACTCAGTTTTCATACACTGTTTCTTTTTTCTGGCGAACACTTAAAAGCTGTAGTAGGGAATTAACTTTTGCCTTAGTGAACTAAAGCAGAATTCCGTGTGCTTGTCAACTTTTCTCAGGGCTAGGTTATAACAGGGTTCGACGACTACTTAAGATGTATCAATACAGCCATTAACACGTTCGATCGAGCACACGGTGGTACAAACGTCTGTTAGGATTAGGGTTTTTTGTTTTAGTGGCAGATCAACCTTCATGGGTTATTTAATACCAAAGCTATTCCTCTTGAAGAAGAGCACGCATGCTATTTAATCCATAAGTATAAGGGGTCCATGCCTTTTCCAAGTGTATTTGTCCGAAAGTGAACGGGATAGCGCGATTGGAGTTAGAATTTGATACTACAATTCCGCAGCCCATCGCTTTAACCATTACACCACGAGGACACCCCTGTCTTTTTGGCACCGTTAAGTTCCTGACAAGATTATCGAAGTCCTGAGGAGACTTGTACCCTCTCAGGCTCCAGTGAAAGACTATCAGTTAACGCCGGTGTGAAAAACTCGTACAATAATAATAATAATAATGGTGCTTTTGGCACGGTAAATAAAGGGTTATTAAAGGGCCTGGAGGATTTCGTAGTTGGCGGCTGAGAGGAGACCATCCAAACAACAGCATTATTGAAAACGGCTAGAATACTGAGAAGTGTCCTGGAGACTTGAGGAGACTTGCTGTCACTCAGTCTCCTGCGAAATACCATCAGCTTACGCTGATATGAAAAACCCTAATGAATAAATAATAATAATGATAATAATAATAATCAGAAGAAGAAGAAGAAGAAGAAGAAGAATTTATTTGAACACACTTATATAGTTTCAAGTATTTCTATGTAATATTTACATTCAAACAAATCTCATATAATCTGCCAGTTTTACACCTGAGCTTGTAAATCAAGGAAATGAATGGGGGAGTTACTGTTTCCTCAGAATTGGAGCCTCACCTCCAGATGCAGTTTAGTGTCATATGAAGAAAACTAAAAATCAAGGATCGACGTGTACACAAGATCAGCTCACAAAGGAGATATTCGATATTTATCTCAGCGTTTTTTGTATCGCCTTGTATCTTTCTCAGTCCATCCTTTTTTTTTCTGTCTATAGGTTCTACTCATGCTAAACGAATTTTGCTTGGGAGATTAGGAAACGTATTTTAATACTGGAAAATGGGTTAGTCTGTTTGGTTGTAGCTAAATCAATAGCAATGGTATTCATATGAATTCAGCAAAGACGATCTGATATCGGCTTTCAGGTTGACTTCAAATACAAGGCAAAATTCAGTGAACATGCAATACTCACAATAGGCAATAACACCATATTGGATCTGAAAGATTACAATTCCAAACTCAGCCAAAAGCCAAGAGCTAAAATTTAAACATTGTATTGACTTAAGCTTCTTTTATACAATTCCTGAATGATATCTCTCAAAGTTCCAAAGAACGGCATGAGTTCTTGTTCAAGATTCGAAGTCGGAGAAACTTCGGCCAAAGTTTCTTTACACTTATAACGCAGAATAAAACATAATACTGAATGTTATTGCCCAGTCCACTGAGGGTGTAGAATACAGTGTTTGCACCACAACTGAGGGGTAAGGCCCCCTCCAAACGAGTATCTTGGATATGACACTAAACAATCTGATGGTGAGGTTCTTTGGGGAATTCAGAGTACCCCTTCATTGCCATCGCTCCCAGGTCCATTCTGATCCGGAGTAGTAGCACCTGATAAGGTCTTATCTATGGGTCCAAAAGAACTTAACTGTGGTTTCGAGAGTTTACGGTTTTTGCATTTAAATTGCGTATTTACGTTAAACTGAATTGTTTAAAATAGAACTCTTCTGAATCTTAACCTGCGTACTTATGTTCTGGCATTTAAACTGCGTACTAATGATAAATTAATTCATCTGAAATAAAAATGTTTTTATATTTAACTTTTACATTTTCCAGTTGGTGGGGCTGTAGAATACACCGACGGTACCTCTACAGAGGGGTACGGCTCCTAATGAATGTCTTGGATATGACACTCAAAAATCTGATAGTGAGGTTCCAGTGATGCTGAAACTTTGGGGAATGTGGAGCATCCCTTCATCGCAATAGCTCCCAGGTCCATTCTCGCCCAGAGTGGTAGTACCTGATAGGGCCCTATGTATGGGTTAAATAGAACTAATCTACGTACCAATGCTAGACTGAATTTCTCGAAATATAACTGTTTTTACATGTAAACTGCATACTTATTAAAAATTTAACTGTTTTAAATAAAACTGTTTTTCAAATTAAAAATGTACAACACTAAATTGAATTATTCGAAAGAGGACCGTTTTGACATTTAACTGTGTGTAGACAAAAAAATACTTATGCTTAACTGAATTGTGTGAATTAGAACTCTTTGACTATACTGGATTGCTTGAAATAGAAATGTTTTTGACAAACTGTGTACTCATGCTAAACTGAATGGTTTGAAATGGCACTGATTATTTGTATAAAAATGGATTTGGTATTAAATAATGTATAAAAGTTGATATGCCATAAAAATCAACTAACCAACCAATCAACTGAATAGATAGTAAATGTTTTTATAAAATATTTCTGACATTCATTTATTCAGAGATGCTCGTGCCGTAATAGTTACCGTCGTTGCAAAGGGCCCCACGAGTTTAAATCCTGAACGATACTGTTTACATTTCACAAAGCATTAATACCGTTAGAAAAGGCATGAATCAAACAATTCACCCTCCAGCTATAGGTAAATAGTAAGGCAACCCGTTTAGGAAAAGGACGACTTTGAATTTAAACCGGCAAAACCCCACTTAAAAATGATCTTGTGTCGTATCCTGTTATTTGAGTGGGTTTGAGTAAATATTCATATTCATAAAAAACCTAACGATACAGTCACGTGGATATGTAACAAAAATAACAACAAAAGGTTATTGGCTGGTTAATTGATTCTCACAGCATGTCACCCTCTTTTGGGTTACTTTATGCCTAAATCTTAACGAACTGCGTTCATATTTATATTTGTGTAGTTGTTTTGGGGGAGTTTTTTTTGACACGGTCCAATCAAATACGAATCCTTTCTAAACAAATCCATTTGACTCATTGATAGAAACCTAACAGGTACTACACTCCGGATCAGATTGAAGCGGAAGTAACGACAAAGAAGTGATACTTATCATTCTATAAATCTCTAAAAGTGAAGCCTCACCATCAGACGCAGTTTGGTTTTATGCCCTGGTAACTGAATTTCAGCGGGAGAGAGAGTCTTATCTCTCTGCAGAGGATATACAGTCAGCGTATTAAAAGTTCTGCTGAGAGGATAAACAACCAAAAAGTGTAATAATTATGACGGAAAATTCTCATTAGTCATGGTGAGCCTCTAAAGACAAAATTGGCCCAGCGGTTAGAGTGTTCGCCAATGGCCCAGGAGACCTGGGTTCAATCCCAGGTCGAGTCATACCAAAGACTTTAAAAATGGAACTTGATACCTCCTTGCTTAACACTCAGCATTATAAGGTACGGTTCAAGGGTAAAGTGGAGCAATCCTGGGAATGGAGTAGCGCCCTCCCCTACACCTTGGTGTAGTAGCTATCGAAAAGGGAGCCTTCGGGTCACCCTCGACTATTTAGGCTTCAATAAGGATCTGACACAAGGTCAGTTTGTCAAGTGAATTACAGTTTGTTCGATTTTAGAGTTTTCCTTTTCCTAGAATGATTGCCTAAGCAAGGATAAAGAAACCCAGTCTATTCAACAATTGCTATTCGTGAGAAAGGGTTGGTTCATAGCTTTGTCAAGAGCATTTGCGCAAAGTGGAACTCAAACAGTCGAGTTCGGGATTTGAACTTACGTCACCGATTTCATTTTTAATGACGATAACCTCTACGCTTTGCATGCGTATGTTGTTGTTTTTTTTTTTGTTTTGTTTTTTTGTCAAGTATTTGGTATCTTTCTTGATTATTTCCCAGTAAAAAAACTGCATACTGTCGGTCAGATAAACAATATGAAACTGACTTTGTCCGTTCTATGATATTTGAGGTTAGTAAGCATATTTCTTCTTCGTTTTATTGTCAATCTAATTTAATTTGAATTATATATATTGATATCATGAGATATCCAGTAATTTCAGATCACCTCGGTGGTTAATCTCACCTCGTTTCAGGATTCTGAGATGACGTCAGAATCCATGCAGATCATCATATTCCTTGGATTTTGTTTAGGGTCATGTCCTATGACACCTCCACTTGCACACTGAACACACACAAGTGTGTAATGTTGTTTGGCAAATACTTTTTTCGGATATATTATAGGTGTGGTTGCTATAGAAAACGTTCAAAAAATTTTGATTGTGGTATTAGAAGCATTGCGAAAACTAACTTTATTTTCTTTATAATCTCCCGGTGATATAATGGGCGGCAGCCAAAATATCTTGTATTCATATTTCGCAAGATACAGAAAAGAAAACTAAAAGATACAACCTCTATTCATATAGAAATATATAAATATTATGAACCCAATATCCTCGAATTATCTATTACATTAAAATCTTAAAAATGGGGTCAGCCCAATAGATTCCGAAGAAAGATAAAAAAAACGTCTATTAGGAGAAAGAAACTGCATATATAGATATATCAAAAATTGAGGAATAAGCAATTCTCTAAGGAAACACAATTCTCAAAATAATCGTTTTAGCATTCTAAACTTGCCAGAAAAAGGATATGCATTTACTAAATCCGCCCACCACGAGCAGGATGTGACACAAGATCAATTTTTAAACGTCAGGCACCTGGTTTCAATTCAGATTGTTCCTTCTTCGAGACTGGTTGCTTTACAAAAGACAAATATCCCTGTCTACCCTACTAATTTAACTAACACTTAGAGAAGAAGAAATGTTTTTTTTTTTTTGCTTTACCCAAGGGCATCAGCATAAAATGAAATATAGACAACCTCGTTTATGATTTGAACATGATTCGCAGAGTCTCTTTTCTTTGGCGCATATCGTTACTCTCTAAGAGTTTAAAGTTTAAGTTTTTATGCAATATGTTCGAAAATGATACGCAATTTTTGTATAAACTTTTAGTCTTCAATTAATGCATTAAAACAAAGTTTTAATCAGTCGAAATAAAATCATCTACGCATTTCTATCACCGATTAACAAGTTTTCTTTTAGGAGTGTACGATAAAACTTAAACATTTTGATGCCAAAAAAACTTTAAATGCAGTTCATTTGGAAGGAAATCTTCTTTGGCGGAAAACGTTTCTAGATCCTTGAAAAAAACCCCGGTCTTCCGTATGTGAGAGATCAGGAAAATATGGTGGGTGTGGCAAAGTCCCATATTCCATGTCAGTGAGCTTCTGCATTGTCACCTTGGCAACATGTGACCAAGCATCGGCATGACGCAAAAATATGACCAAGATTGAACTTACTCCAAAATTAAACACATCAATTATTTTCATGTTCATGATTAGTAACATATAAAATTCAAAATAAAATCAAGATATAGTTATAGAAAATAAAAAAGAGGACACTTTAATCGTAAGGAATGTGACTTTTTTATACGACTACGATAAAAATAGAATAGAATTTAAACAGTTTATACAAAAATCAGACACTATTTTCTTAAAAACTGATTGGATGCAAACCCATTGCAACGTGTAGGAAGTGGTGCACTGCCATTTTAAGCGGACTACAGCTTGTTTAAATTTAGAGTATTCTTTCACCTTGACTAGTTACCTTACCAATATTAAAGAACCAAGTCTGTCATACTACAATAAAATAATTAGGGATTTTAGTTAATTATTTTAGAAATTAATTGTGTTCTAGCTAAACTTGAAGTTCAAAGTTTGGAGCAGGTTCATTTTTGATAAGGTCAAGGCGATTAGACCTTGTTATGCATAAGGAATAATTTGAAGAACAGAAAGGGATTCGAGGTAGCAGGGGCAGTCAGAGAAAGACCAGTAGAGAAGCAACAGACGAGAGACAAGGCCCCGAGGGAAGGGGCAGCCGGATCAGCGGAGAATAAATGTCTGTGTCCGTCCCTTTGCCCTCGTACGTTTTAGATTCTCTCAATATCAAATCAGTTGACTAATTTCCTACTCTATGCCTCTCTTTTCGGTGACTATTATGAAAAGTCAGTAATAATAAACGTGCTAACAGACTGTTTTGTGTATCACGGTGAAGTTACCACGTGATCCGACTGAAACATAAGAGCTAGTGCCCCAGTCATAGTCTATTTAGGTCCGTGATGCTGGAGTATTGCACAGCTGGGGAAGGACAGATGAATCTTTGCCTTTTGCATAAGCGTGAAATTAATCAAAGAGCTTCGATCAAGGTTTGATCTTAGGTTGCTGATTCCATTGCTTACGACGGTAGCCATTATGCTAAACGTGCCTCCAAAATAGCTAAAAGTAAATTAATTTGTTGACTGTCAATATTGATGTGAGGTCTTTCCGCTTACTTACGATACTCTTCTACACTATCATGTTATAAATGATTTAAAAATGACGAAGATGAGGAATGCTGCATTAACAGTTATTGAAAAGATGTTAACCCTTTGAAGAAGGCAGAAGAATTTTTTTTTCGAAAGTGAAAGTGATGACATCTGTCAGAAGGATATGGAGAACCAAAATACCCTTGTATCAATCTATCTATCTATCTATCAATGTATCTTCTGAAGAAAAAGTGAATTACTGTCTAAATGAAGTCATATTGACAAATTTATTTTGGGTCATTTACCCACGACTTAATCTCAAGTTCAAATTTCTTCATGTCTCTGTGAACTTTTGAGACATTTAGACTAATAATTGATAAAAGATATTTTTCTTGGTCGCGTTGTCGCCCTTCCTGCCACGTGATCAAATCATTTACCTTTAATTATGGTTGCGTAGACATTTTAATTCTCTTTCAGTCTGATGCTACACTGATAAACGTTGGCGGCAGCATATTTCTTTACTCGAGGTTTTATATCTGGTCTAGTAATGATTGCATTAATATTTTAATCGACTCTTCTAGCTTGAATTTATTCCCTATATATATATATATATATATGACCATATTTTAGTATAAACATATGAAAAATGAAATATTCACAGGATGTAAATTTTATATACGGTAATGTGAAGAAGTTTTTTTTTTATTAAACCATCTTCAATAAGATTGTTACCCAGTCGGCTGGGGGTGTAGAATACACAAATTGAACCTCTGCAGAGGGTAAGACCTCCGTAACGAGTACCCTGGATATGAACCTAAACAATCTGCAGGTAAGATTCCAGTAATCCTGGAGCTTTGGGGGATGCGGAGCACACCTTCATTGCCTTCGCTCCGAGGTCCACTCTGCCCTGGAGTGGTACAATCTGATAGGGTCCTATCTATGAATCAAATAGAACTAAACTGCCTACTTACGCTAAACTGAATTAATTGAAATAGAACTGTTTTGGCATTTAACTGTGTAAGGACAAAAACTATACTTATACTAAACAGAATTGTTTGGATTAGAACTGTTTGATTAAACAAAACAACTTGAAATACAAATATATCTGACAATTAAATCATGTACTTATACACAATGAATTGCTTGAAGTAGAACTGATTATTTGTATAAAGATAGATTTAGCATTATATAACTTACAAAGTTTGATATGCCATAAAACCGGACCAACCTATAAATGAGATTGATAGCAGATGTTAAATTGATTTTTCTGAAAAATATTTCTAAGTGAAAAAAATGAAACGAAAAAAATGAAAAAAAAAAAAGAAGCTTTTAACATCTTATAATCCTTAATAGCTTTCCATGTCAAAATATAGGGACGTCACATGTATTAAAAAGAAGAAGAAAAAGGAAAAATGGCTTTGCTATAAAGTTAAAAACGTTACATTGGGATTTCATCCTATATAAAGAATACATCCTCTGAATATATATATATATATATATATATGTATATTTAGGCAGCATTTCTTCGTTAATGCAAATTTCATTGAACATAATAGACATTTTATGCCTACATATTCTCTTTTGGATCCGTTCGAATTCCCGAATTTACAGAATTTCGAATTTACAGAATTACATTTAAAAGCAAGCGCCATAATCTCCAACAGCAAAGACGTCCTTACACAGTAGTAATTTGCTAAAACAAAAGTTACATCACTTTTGTAACAGATTCTCCCCTGATGATGGCCCAAAGTCGGGCAGAAAGTACTAGGGATACATACAACTATGGACAATACCTTAATCAGTTCCCCCCGAATACGATAAAAGTAATACGGGAATTCGAATGGATCCAAAAGAGAATGTGTAGGCATAAAATGTCTATTATGTTCAATGAAATATATATATATATATATATATATATATATATATATATATATATATGTGTGTGTGTGTGTGTGTGTGTGTGTATTAGGAATTAATTTTATGGATGCTAGTAATATTAATATTTAGAGCACTCATTGTATTAATCATATATTTACTAATAGCATATTGGTATTAGATAAAAACAACTCAAAATAATATCACGTGAAGTCGAATATTCTCGACAAAGATGTAAACGTTTTACGACTATATAAAAAATATCTTTCGAATAATCGTGATTACGCTGACACATGAAAATGCTATACAAATATTCAATTAATAGTTTGGATGGTATCACAAGTAATACTTATATTGATGAATAATTTTATCAAAAACAAACAAAGATTTGAAATTACCTCATTATCATTACTAGTAAACGACTATAACGATAAATAATGTAGCATATTGATAAAGAATAATTCTTTTTTTATCAACAGCATTAATATAGATAATCAGGGCAATATGAAAATAACATAAGATCTACTAGGCTGAGTTTAATGTTTTCCAATATTTTGGTAACCTGAGGCACAATGCAGCAACTGTGGATGCTTTTGCTGAGGTTGTGATTGTAATGAAACACACAAGACATTGAGATTTCAAGCTCACCGAGGAGTCCCCAAGGCAAAGGGGCTCAGTCGGCTGGAGCAAGATAATACACCGACTGCATCTCTGCAGATATTTAAGTTTCTCCTTACGAGTGTCCTGTATATGACACTAAACGATCTGATAGTGAGGCTCCTGTAATGCCTGAGCTTTGGGGAATAAGAAGTACCTCTTTATTGTCATCGCTCGAAGATCCACACTTGCACGAAGTGGTTGTACCTGATAGGGTCTTCTCTATGGGGCAAATAGAACTAAACTGAATTGTTTAAAATAGAACTATTTTGACATTTAAACAGTGTACTTATGTTAAACTGAATTGTTTGAAATATAACTGTGTATATGAATAAAAATGGATTTGGTATTAAATAACTTACAACGGTTGATATGCCAGAAAACCGAACCAAACCAAACCAAACAAAACCGTGGTGGAGTAACTGACGTGCGTTATCTTAGTAAATTAGTTCAAACACCTGCCGCGCTATTAAGTTCACTTTCGAACTAACAATCTTAGGAAAGGTATAAATTCTCTTATCCGCCAACTATTGGTTAAATAAAACACCTACTGTTCTACAAGGATGGCTTTAGCATTAAATAATCCACAAAAGTTGATATGCCAACAAAAACAATAAAAAAAACAACATAGATCATTTGATAAACTCTGCGTACTACTCATCGATTTATCCTTAAGAATACGGCCTCGGGATTTAGTTTTAAGCATATATTACTTTAGAATGTGACAATTGGGCGCGGCCATTTGGTTGCAACCGCTTGGGCTAAACCATTTCGGCAACGGTCATTTTGGTACCATAGAACATTTTACGGAAAATATTTTTCAAAATTCTCTATCACTCGTAGTAGGTAAGTGAACATTTAAGGACAAAGAAAAAAAAATCTATTAGTAATATATCCATTGTCATTTACGAATCCCTCAGTATGTAACAACATAATGTGTAACGATAAGGTTTCTGCAAGCCACGGGATGAGATTAATATCCACCTGATATTATAATTGATCCTGGCAAATTATATTTTTCTAATACAGCTGTTATAATATTTGCTGATATATTTTTAACTGAACAAAGAAAAAATTCATTACTATTATTTTGAATAATACCCCCTACCAATCATTGTATATTTCTAGCATTATCATCTTTATCTAGAGAAATCAATTATTCTTCCTCTGGGAATTGCTCTTTCATCGACTTGTATTTATCTTTCCATCAATTTTTGTCGGAGAAATATTTTCATCTAATTGAATGCTAATAATTCCTACTAAAAGCATAAACATTTTATCTTAATATTTTTTAGTTCAGGTTAAAAAGGTCTGTCATGTATATTGCTTGTATTTCATTAAATTCTAAGCAAAAATAAATTATAGAATGTAAAAATAAAGATGTCAATTGATTTGACTTTGAATAACCATCGAGAGTTGATATACTGTGTTGTCGCCAAATAGACTTTCACCAAAACGGCCGTTGCCAAAACGGCCAAGCCCAAACAGCTCTTACCCTTCTTATCTTGCCTGGTCTTCAAGCTTCTTGCAACCAGAGGAAAATATCTTGAAACTGAACTGTACAGGTTACCATAGAGTGATAAACTTCGCTTTCACCTTTCACATGACCAAACGTTTTGATTGTGTCTGTGGTATTATAACTCAGTTCGAACACGGAACGCATTATCAACCACAACGGGTCTCTACCTCGGTTTAAACTGCATTGGTCACATGATGTACGCATAAAAATCTGCTCATACCAAAATATTGCAAACTCATCCAAGTAATTATTAGGTTTGTGCAAATGCTTTTAACAGTTTTAAAAAAGAGAAAAAAAGAAAAGAAAACGAGACTGTATATTCATTTGAAAATTCTGGGAACTTTAATACACGTCTAATAATATAAAAAAATGATAAAGTTTTTGCAATCTTTAAGATAAAAGCGTTACAGTTGTCTCCTATAAAAATGTTTTTATTTTACTTTCATTGACGGTTATGAGAAACTATGTGGGCAAAGAAATGAAGAGTTAACTAAGCTAGATCGCTAACAATTTCTCACAAAAGACGTCCCTTTTGAACAAGTACTGCTAAGATTTGAAACACGAACGAAAATATGGACCAGCCAGTGAAGGTTAGGTTTACTATTTGAAAATAAACTATTTATCAATCTAATACAGTGCAATGATTCGGCTAGTCTTACCAGAATCATTTTCTGTGTAAAGGTTAATTTGCATAGATCACTAACAAACTGAATGTCAACTTGCGTTAACTGAATGGTTTGGTTTAATGACACATCTACAATTGCAGGTTATTTAATGCCAAATCCTGTTTACACATACACGCACACACACACACACACACAAATATATATATATATATATATATATATATATATATATATATATGATTTGTAAACACATTTTGTAAATAGAATTCTTAAAATAGCCTGAACTCTTTTTTACCCACAGTTAAATGGTTTCAATATTGCTATATAACAGTCATAATTTAACATCAGTCATTTGTTTGTTCTTCCTATCAATTTAAAATGCTGAATTTTACAAAATGTTATGCTGTATTTTGTTTGTGAAATAATGCTTAAACTATGCGTTTTAAATGTAAAGACACGCTTACTCTACTATAAAGCCAAATTGATGTTAGTCTTTCCAAATGTCAGCGAACAAGGCAGAATGTTTTTGAATCTCTTCTATAATATAATTTAAAAATTCGTAAAGAAAGCCCTAACAGTAGTTTAGAAGAAAAAGAAAAAGCCTAAAACACCTAATGCTACCACAGCCCCCCCCCCCCAAAGGAAAGGGGAAAAAAAATGAAATGAATATTCCCCACCCCAGTAGACCGCCTCCAAAACTACCTAAAATTCAGTAGTTAATAAAAGTCAAAACGAAGAAGAAGCATTTGAACTCAGGAGCCAACTGGAAGAAATATATCAATATTGGTCAGTATGTCTTTAAGTCCTATCAATTTAAAATGCTGAATTTTACAAAATGTTATGCTGTATTTTGTTTGTGAAATAATGCTTAAACTATGCGTTTTAAATGTAAAGACACGCTTACTCTACTATAAAGCCAAATTGAGGTTAGTCTTTCCAAATGTTAGCGAACAAGGCAGAATTTTTTTGAATCTCTTCTATAATATAATTTAAAAATTCGTAAAGAAAGCCCTAACAGTAGTTTAGAAGAAAAAGAAAAAGCCTAAAACACCTAATGCTACCACAGGCCCCCCACCAAGAGAAAGGGAAAAAAAAAAAAAATTTTTTTAAGCTCTATAATTCCTGAAGCCTGCTAGGTTCCCAATTGTAGTATAAAAAAAAAAGCAAATGTCAGTACCAGTGAAAGTCATACGAAGGTACCTTAATCTTGGACTTTAACTAAATCAAAACTTAAGAAAACTTAAACCAAAATTACCCCCCCTTTTTTTTTTCGTACACATGGGAAGCAGCATGATGTACGTAAAGGTATTTGAATAAACCCATGGACGACCAAACTCAATACTTAACGGGTCCTGGACGTGAGTTTGACGACTTTACGCTCAGGATCGTTAGTTCGATCGGGGAACAACTGCTGCTCTTCTATAAGAGTGGCTTCTATAGAAGAGAATAAAACAGCCATCGAAAGATAACCATGACCCACACTCAAACCACATACACAAACCGCATCGCTCTTCGCGCGGGTAAAAAAGGGGCGCGTCCTGCTGAGTTTGGAGCCCTGGCCTCAGTGTTCTAAAAATCAGCTACAGAGCTCAAACAATCAAAACTACTAAAATGCAAGCAAACACTACAAATAGCCACATTTAACGTAAGAACCTTAAATAGGATAGGACAACTCCCAGAGCTAATCGCATCGGCCGAAGAACATAAGATAGACATAATATGCATACAAGAACACAGATACACGCACACCGAAGATATCAAATATCTCGAAACTGGCAATGGCTGGTCGCTCGCCACTGTATCCGCATGGAAAAACTCTGTCAACGCCGCAGTAGGAGAGGTAGGATTACTTATAGGACCTAGAGCATTAAAAACGCTTAATAGCGTTGAGAAAATACAACCTAGAATGATGTCAGCTACATTTAACGGAAACCCCAGAGCAACAATCATCTCATGCTACAGCACCACCAATGTTAGTGAAGAAACTGAACTAGTCACCTTCTACGATGAGTTATCCTCATTAGTGCGTAGCATCCCGAAACACAACATGTTAGTCATTGGCGGAGACATGAATGCCCAAATCGGGAAAAACGGAAACAACAAATACAGCCTCCACAACACGTCAAACAGGAATGGGCAACATCTAACAGATTTCATGATAGAAAATAGATAAGCATGCCTCAATACAAACTACCAAAAAAGAGAGGGCAAACTATGGACATACACGTACGCAAACAATACTAAAGCTCAGATAGACTACGTCCTTATAAACAAGAAATGGAAAAATAGTGCATTGAATTGCGAGGCATACTCCTCTTTTGAGGGTGTGTCCACCAATCACCGAATAGTCACGACGAAAATACGGTTAAGCCTACGAAAAAACGCCCAACGAACAGCGACCACCAAACACTATGACTGGGCCCTATTGAACAACAAAGATATAAGAGATAAATACGTATTAGAATTAAGAAACAGATTTGAAACACTACAAGAAAAGACGGAAAAAAGTACACGAAACGACGAATATGAAAATTTCGTCAATGCACACCTCGAGGCAGCAGCAAAATACATTCCAACAAAAATTAAAACTAAATATATAGTCCCATGGGAAACTTTAGCGGTGAGAGAAAAACGTGCACTAGAGAAAACAGCCTCCAAAAACTATCGAAAAAACCCAACAAACACAAATGCCTTAAAACTAAAAACGGCACAATATCAATTAGCAGGCATATATATAAAGGAACAGACAGAATACATTCAAAATCAGATAGATAAGATTAGAGACTCGGTGGAAGATAGACAATCTAGAATAGCCTGGCAAACAATAAACGAAGTGAGCAGAAGAAAGAACACAGCCAAAGCAAAACTTAAAGCAGCAAACCAACAAGAAAGAATAAAACTGTGGAAACAGCACTTCGAAAACTTACTTGGAAACCCACCAAAAATAACACATGAACCAATCACCAGAATAATTAGCAAACAATTAGACATTAAACTAGGACCGTTCACACAAGAAGAACTCGACTCGGTTCGCAGAAAAATTAAAAATAGGAAAGCTGCAGGGCTGGACGAAATTCCCCCGGAAGTATGGAAGACCAGACAATTCGACGACATACTGCTCCGACACTGCAACGCAGTATTCAATCAAAATCCGATAGATAGATGGACGAAGGGATGCATACTCCCCTTCCCTAAAAAGGGGGACCTCGGATTAGCCAAAAACTACCGAGGCATAACACTTACATCAATAGCTGCCAAAATCTACAATGCCCTACTACGAAACCGAATAGAACCCAAAATCGACAACATACTTAGAAAAAACCAAAATGGCTTCCGAAGAAATAGATCCACGACCTCACAAATATTAACCATCCGCAGAATCCTTGAAGGTGTATGGGCAAAGAACCTACAAGCGACATTAATATTTGTCGACTTTACCAAGGCTTTCGATTCCATTCACAGAGGAAAGATGGAACAAATCCTACTAGCGTACGGCATACCTAAAGAAACCGTAGCGGCAATAACGATTCTCTATAGAAACACTAAAGTAAAAGTACGATCACCGGATGGAGACACAGAATACTTTGACATTGTAGCAGGAGTACTATAAGGGGACACGCTGGACCCGTACCTCTTTATCATTTGTCTAGACTACGTACTTAGAACATCGATTGACAAAATCAAAGAAGAAAGGTAGCAGAAGGTACCCCGCAACAACAATTACCGACGCCGACTACGCCGATGACATAGCGATACTGGCAAATATACCTGACCAAGCCGAAACACTTCTGCATAGTTTGGAGCGAGCAGCAGCAAGCATAGGCCTCTATGTTAATGCACACAAAACGGAATATTTGTGCTATAACCAAACGGGGGACATCTCCACTCTAGAAGGAACCCCTCTTAAACTAGTAGACAAATTCACGTACCTAGGAAGCAGCGTCGAATCAACCGAAAAGGACATCGAAACGAGGTTAACGAAAGCATGGACTGCTATCAATAGGCTATCGATTATATGGAAATAAGACCTAACCGATAAAATGAAACGCAGTTTCTTCCAGGCAGCGGTCACATCGATACTGCTATATGGCTGCACTACATGGACGCTAACAAAACGGCTGGAGAAGAAGCTAGATGGCAATTACACAAGAATGCTGCGTGCAATCCTGAACAAGTCCTGGCAGCAACACCCCACAAGACACCAACTTTACGGCCACCTACCCCCTATCACGAAAACTATTCAAGTTAGACGAACCAGACATGCAGGACACTGCTGAAGAAGCAGAGATGAACTCATAAGATATGTACTCTTATGGATCCCCACACATGGCCACGCAAAAGCAGTACGACCAGCACGAACGTACATTCAGCAGCTATGTGAGGATACGGGATGTTGTCCTGGAGACCTACCTAAGGCGATGAACGATAGGGAGGAGTGGCGAGAGAGGGTCAGGGATATCCGTGCTACCAACGCGATATGATGATGATGATTATTTAAAAGAACAAACAGTTCTATTTTACCCATAGTGGTTCCACCCTATCAGTTGCAACCACTCTGGGTAGAAGTGGACCTAGAAGCAATGGCAATGAAGGAGTACTCCACAGTTCTCCAAATCTCGCCATCAGATAGTTTCATGTCATGTTCAGGACACTTGTTGTAAGGAAGCGTCTTAACCCTCTGCAAAGATACGGTCGGTGTATTCTACAGCCCCAGCCGACTAAGCAATAAATTAACTAAAAACTAAATGCAGAAATATATTCAACCTGCTGGTGGTAATTTCATTTATAAAAATAAGACTGTGTTTTCGGTTTCTTTGCTTAATGGAATATTAACCTTTTTGGGTTATTTGATGCCAAAGACATCCTGGGGGAGAAAAATAGCAATGATACTATTCAACCCATAGCTAGTGGGTATAAGGGGTTTCATACCTTTTCTAAGCGTAGTAACCCTACGGTGAACGTAATAGCGTGACTGAACATACAATGCTGTTACTATTTACAAAGTCTTTCCTAAGTAGTAGGGTATATGATGAAGTCTCTAAGGAAGTAGCGTTTGGAATATAACTACCCTGTTGGGAGGGGGCTTAGAATACGCTGACTGTGTCTTCTATTGAGGAGTAAGACAGCCCTTCAAAAATAAAGGCGAATCCTCGTTATAACACGAAACTGCATCTGATGGTGAGACTCCAATTCTGGAGATGTGGGGAGAGTGGAGTAATCTTTCATTATGATTATTCCTAGTTCCACTCTAAACCTGTGCGGACGAAGCTGCTTGGTTTAGTTTGGTTTGTTTGGGTTTTATGGCATAACAACCTTTATAGGATATTTAATGCCAAATCCATTTTTATACAAATAAACGGTTTTATTTAAAACAATTCAGCTTAGCGTAAATATATAGTTAAGTTGTTCAAATATTTCCAGATCAAGCTATTCAGTTTAGTTAAACAGTTCTAATTTTAAAAAAAATTCAGTTTAGTATAATTTTTGTTTACACACAGTTAAATGTCAAAACAGTTCTATTTCAAGCAATTCAGTTTGGTATAAGTCCACAATTTACTTCTATTTGACCCATAGATAGGATCCTATCAGGTGCTACTCTATGGACCAGAATGGACCTGGGAGCGATGACAATAAAGGGGTACTCTGCATTGTCCAAAGCTTCAGCATTTTCGGAACTTCACCATCATAATGTTCAGCATCATATCCAGGACACTCGTTGGGGGAGGTATTATCCCTCAGCAGAGATGAAAGTCGGTATATTCTACAACCCCAGCCGATTGGGCAAGTACGTGTCAGGGCTCCATGCACGGGTTGTAATAGATATGTTTAAAAATTATTTGTATAAACTCTTGAGAAACAAGTACCCCAGAAATGTGAATATAAATGTACGATGAATGCAATTTCCAAACTTCTAAGCGGAAAATAGCCCAAGACGGATTGAGATGCCGTTAAACTCAATCATACCAACAAAATTATGCTGAAAAACCATGACAACTCAGATGACATATTAACGAGAATACAAGAACTTTTATTCGGATTGTTTGTGAGTAATGTAATAGCAGCCCTTTCACTCCCGGTGTATTTTGTGAACACCTGTTAGACCGATAATAAGTCAAATAAGAGAACTACCAGGGTAACCACAAGGAACAGTCAAATGACAGCAGGGGATTTTGGAAAGGGTCAATACGCGAGGCTCTTACAAATAGTAAGTTGCAGAGGATTAGTAATGAGCTTAAATTTAGAAGCTAGAAGAAACTGCTTTCATTGGGAGTGGGATGGACTACGACCCACATTGCAATAGAATATTTCCTTCATCGACTAAAAAAGGCCACGTCATGTTTTCCTAACTTAAGATAAGTCTAGAGAGAGGCTGAAACACGCTAATAAAGTGAGTGGTATTTTTCTAGTACTACGTATCTGTTTTTTTCCTAATCTGTGAAATCACCATCTCTTCATCTTGTCTTAGTGCATAGAAACTTTCGCCGAGACCCAGCAATGCGACACAACACTGAAGGTTGAACGGAACTTTTTCATGTTAAGTACGGGGCGTAGGGACAATCTCTTATCGCAAACGACCAAAGTTAGAATTATTCATTCTTTTTCCTCTGGGTGTTGTCATTAATGGAAAATGAACTCCTCTCCGAATCAGTGTTGGTACAGAAATTCTATGTTCGTACCCAGAAATCTTATTGATCAGAGCCAAACAACCAAGCCCAGCCCCGAGGCTTGTTGATTAACACCAAATTCCTTCCCAGTCTCTTCGTGGGTTACGATTTCTGAGGCGTTCGTGGTTATCATCTTAGGAAATGGACTTGGCGACCCGTATTCAAATCTGTGACGAGTTTAAATTCTGGCCGAGGATGTTTTTGTTCTCTTTGCATTAATGCGCACAGAAATGCCATGAATTATTACATCTGTGATAAAAGGAGGGGTTAAGTAGTGTTAAAGTTATCAGCATGGAAAATAGAACTAACAAATCAAGTTCAAGTTCTTGCCACTACTGTTTGTGCTCATTTTACAATAATGCCCTCGGGAAAAGGCATGAATCCTTATCTCCCTTTTTTCTTTATAAACAAAATTGATGTGTGAGATAAAGTAATCTTATTAGCGTGAAAAAGAGAATAAGTAAAACAAGTCCAAATGCTTACAGTCATTGTTTACGTTCTCATTGACCTAGTGGTAAAGTGTTCACCAATGGCCCGGAGACTGAGGTTCAATCTCAGGTTGAGTCATACCAAAGATTCAAAAAATGGTACTTGGTACCTCCTTGCTTAACACTCAGCATTAATAAGGTACGTTTCAAGGGTAAAGTGGAGCAATCCAGGGAAAGGAGTAGCGCCCTCCCCTACACCTCGGTGTAGTAGCTATTGAAAAGGGAGCTTTCGGGTAGCATTTGACTACGGTCGTCAAATACTTATTTTATATTTCCTGTGAAGAATTTTCAAGTTTACGAAGCCAGAGAAATTGTCCAATTGTTGCAGTTCGAGAATTGAAATCAGTTTTTAGTTTGGTTGTTTAGACTGGGTTTTATAGCATATCAACCATTGTAGGTTATTTAAAGCCAAATCCTGTTCATACGTATATATTGAATATATATGGTTTGTAAAAACATTTTGTTCATAACATTTTTAAACGAACCTGACTCCATTTTGTGCACTCAGTTAAACGGTTTTAAGTATTGTTCAGTAACAGTAAAAATTTAGCATCAAACATTTATTTGCACCCATTTAAATGTATATGCTTATAATTCGTAAGTGAATAGTTTGTAGGTAAGTTCATTTTTAAACGGATTTGGTTTGATTTGGTTTGGTTTGGTTTTATGACACATTAACCATCGTAAGTTATTAATACCAAATCCATTTTTATTCATGTAAACAGTTGTATTTCAAACAACTCAGTTTAGTATAAGTATAGTTTTTTTTTGTTTACACACAATTTCAATGTCAAAAACAGTTGTATTTCAAACAATTCAGTTTAGTATAAATATATTTTTTGTTTACATAAAGTTCAATCTCGAAACAGTTTTATTTCAAACAATTCAGTTTAGAATAAGTACACAGTTTAGTTCTATTTGACCCATAGATAGGACCCTGGGCAAAAGTGGATCTGGGAGCAATGGCAATGAAGGGGTACTCAGCAATCCCCAAAGCTGTAGTATTATTATCACATTGTTTTGTGTCATATCTAGGACACTCGTTGGGGGAGTCTTAACCCCCCGCAGAGACGCAGTCGGTGTATTCTACAACCCTAGCTGACAGAGCAATAAACATATCTGAACTAATTTGTTTGCACACTAGTATTGCTATTGTCTCAACTCAGTTAAATTATTTCAGTTACTGCCCTCTAACACCAATAATTCGTTTCAATATTATCATTCCTTTGCCGACAGTGAAGCAGTTACAAGTATTGTTATTTAATACAAATTATTCAATTCAAATCGATTAATTCATTTGCATTCAGTTAAATGGATCCAAGAATAGCTATGTATTTCGTACTATTCAATTAAACATCTGTCATTTCTTTATACACAGTCAAATGATCAAACAGTTCAGTTCTTTTTCTAACAATTCGATTTAACGTTAGCTATCTGTTTGCACTCAGTTTAAATGTCAAACAGTTGTATTCGATACATAGAAAGGATCCTATGAGGTGCTGTCACTCCGGACCAGAGTGAACATTGGAGTAACAGCAATGAAGAAGTACTCCTATTTCTCAAAAGCTCCAGGACGGCTGTCTTACCATCAGTGAGTTTAATGTCATATCCTGGACACTCATTGGAGGGGTTCTTACCTCTCCGTAGAGATGCTGTCTACGTAATCTACAGCTCCAGCTTACTCGGTCGGAAATCATTTTGGTAGGCATAATATAAATTTATGCTTCTGCAACACTTTTATATTAACTATTATTATACTAACTGGCTCAAAGTAATTGGTTAGATGTGGCTCATATTCAAAAATAGTATCATTGCAGTGCTTCTTTGAGGATGGTTTTGGCATTAAATAACCCACAAGGCTTAATATGCCATTAAACAAAGAAGCCACATCAAATTTAAAAAGATTAATTTTCGGTGATTCCTCCCTATAGTTACTGGAGTAGTTTTTTTCACCATTTTCAACAACTTGTGACAATCAAAAGGAAAGTTTATAAGACGCCGACTAAACCCGAGACTCAGTTTGTCCTAAGGATTTCACTGACGTATTTAGTTTATCGGTCGTTATTGTATCACAATGAAGAAGTGAAAAAAAAAAGAAAAAAAAGAAAAAAGAAACATTAAATACTATGAGTTAAAAAAAAGGATAAAATATCCCTGAAGACATTACAACAGAAAGTACAATTCTGATATCATTAAATATATTATAGTTTTCATTAAACAGCTCGCTAATTTGTTATATATAAGCTCGTACGTTAATTTTTTTACCTTCTATATATATTTACCAACTCCTCCGCAGGGACAGCATATGACACAAGGTCCATTTTTAAGCGGAGTTTTATAGGTTTGAATTCAGACTTTTCCTTCTCCTAGACGATTTGCCTCACCAACGCTGAAGAATTTAGTCTGTCCTACTATTTATTCGTAGCTGGAGGGAGAATAATTGGATTCATACCTTTTCCAAGAGTATTAGTGCTATGTGAAATGCAATCAGTCTCGTCCAGGATTTGAATTCGTGTCACCGTGTCCATTTCTTACGACGATAGCCATTACACCACGGGCACCTTCTGCATGATTCAGTATAGCGGTCAGCTCCTCACTTTTTCTTTGGTTGTCTTACTCTGTTTTCTATTAGCCACCATCTTTGTTCTTATTCAGTTCTCCTTATGTCAATCTGTATTTCTCATTTCGTTCCTGTAACCAAAACTGTATTAGTTCTTCGTTGCTTGAATAACAGAAAAACGAGGACAATATTTACGTGCAGATCTTATTTTACTTCTTTGACGCTAAATATTTATTTACCCATCGTGATTTTTACATGGAAAAATAGCCGAGCGCTGATTGAAGCGTCAACCGCTCCATTCGAGCACTTTGCGTAAACTAGAATCTTTAGATCTATTTCTATTTTCCATTGTCTAATCACATGACTTCTTAATCCGATTACGGGTGTTAATTCAAACGACCTATGGACTTAGTATACGTCCTTCAAATCAATGAATCATGGTATTTTTCAACACAATTTACAGTTAGAACTTACTTATATTCTTCACTACATTTCCATTAGAGTTAACATGGCCAGGAAATACTTAAGAAGGATTCTCAATCCCCAAAAAATAGTCTTTTTGCGTTATCTTAAATACCTATCAATACTACAGTTTTATTGCACACACACACACACACACACACACACACACACATATATATATATATATATATATATATATATATTTCACACAAATTCGAAGTTGAGGTAAAGTGGATGTTGTAAAACTTTCTTATCTTTTTCATTTCATCTAATAACTTACATTCACTGATGAAGTTCTAAAACTGAAACTTTTAACGATGGAAAATATTTCTAAATATATATATATATATATATATATATCTTCTGACCCATTAGGTATATATATATATATATATATATATATATATATATATATATATATATATACCTAATGGGTCAGAAGAAATCTACCTATGTTTCACCTTTTCAGATCATCAGGAAAAAACTGACCCTATACGCATGTTTTTATTCTTTTCTTTTTTATGGAATTTTTTCAAAAATATCAGTTTGTGTATTTGTTTATTCACAAGTTAGAACATTTGTGTTTTTTCATTCGGCCAGAGTTAAATTTGGGATTAACCCAATATATATATATATATATATATATATATATATATATCATCATCATCATCATCATCATGTCATGCCGCTAGCACGGATATCCCTGACCCTCTCCGCCACTTCTCCCTATCGTTCATCGCCTCTGACAGGACTTCAGGGCTACATCCCGTATCCTCACATAGCTGCTGTATGTGTGTCTGAGCTGCTCGTCCTGCTTTTTCTCAGTCATATGTGGGGATCCATTGGAGTACATCACTTATGAGCTCGTCCCTGCTTCTCCAGCAGTGTCCTGCATGTCTGGTTAGTCTAACTTGAATAGGTGGCCGTATATTTGGTGGCTTGTGGGGTGTTGCCGCCGAAACTTGTTCAATATTGCTCGCAACATTCTTGTGTAATTGCCATCTTGCTTCTTCTCCAGCCGTTTTGTTAGCGTCCAAGTAGTGCATCCATACAGCAGTATCGATACGACCGCTGCCTGGAAGAAACTGCGTTTCATTTTATCGGTCAGGTCTGATTTCCATACGATCGATAGCCTATCAATAGCTGCCCATGCCTTCGTTAGCCGCGTGTTGATGTCTTTTTCGGTTGATGAGACACTGCTTATTCCTTGAACTCTTACAAAATGCACGAAGAGAAAAATAGATGCGAACAAAATAAGGAAGCTGTGTGTTATTTTGAACAAATACTGAAAGCAGCACTCTATAAAACAGCAGCTGTACGGTTATTTATACCCCCTACCATTTTGAAAACCATCTAAGACGAGTAAAACAGGCTGGTCACCACTGGAAAAGTACAATCGACCTCATAAACGATGTTCTCCCCGGGACTACTTTACAGGGACACACTAGCATTAATCAACCTGTAAAAACTTCCACTTATCACCTCTCTTCAGCCACTGGGTGCCTTTTCAGTGACTTACCAAGTGTGACAGATGATACAGAAGGATAGATAGATATATTGATAGATAGATTGAAAGGGAGAGAGAGAGAGCTTCAAAGAAATCTTTGCTGGGATGAGGGTAAAGATTCGTTTTCAAGATTTTCGTTGTAATCCAAGTAGTGCAAATATACAGTAGTATGGACACGGCTACTTACGGGTAAACTTTTAAGCAATGGAATAAAATCTCTATTAAAACAAAAGCCATTTTTGTCTCTTAGCAATGGAAAAATATTGCATTGAAGATATCTGAAATAATCAAGTAAAAATCAAACTTATCTATCAGTTTTGTCCAGTTATGTAATTATCAATCACATAAACAAGCCAGTTAATTAGTCAATTTGCACTAGGAAATTTACCAGGTCTATAAAAATAATATAAAATCATTAAAAAATCTTGTCCAAAAAATTGTAAAAGATACATTATGTTGGGATGTAGACAATTTGCTCAATTGAGTAATTTAATTGACGTTCAAGTGACTCCGAGATGGAACTGATAAAAAAAAGACAAAACAAGAAAATATTAATATAGAAAAATAATCACATTTTGACAGTTTTTAGCGGGAGCCAATTTTTGCCAGGATCGTTAATAAAATGATTTGCTCGTGCAAAGTCTGAAAATTAGGAATTAGAAAAGTTGTTTTTTTTTTCATTTTTATGTGGCGGGAAGAAATAATTTAGCCGAATAAAAAAGAAAAAAAGAGACAAAGTTTATTTGATTTGATACAAAGGTTACAAAAATAAGAATTAAAAAATATTATTGCATATCTCCCATCTATGTATTACTAAAATATCAATGTAGCCTCTCTTTGTCTCCATCTCAGTGTCTGAGTCTTTCTCTCACTCTCTCTCTTCACACACACACACACACACACACATACACACACACACACATATATATATAGGTAATATTCGGTCAGGTTAAAAAGTTTGGAGTAATTCCCTCAGCACAAGAAAATCATTCAAGAGCTGAACATTTACATTTTCCTGGTAGAGAGCTCAATGTAATTTATTACAGAGCAATATTTCTTTAAGAAAAAAAAACCAAAGACCGGTTAATTCATGATTATAAATTTATTTCGATCCCGTATTTTCAGTTTGAAACCAAAAACATGGAGAAAAAATTAATTAAGAATTAATTATCCATTGGGTCTGAAGAAGTCCTGTATTAATTTTTTCTCCATGTTTTTGGTTCACACCAGAAACTGAAAATACGGGATTGAAATAAATTTATAATCATGAATTAACTGGTCTTTGGTTTTTTTTTCTTAAAGATACATACATATATATATATATATATATATATATTGGATTTATAGTAAGTAAAGTTGGCGACTGTAGTCGAGGGCGACCAGAAGGCTCCCTTTTCAATAGCTACTACACTGAGATGTAGGGGAGGGCGCAAGTTCTTTCCCTGGATTGGTCCGCTTTACCCTTGATACATATCTTATATTGCTGAGTGTTAAGCAAGGAGGAATCAAGAACGTTTTTTAAAGTCGTTGGTATGAGGCGACCTGGGATTGAACCCAGGTCTCCCGGACCATTGGCGAACACTCAACCGACTAGACCAATGAACCGATTATATTGGATATATACACTGGAATAAACCAATTTTTCTAAAAATGTAAGCCAGAAAAGTGCTCAATACTGATCAGCAGCGCAGAATAAAAGATAAGTTAAACCTCAAAGAATAAGAATGTTTACCCCGCTCTTTAGAGCAGCCTCGATAAAGTCTTCCTGGCTCGGTGGCTAGCATGTTGAACGATGACATTATACTGAGCGAATTTGAACTCCACTGTGGCTATTACAGTCAATTTCGGACTAATATACTTGGAAAAGGTATGAACTCCTATATCTGACCAAATATGGGTTGAATAGTATCACTGTTGTTCTTCTTCAAGGATGGCTTTGTCATTAAATAACCCACGAGGGTTCATATGACATTGAACAAAGAAACCAAACCAAATAACTGTCTCATTACTATCAGTTTCATGTCCGTAAAAACTGCCATTATCAGATAAGACTTGTGAATAGAAAGGCCGAAAAAGCCAAAGTAAAACATATATTCACCTTTTCCGTTTCTTCAGTTCCCTAGTCTCACCGGAAAATTGTATTAATTTAAGTATATGCAACTAGTTATACTGAGACTGTCATAAAAAGGTGACTTACTAATCATTTATCTTAAATTATACACATATATATATATATATATAATCATACACCAGAAAAACAGTACACCATATGGATAGTTTTTTTAGAGCAATACATTTAAAATCATTTTAGAGAGTAGACCAATTTTCAACCCTATTGCCAAATGAATGATAATTTTGAGGGGTAAGCATTCATACTGAATGTAAATTTCTAATAAAATATGTTTTTTGGTTTAGTTTGGTTTCTTTGTTTAATGGCATATCAACCTTTGTAGGTTATTTAATGCCAAAGCCATCTTTCTAGAAGAACAGTAGCGGTACTATTTAACCCATAGATGGGAAATAATTTTTTGATGTACTCATTTACACAACCCTTCCTCCACGAACAAAATGTGATATAAGGTCAATTTTTTGAGTGAAGATAAGGATATTTTAATTCAAAGTTTTCTGTCTTCTAGATTGATGGCCTTTCCAAGGTTAAAGAACCTAGTCTGTCCAATTTACCTTGAGCTGGAGGTTTTTTTGGTTGAACTATCAGTTCCATGCCTTTCATAAGCGTAGTAGCGTGAAGTGTAACACAAAAAATCTTGTTAAGGATTTGGGCTCGGGTCACTGATTTCAATTCCCACGGCGATAACCGTTTTGTAAAAGTTTCCTAATTCTCGATATAATAGAAATATCCCTGAAATTCAAATTAGAATCCTTCACTCCTTTGTGGATAGAAATATCAAAAACCTCATGTTTAGCGTGTCTTTTAGTTTATACTATCAAAAGAGGAGACGAGTAGTTTAACGGTTGTCAGTATTATGATCGTAATCGCAGGATCGAGTTCTGGTTCCGGTCAATATCTGCTAATAGAAAACAGAACCAAAACAACCATGAGAAGCGATCAAGAAGAAAAAAAAGTTTCTTTTTTGCGCTGTTACTTTCACAACGAAAAAACAAAAAACAAATAAAAACCCCGAAAATATCAAATAGATGAAAACGCCACAAATAGAAGAGGTACAGAACAGTTTAATCTTACATACTTAAATGCCACCTTTGATGGGCATTAAGTTCAATATGAAGCAAAACCTCGAAAATCATAATAAATTGAAAAAGCTTTTAAAAAATAAAAGAAATAATGATATAAGAAATAAAAATAAATAAGTAAATAAATAAATAAATAAAAGACAACACGGAATCATCTAATGAGCATTTAGTAGCTTTTTCCCTTTAAATATTATTTTGACCCAGGTTTGTTGATGGATTGATTTAATTTCAATGGTATGGCAACCCATTTGGGGTTATGTTATGCACATATATCAGAGAATCGGTATTCATAGTACGTTCATATCAATTGTCACATTAGATTTTTTGGCATTCAGTTATGTGATATAAAGAATTCTTGTTTAATACAAATAATGCGCGTGCTGTTTTATGGTTTCCGGTATTCCTATCTAATACTAATAGTTTTATGGTTTTAATAATTATTTTTGCTTTAACAACGGTCATTTATTTTCTAACGGTTATATTGTTTCAATCAACTAATAATAATAAGTAAAGTTGGTGACTGCAGTCGAAGGCCCCCAGAATGCTCCCTTTTCAATAGCTACAACACCGAGGAGTAGGGGATGGCGCTTCTACTTTCCCTGGATTGCTCCACTTTACCCTTATATTGCTGAGTGTTAAGCAAGGAGGTATCAAGTACCATTTTTAAAGTCTTTGGTATGACGCGACCTGGGATTGAACACAGGTCTCCCGGATCATTGGCGAACACTCTACCCAATGAGCCGGTCACCATTCTTAATACAAATGAACTTTACATTCCCAGATCTTCCGAAGTATAGTCTCACTACCTGATGAAGTATAGAATCACACCAAGAAATTTACTTTTGAGAAAGATGGTCTTATCCTTCTGCAGAAGATACAGTCGGTTAAGTCTAAGAACTACCATCATGGCGGCTATCTTAGGAGTCATGTATTATCTAAACGGAAGAATTACTTAAAACATCTATTCTAATCCTTTGATTTATCTACTTTGTTAAAAGTTCCACGTGTAAGAGAGGTGCTTAAAAGCTCTTTGCCCTACCAAGAAGTCATTGACCAAGAGCCTTTAAACGTGTTCCATTTTTTTTTCATCATACAACGTGTGAAAGCTCGTGCGATACCCTGTCCTCATCGGCCGCCAACCACGGGTGATAACACAGTTTCGGTAGCTCAAGGTGGTACTGCCACTCCTGGCGCTACCAAGCAGCTTTTGCCACCGGACAGGGTATTAAGAGAATAATAAATATATATATATATATATATATATATATATATATATACGCCAGGTCAATTAAGAGCAGAGACTACATTGGACCTTAATCTTCATTTTTAGTGTGCAGTTTGTGATTAAAAAAAAACGCATTTACTTTCGGCGGTTGATGTTATTACACGTTTACAGTAACCGTTTCTGACGTAATCACACGGGAATGGTGGTTCCGCATGTATTTCCTTCATGCTGAAAACATCTCGCGTTCGACCAAATCCAAATTGATGCATATTGCGTCGCGGTCCGAAGACGATTTGAGGCAACTTTCAAACTGCAGCCAGTGATTCCTATTTTTGAAAGAAACGAAATGACTGATTGTCCTATAAAACCACGACAACCAACCTCAATTGGAGTATCTCGTAGCGGTTTTTCTTCCGCTCGTGTGCTTCCTCCCGGTTTTCTTCCCAGGGAACAGTCAATTCTATGAGGAGGACACTCTTCTTTGAATCGAACCATGCTACAATGTCCGGCCGCTTTTCTGTTTGAATAATGTGAACTGGAAATTGTAGAGATGTCTTGAGATCTATAAATATATCCAGTCCGAAGTTCATCACATCAACATGTTTCTCAAGATTTTTTAATCGTCTCTTTCGCAAAAAGAAAAGGCTATTTCCTTCATGGTTCGAACAAGATATTTATATCTCGTTTTTGTGTATTAATTGAAATAGGTCTAGTTAAATAAAATGGAATTCTTGTTATTTTAGTTTTCAATTTTTTTTTTCTTTCAAGAGTCCTTGTGCTTTTTTTTCTTTTGTTATTTTTGTTACCATCCTGAAAGTTTAAAATAATTTCTCCAAAGGAGCCATTTTACGTATAACGTGTACTTTCGGTTTTTATCAGAACCATTATCGAGGTAATGTGTACGTTTATTTCTAAATTAAAGCTGTTTAATATTCAAACTAAATTATTGTTTTATTTTTATTTTTATCATCAAAGTGCGGCTTGTTTTTATCATCAAGCTGATGCTAAGCGGTAGTGGCAGTTTATTTGTAAATATATCTATTACGTGAAGTAGAATAAAATTTGTTTTATATATCTTTTATAATATGGATTGACCTATCTATTTGTAACACTCAGAGGAGACAATCGTATGTCGGCTGGGCTTCAAATACGTTACCAGTATCTCCTGCTGAAGGATGAGACCCACACTAAAAAGGGGTATCTTAGGTAGGCCACTAAATTCAATATGATGAGGCCCCAATTCTGAAGCTTTTGGTTGTGTGAAGTACTCCTTCATTTACATTACTCTGAAGTCCTCTCAGAACCGGAGTAATAGTATCTGTTAGTGTCCGATCAATAGCCTAAATAGATTTGTTTGAAAAGTATTTGTATTCACTACGAATACTTCATATCCCATAACTGCGTGCAAATAAATACTATTTCGAAACTATACAACAATATAAATATAAATAGATAACGTACGAAATTTCTTTATCTAGAGGTATAAAATAACCCGAGATGGGTTGAGATGCCGTTAAAATCAATCCGAAGAGACAACTTTTACAACTGAAAAATCCATGATTATTCATAAAAAGCATTTGTTGTCTGAAGCACTTAATAGAGACAACTTCTCTTGTTATCATCGAGTGTTTGTATATTAAACTTTTGTCTATAAGAATAGATGGAGATATTTTTACATACTGATTATGTATATTTATCAACTCCTCTGCACAAACCGGATACGACACAAGGTCAACTTTTATGCAGTGTTCACCAGGTTTGAATGATTTTTCCTTCTTCTAGATCATTTGCTGTACGAAAGTTAAAGAGCTTAAGCTGCCCTATTACTTACTCATAGCTGGATGGAGAATAGTTAGACGAATACCTTTCTCAAGGGTATTAGTGCTCAGTTAGATCACATACTGTTTATAGAGTGACCCGTCGTATTTGTGTATCCGCTTACAAAGCGTCAATCACTGCGTCATTGTAATAATACAGGGTGCAACTTAAAATACCTTCCAAATTTAAAACTGTAAACTTTAAGGTACGCGTGAATTTCGGCAAATGGCAATGGTATCTAGCAAAAATCTTATCTTTATTTTGATACAATCAATTACGATCGTGACTTGTATCGGTTCACGGCTTGCATTTGTTTTGGAAATTTTTAATGACAACTAAATGTGTAATGGCCAGGGCTTCAGCCTCAGTAGGACGGATACGGGATGTAGTCCACAAGACCAGCCGGAGGCGATGAACGATAGGGAAAAGTGGCGAGAGAGGGTCAGGGATATCCGTGCTACCAGCACGACTTGATAAAAGATATAAAAAGAAATGTATAATTGTTACTCAGATCGTTTCGTGCTCATTTGATGTTACGTTGGAATGATGCTTTTCCGGATAGAATTTTAAACCCATAGCAGTATCAGTTTTCCCTAGCACCACATATGTAACAGTTTAAAATGTGGAAGGTACTTCTGACACCCTCCGTATATTGCATACGCATGACGCTTCCAACTTTTCAAAGAATTTCATAAAATTCTCTATGTTTCAGCTACCCGCTAAGAAAACTAATATATAAGAAGCGAATTCTATGAATACTGACTCGCATTTATCGATAATAAATATTCAGAAAATATCCCTGAAGCGATACAGAGTGAAAGCCAGGTGAGTCAGTATGAGATAAATAGGTACTACATGTGTCCTTTCTTATATTACATGCTTTACATTATTTTTCGACTGTCCTTCTTTTCCTTTTTCTCAACATCGATCCGAAAAAACAACAGTTTGACTTGCGTTAATTAAAAATCCTATTTTTAACAGTAACAAAATAATTTCATCACGATATTGTTCTTTATTTGACAATATCTCAAGCTGCAAATTGTGTGCTGTTTTTAATCTTTCAGTGAATTGATTTATCTTTTTTTTTTTTTTTTTTTTTCTTTTTTTTTTTTGCTCTTCGTTATTTCGGGAGGTAGCGTACTCAGAGGCATTTTGTTATTTCTACTTTCTCATCTTTAAAAGAAAAAAATAACTTCGTGAACCTCATAAAACTTTTGTGTCTTCCGCAGGATAGAGTAAGGCATGCAGTAAATTGCTTAACCAATCTTCCTTTGAATGGTTGACAACAATATGGAGATTGGGTCTTTCTCCACCGGAAGTGGCATAGATAGGGAAACAAATCTCGTCCAGAAGAAAGTCGAAACAAAGAGAAGACTGGTTAGCTAAAAGAAGAAAGAAAAGAAGAAAGGCACCGAAAAGAAAGAAGAAGAATTGTATGAATGTAAAACGTAGAAACCAGAGAAAATAAATAAAGAAAAAGAAGTTAATACATATGATATAAAAAGTGATCTTTGTATTGTTTTTTTCTTTTTGAAGGTAGGGGCAAAATTCACGGATATAAAAGAAAGAAGAAGAAGAAGAAGAAGAAGAAGAAGAAGAAGAAGAAGAAGAAGAAGAAGAAAGGTATAAAAAGTGGAAATAAAGAAAAGTAAGTTGATATATAAGATACTATTTACCAACCTCTCCGCTCGGGCAGGATATGACACAAGGTCAATTTTTTAAGCGGAGTTTAACAGGTTTGAATTCAGAGTTTTCCTTCTCCTAGACTAGTTGCCTCACCAAGGCTGAAGAACCTAGTCCGTCCTACTATTTACCCATAGCTGGAGGGAGAATAAGGAGGTTCATACCATTCCCAAGGGTATTTGCCCGAAAGTGAACGTAATAGCGCGACTGGAGTACGAACTCGCGTACTACGATTCCGCAGCTCATCGCTTTAACCATTACACCACGAGGACATAAAAGGTGATCATAGTTTTTTTTTTAAGAGGAAGGGGCAAATACACAAATGGAGAAAAAAGAAAGAAAGAAGAAAAAGAAGAAATTGCTGGGAAATTTAAGATGTTTTCAAAAATTGCCAAAAAGAAGAGAAAGGGTAGTAAAAAGGAGTGAATAAGAATTTTTCAAAAAAGAAGAAAATTCTTGAAACAAGAAGAGATGAAAATATACAATAGCAGTATTAAGAAAAAAAGAAGATTGGAACAATATCAGTAAAAAGAGGGTGAGCGAAAGAAAAAGAGAAAATAATAAAACAATAGATTATTTAAAGAAAGGAAAATGGAGAAGGAGGAAAAGAAGAGATATAACGAGACTAAGTCTATGTGTTTAAGGCTGTAACAAAAAAAAAACTTAAAAAGAAATAGCCCCGAGGAAAAAAGGAAAGAAAAAAAAGCATTAAATATTAGAGACAAGAAAGGTCTTAAAAAGAGAAATTAGAAGTGCCTGTACACACACAAAAAGAAAAAAAAAGAAGCTAAATACCTAATCTAATAAGGTTTGGTTCCATTTCCGATCTTGGGGAATGTTGATTTATCGTCGCCGAGTCAAGTGCTTGTCTTGAAATAATCTGGCTTTGGTGAATTATGCGTGACGCCATTTTTAATTTTTCTGCCACTCATCAATTCTGATAACGAAGCGTTACACTGCCACTTCCAACCACAAAAAAAAAAAATGTTTAAAACTACTGGAACAATCAACTTACCCTCTCTTTTATTCGGAACAACCAAAAATTTTCCTTTCAACCCTCTAGCTATTTTTTGATACATTTTCAAGACACTTAAAGACTTTTCCTCTACACTTCGGTTAAAAAGTTATATAGAGTACAATCGGCAAACAGAGTTTAAATTTCGGCAACGATATTTTTCTTTTAATCTATACCAGTTTCCTTCAGAAAGGCCTTAATACATTTCTCCCTTATCTAGATATTGGTAAATAGGTGGCATATCCATACTGAGTATTTAGTAATAGGTCCGCGTTACTTGCTGCCAATATCAAGTAAGCGAATTCACTCAGATGCATCGTGATTGGAAAGAAGATGGTCACCACCAAGTAACCCAGAATCCAAGAGAGATAGCATGACAGGATTTGTTCGTCATAGCACTCTGACAATTCACGCGGATTTTTTAAAATTTATTGTTGACATTTACAATTTTTAGCTTGGTCTAGTCCAAGACCAGACCGATGAGGCACCCGATGAGAATCGAACTAACTAGAGTCTCTCTAGCTTAGCTTGCTAATCAGTACACTTTATAAGGAGCCTCCATTTTTATAAACAGTCGGAATTTACTAAGTTTGGAATTATTTAGTTCAAGGCTAAAACTATGGGGCACCCGTGGAGAATGGGACTTAGTAACACAGGCCATACAAGCCTTGATCGTTAATCCAAACAATTCATGAAGCGCATCCATGTTCGGCTAGGCCACCTTCGGGTGGGTGAGCTTCAAATTTGACACCTTTGTCACTCTTGTAAAGCAGTGGACCTTGCTGTCCATTTTAAGCTATAATTTTAAGCTATAATCAGACATACGTGTCTGGACCCAGATTTGGGTCCAAGTCCAGTAAAGCTCATCAGGCCCACATTACATTACGATGACCGGCATAGTCCAACAGGGCTCGAGCCTCAGCTCATGCCCGACCTTCCCGTTCCCTAAATTCCCTCTATAATCGACCTTTGGGTCATTGATCTTGTGTCAAGTCCAGTCTGGTTGGAAGCTGAGACAAATAAAGCCTCCATTTTTATAAATAGCTGGAATTTACTGAGCTTAACTTTATTTAGTACAAGACTGGAACTATGGGACACCCGATACGAATCAAACAACGACGGCGAAACAAGCCTGGCTCGTTAATTAGAACACCTCACGAGACACTTCAATTTTCTTAGATTATAGACGAGCTGGAGACAAAGAGTCTGTGATAGTTTTGTCATTGGATGAGACGGTTATAAACATCTAGTTTTAACCACTTTAACCTTAAATGATTTTTTGATTGTGTTTGGACAGTAATCATAATAATGTGCATTTCCTTTAAAAACTGTTAAAATCAGCGTATTTTTTTAATCATTCTCTACGTATCGAGAACTGCTAAAAACATCTTGGTGCAATGGAAAAAATGCCAGGCTGCGACCTCGAAGTAAGTGAGTTCAAACTCTAGCTTTAATTCTTAGAAGAAAACTTTAGGACTCTGAAAAAAAATAGTAAACCCCACTTATATTACTGCTACTCTTTTACAAACAACAATTTGGTATCAAATAACCTGGGAAGGCTGATATGCCAGTAAAACAAAGAAACCAAATCAATCATCTTGCATGATGGTTGTTTGGGTTTTATGGCATATCAACATTTGTAGGTTATTTAACGCAAAATCCATTTTCATGAAAATAGTTCTATTTCAAACAATTCAGTTTAGGATAAGTACGCAGTTTAAATGCAAATACAATTTAATTATGAAAAACATTTCTGTTTCAAGCTATTCAGTTTAGTATAATTACAGATTTTGTTTACACGCAGTTAAAGGATAAAACAGTTCTATATTAAACAAATCAATTTAGTGTAAGTACAGTTTTAATGTCAAGAAACAGTTCTATTTCAAATAATTTAGTTTAGCATGAACACGCAGTTTAAATATAAGTACAACTTAATTGTCAAAAACATTTCTATTTCAAGCTATTCAGCGTAGTCAAACAATTCAGTTTAACATAAATATGCCGTTAGTTCTATTTAACCAATCGATAAGGTCCAATTAGGTACAACCACGCCTGTACTACCAATGACAATGAAGGGGTGCTCTGGATTCTCCAAAGCTCCAGCACTACTGGAACCTCACGACCAGATTGTTTAGTATCATATCCAGGACACTCGTTGGTGGATGCTCCTACCCCTCTGCAGAGAAGCAGTCGGTGTATTTTACCGCTCCAGCCGACTGTGCAATCATCTCGTATGAGGTACTCACAATGTTTTGACTGTTGCACACTGCAGCCTTCTTCAACTGCCTTTTGTCGTACTCGGTAAGTTTCCGGAAATCTCAAATCGTACCCTTTATATGACTCCGGAGTAGACCTCCGCCGTCCACGCCCTCAGGGTATTTCGCATGAACAGCTTTTTGCCTTTTTAGCTGCTACTTAATGCTTCAGATGGAAATGATTATTGTTATTATTATTATTATTATTCATGATGTTCCAATTATTTAAGAGTACATAACTGTTTGAATATCAAGGTTGTTTAGATTGTTAGATGTTTAGATGTGTGCTGTTGAATTAAACGGTAAAATCACATATTTATACTATAGATTAATATCTGAAACACTGTAATTCACATTGTTTGGGTTATGTTTTTGTTTGTGAATTTTAAAACTTTTATTTACCGCGTTGTTTATCGACTATATGGAAATCAGACCTAACCGATAAAATGAAACGCAGTTTCTTCCAGGCAGCGGTCACATCGATACTGCTATATGGATGCACTACATGGACGCTAACAAAACGGCTCGAGAAGAAACTAGATGGCAATTACACAAGAATGCTGCGTGCAATCCTCAACAAGTCCTGGCAGCGGCACCCCACAAGACACCAACTGTACGGCCACCTGCCCCCTATCACGAAATCTATTCAAGTTAGGCGAACCAGACATGCAGGACATTGCTGGAGAAGCAGAGATGAACTCATAAGAGATGTACTCTTATGGATCCCCACACACGGCCGCGCAAAAGCAGGACGACCAGCACGAACGTACATTCAGCAGCTGTGTGAGGATACAGGATGTTGTCCTGAAGACCTGCCTAGGGCGATGAACGATAGGGAGGAGTGGCGAGAGAGGGTCAGGGATATCCGTGCTGCCAGCACGATATGATGATGATGATGATGAAAGTTGGGCTAAGGTATTTTCAATTCAATCAAGTTAATCCTTTAAGAATTAAAAATTATAAGGCTTCTACGATAAAAACCAATAATTACTATATTGCTTATTAAGTATTATGAGGTGAGTAAATTGGACATAGTAATTTCTGTTAATTGATTCATGATGAACTTTAAATTCTAATTTGATGTCATCATTTATTATTAACATATCTGGTGCCCTTGGTGTAACGATTATCGTCGTAGGAAATGGACACGGCGACACGAGTTCAAATCCTGGACGAGACTGATTGCATTTCACATAGCCCTAATACTCTTGGAAAAGGTATCAATCCAATTATTCTCCCTCCAGCTATGGGTAAATAGTAGGGAAGACTGGGTTTATCAGCCTTGGTTAGGCAACCAGTCTAGGAGAAAGAAAACTCTGAATTCAAACATGTTAAACTCTGCTTAAAAATTGACCTTGTGTCATATCCTGTCCGAGCGGAGATGCTGGTAAATATGAATATATCTAAAAATGGTTCTGTGTTTTTAGTTTCTATTTCGAAGGCAAAATCTATAACAGGTTTTATTTTGTCTAATTTATCCGAAATTTTTGCTTAGTTTTTATTTTGTAGATATATAAATGATATATCATTTATGTATTCATCTAAAATCTTGGAGCATTATAAATTTAAAGAAACCTGACTCCAGAAATTCAAGAAAAAGACAATTAGAGGCGAATTCATGGTTAAAGTGAATTTTTTGTAAGTTTAAAAGCAAAAACCGTTATAATGAAAAAAATGAAGTTATGCTTTGAGCATTACGATTTTTTCTGAACTAATAATGTAATTCTAATTTTCTTAAGATGATTTTCTAATAGTTTAATGCAGTTACTTACAGGAATAAACTTATATAATGATTGAATATTTTTCCTGCATATATTATTCATTTTGTTTAATAAATATATAGAATTTTAAACACGTGAACTACTAATGGTATCTGATAGAGAGGTTGATAGTTAGGCCAGGCATGTAGTTATTTTTGAAGGGCACTGCCAATACCATAAATGATTGGGCTTTAAAAAAGAATTTCATGAATCATTGATAGTTCATATATTTTAGAAGAGAAATGTTTCAATGAATATTTTTCCCGCATTATTATATTTATACATCGTCGGATATATATATATATATATATATATATATATATATATATATATATATATATATATATATTCTAAGGAATCAGTATAAAAGGAAACTGTTTAGAGTTATATATATATATATATATATTTTAGAAGAGAAATGTTTCAATGAATATTTTTCCCGCATTATTATATTTATACATCGTCGGATATATATATATATATATATATATATATATATATATTTCTAGGGATCAGTATAAAAGTAAACTGTTTAGAGACTTCATTTGTTTGTGTAATCAAATATATATATGTATATGTATATGTATAAGTATATATACATATATATAAGGTGCGATGAGTAAATTGTAGAGTTTTTAATACAATAATTTCGCGCATACATTTTCTTTTTTCAGGTTTTGTCTACAGTAAAGCAAACCAGAGTCAATAGGGCATTGTCAGTGAGTCAAGCCTAATCCTGATCGTTTTGATAAGAAAAGAACTCCCAAATTGACAACGATTCCAACAATTCAATCAAGTCCATAAACAGGATCATGGGAGTATCTGAGTTTTCCATCAGACATGTCGAGCATAAATACATTCACTATTTCACATAATAGATAAAAAAAAGAAAGAGCCAATTTTAATTATCATCATCATCATCATCATATCGCGCTGGTAGCACGGATATCCCTGACCCTCTCTCGCCACTCCTCCCTATCGTTCATCGCCCTAGGTAGGTCTTCAGGACAACATCCCGTATTCTCACATAGCTGCTGAATGTATGTTCGTGCTGGTCGTCCTGCTTTTGCACGGCCATGTGTGGGGGTGCGGAAAGTTCACGTTGCGACGCTTTTCAACAAACTCGAGCATCCCTTGGATCGAAATATACTTTAGCTTTTCTCCGATGAGGAGAGATTCTGCCAGGAACAGATAGTGAATTCTCATTACTATTTGCTTGCTTTATTGCAACAAGATGTATCAAACACCCAGTTTACTTCGAGAGGTAGTCACTAGCGATTGCAACGTTATGCCTTTTTTTATCTTCATTTTGGCTCAACGTGAAGTGCCTGGAGGTGGTAGTGCTGCCCTGGATTGTGTGGGTCGTTACTGGAATACCCTAAGTCTGGGAACAGTACTCTGTACCATGCCACAGAAGCAGGAGGACCCAGGGATGACGGTCAGAAAATTTCTACCACCATATTACCGCTAAAATCTGGCTATATAACACTCCTGATTACTATCCCCTTAATTATGATGTGAAGCGCGGCGGAAACTCCATGCACCATCAAAGATAAACTGAAGGTAAGGATAACGGAAGCATTTACCAATTCAAACAAACACACTGTTGGAAAGGCTCGCCAGAGATTCTGGAATCATCCGCTAGCCCAGACTGAAGCCAATACTTATTGCTTTAAATAAATTTTTTCAACAGTATTTAAAGATATTTTCCTCTAATTTTGTTAGATGTATCTAATAAATTGAGATATTTGCATTATTCTAATTTTCGCATAATTTAGAAGGCAATTTACATTTTGGACCCTATAAGTGTGTATGTATGGTAGCATTTATTAAGCTTTTTGCTTAGACGTGGCACAAGGCTGAATGAATGGGACACCCAATGGGACTCGAACTCACATGTGAAGGTTTGCTAGTTTAGTTTGCAAATCATTGCACCACCCCAGGCGCCGTGTGTGTGTAGAATGTCACAGAGCCGAATCAATGGGGGCACCCAATTGGACTCGAACTCACTCGTGAAGGTTTGCTAGTCTAGCTTGCTAAGTATTACACCACCCGAGGAGTTCTGAGTGTATGTGTGTAATCTCTATTAAAACACGTGCCAACTATATATATATCTGCATATCTCAATAAATATTCATGTTTGAATAAGCGGTGTTATTCTATACTTGCACGCATTCAAGTTCGCCAGGAAAATCTTCTGGCTCTTTATTTATTTGCAGGTGAGGATTTGATTTAATCTGACTTACAAAATCACCGCAATTTTTCAAATTTTTTCAATAAAAAAAATCAGTATTTTACATTTTATGAGAAAAGTTAACGTTCATGTTTTAATTAAATGTAGAATAGTCACTAATTTCTCGTTTATTTAGAGTTGGAAAATTCAAATAACCGGACTGGTTGATCTATTTAATTCTTTTTAATCGGGTGGGAGCTTTTTAATACTTGTTCCAGATATATCTGAATATATTTGGTGATATATATATATATATATATATATATATATATATATATATAATGCAGTCAACTTGTTTATGACTTGTATATGTATACAAAAAAACAATTTGCAAATAATCTATGTTTAATCTTGACTCATAAAAAATAGGGTTCTCCTCATGGTGTAATGGTTAAAGCGATGAACTGCGTGTTCGAACTCCAGTCGTTCACTTTCAGACTAATACCCTTGGGAAAGGTATTAACCCCCTTATCCCTCCAGATATGGGTTAGATAACACCCCTACCTTCTAGAATGATGGATTTGGCATTAAATAACCCAAGAAGGTTAATATGCCATTAAACAACAACCAAACCCAAACTCATAAATATATGAGTAAAAAAAAATAAGTATTATTAATAATAATACACCTAAGAAATCGCAGACTCTTAAAACTGACCTCCGTCTGGCGTAGATTCAAGATAATAGACTATCATTTAGCCTAGGCAAAGCGTAGCGCCAGGGAAACTAGCACATCACCTTACCTATATCATAGAACATTACCGCAGCCTTCCGTTTTGCATAGTACAATAAGATATTCAGATGAGAACGGAAGTAAGGGTGGTGAATCAGTAGACCGTCTAATAAGTTTTCTATCTGTTTCATTGTAATTCTCGTCTACTTTTGCAAGGCGTGGAATTTCTTGGCGGGCGTGAAGATTATTTTCCTTTCCTATCCAATCATTCGTCTTGCTTTTTATCCTTTTAAAAATGTTCTTTTTCTTTTCCCACGGACTTTTGTGCACTTTTCTTGATATTTAACTGAAGGTACTACAGTGTTTTAACAAGAGAAAGATAATTTTCAGTCGATAATACATTTTCCCTGCTCTTATTAATACTACGGAATGTTTTGGTGAAACGATATTGGCGATATTCATTTCACTTATACGTTTCAGTTGAAACAGAAAATGGTAATATAGATATACAGATTTATATAAACGATTTCAAAGTAATTGCCACATGCAATGATTTATTCTAAGTGGCTTAGAGGCAATAAGTTTTATACTCTTAGCGAAATATCGACATTTAACGAGTCATAACAAAATGAGGTATTCACTTGTGCTAAAAACTTGGCGTCACGAGATGCGTTGCTTAATATCAAAAAATATTATTTATTCATTTTCTTTTACGTCACATCTTTTTCCCTCTAAACATTTAAACTATGAAAATGCGTTACTTAATTTTAAAATATTCTATCACATGACGTAACAATTCCCAAAACATCACGCTGTATTTTCCGTCTCAACATTTAAACCATCTAAACAAGCCCTGATTATGATTATGACATCTTAACAAAATTTGTGCTTTCAATCATACGAAGTCGAAACGCCTACGCTTATAAATAAAGGATAGATAAACAAATAATCTAAATTAAGCAACTCCATCCTTCTTCCATTTCTTATTTTTATTTACACACACACACACACACACACACACACACACATATATATATATATATATATATATATATATATATATATATATATATATATATATATTTAAAATAGAAAGGTTCACGGAGAGATTTGTATTCGTGGTCCTTTCAATTTTAAATATATCCTTATTCTTTCTTTGGACCTACAACAACCACCTTTATATATATATATATATATATATATATATATATATATATATATATATATGTGTGTGTGTGTGTGTGTGTGTGTGTGTGTGTATTCTCTGCATTTGTTCATTGATACATATTTGATTGAACATAATAGACATTTTTTTGTCTAATTATTTTTGTTAATCCTTTTGAATAGCCGTATTGATCTTATGATATTCGGTGAGAATTGGTTGATAAACCTTCCATAATTAGTTATTTCCCAAGTACTTTCTGCCCAACTTTGGGCCATCATCAGGGGAAGATGTATTACAAAAGTGATGTAAGTTTTGTGTGTACATTACTGCTTTGTAAGAATGAGCGTTTGTACTTTGAAAAGTAAACGCTACATAATACAACCGTACAAACGCTCAAAAATATGTAGACAAAAAATGTCTATTATGTTCAATCAAATATATATATATATATATATATACTCAATCTTGAATCACAAAAAATACGAGAAAAACTCGAAAGCTCCATTACACCAGCACAACTCCACGAACTAGATAACGGACATTCCGTAATCATTAACAAAAGTGATTACGAACACAAACTTACTCTTAAAAAAAAAAAAAAACAAACTCAAAAACATCTACAAAGGCTATTTACTACTTCCAAATAATATTGAAAAGTAAATCAATCTCTCGGACTGTAATTTAACGCAACAAAAATATTTTATCAACTTGGGACTCAACTGCTATTTATTTCAAGGATATACTAGCATCAATAAAATACAGAAATTGAAATTTTATACCAAAATATTTTAAAGCTCCAGGATAAAAAGGAAATTACAATCAAACCTGAATTCCGTGATCTCCTTAAGGCTGATGCCATCAAAAATAGATACAATAAAAATCAACCTACATTACTAACTCATCACCATAAAAAAAAGCAAATAAAACAAATTTTTTCATAGTACTCAATAAAACAGACAACCATTCGAAACTACAAAATATTCTCAATGACCATACCAAATTCAAAAAATTAAAAATCCCACCAACCAACGAACCAACTAAAATTAATGAATTAATCACTGCTAATAATACCGAACTTAATACTACAAAACTACCCAAAATAATTGGTGATTATAAACCCGGTTATTTTTACAGGACCATAAAATCCATAAACCTCATCATCCTCTGCGCCCAGTTATATTTCAAATACCTTCACCGATTAATGAACTCACAAAAACAATAAAACAACTTTTTCACCATACTTACCTAGTAAATATAACATAAAATCTACGGACGAATTAATCCAAGTTCTTCATACCATTAATGGTATATTAGCCTCAATAGATGTAGAAAATCTATTCACTAATTAACCTGTCAATGAAACAATTGATATTGTCATAAATAATATTTATAATAACCCATCTCTCCGCACTCATAAAATCAACCCTAATATACCTCAGAAAATACTCCTAACATGTACTACTGAAGTTCCATTTCATGACCATCTTCGTAATATTTACATTCAGATGGATGAGATATCTATGGGATCTGTCCTGAGCACGATCTTCAATAATTTCTACATCTCCGACCACGAATAAAATATTCCGTAGCATTAAAAAAACCTCCAATATACCAAGGATATGTTGATGACATACTTATTCTTGCTAATAATATTAACGAAATCAACATACTACAAGATACCTTCCAAAAGATCAGTTCTTAACTTTACTCATGAACTTAACAAAAATAATAAGATTTCCTTTTTAGATGTTCTCATTGATACTAACAATAATAATCACTTCACTACCTATACTTACAAAAAACCCTTTAATAATAATTCCTGTACCCTCAACTTCAAAAGTGAATGCCCCTTCCGCTATAAAAAAGCAATTATTATTATTAACCAGATATCCCGTGCCAAACTGAACTCCTCCTCCAAAACACTATTTTATAAAGAGGTAGAAAACATAACACAGGCTCTCCTTAATAATGGGTGTCCTAACTATATAGTTGATTAAAAAATTAAACGAACGGTTAAGAATATTAATCAACAAAATAAATACTGTACCATTCCACCCACTCAACAAACATTTGTCAATTTTTTTTTTACCGCAACCAAATGAACTACAATTATTAATTAGATTAAAAAATATTAAAAACATTGATTCAAAGAAACATACTCCCCTCTGATCCTAATAAAAAATAAAACTTATCATATACTAAATTTAAAACCTCCAACTTAGCCAATCAATATAATTTCTGTCCCTCGATTGGAGTTTTGCAAAAAAAAAAAAAACAACCTTATGTATCAATTTAAATGTCCTTTAGGAGATTGTATCTTTGAAAACAACAATATATATGTCGGTTTAATATCAGCTACCCAATTGAGAAGACTTACAATTCACCTTTCTGATACCAGTTCCATAGTACAGCATTAAGAAAAAACATTAATGCTCAACAACAGAATTACGGAAAATTCTTACCGAAAACACAATATTAGAACAACAAAATAACAAGCAAAAACTACAGATTCTCGAAGCATTTCATATTAGGAACATACAACCCAAACTTAATAGAATTCATTTTGAAACCAGTGCTAATATACCTAGATGTCTTTAGCAACTGACGCTATTTTTAGAGACAAATTCGAAAAGTAAGCGCTATAGAATACAACAGTACAAACACTCATTTTTACTAAGTATTTATGTACATCATCATCATCATCATCATGTCCTGCCGCTAGTACGGATATCCCTGACCCTTTCTCGCTACTTTTCCCTATCATTCATGGCCTCTGGCAGGTCTTCAGGCCTACATCCCGTTTCCTCACATAGCTGCTGTATGTATGTTCGAGCTGGTCGTCCTGCTTTTGCTCGGCCATTTAAAATAACCTACAAAGGTTTATTTGCCATTAAACAAAGAAGTAAACATTTTCTGCGTAGGAAAAGATGCATTAATAATAAATTTGTAAACGCATAAAATTTGGTTGTCAACGTCCTGTCTGTATTAAATAGCAATTTGATGTTGTATTTTGGGAAAAATAGATCTAATGACAATTAAATACCTGACCAACGTCAGCAATTTAATTCCAAGTTAGCCCGCAGGAAAAAATTATATCGTGGGCTGTCTGTAAATGCTCGAAACATGATATTGACTGGAGATTAGATACCAACCATAAATGTGTTTACAAGTTTTATTCTCTGTGTTGACGTTTAATAAGTAAAAACCTTTTTGCTTAGGCCGTTTTTGAGGTATACTATGACAGATTGACAAATAAAAAACACGTATTGCATGTCAACACATGTTTGGCTATATAATTCAGAAATAAGTGTTTATTTGTTTGTTTTTGACAGTAGTTAGTCGGTAGGTTGTTCGCCAATGGTCCGGGAGACCGGGGTTCAATCCCAGGTCGCATCTTACCAAAGACTTTAAAAATGGTACTTGATACCTCCTTGCTTAATACTCAGCAATAAAAGGTAGATATCAAGGGTAAAGTAGAGCAAGCCAGGGAAAGGAGAAGCACCGTCCCCTACAACTTGGCGTAGTAGCTATTGAAAAAGGAGCCTTCGTGTCGCCCTTGACTAAGGTCGTCAACTTTACTTATATGGTTTTAAACAATTCAAAATAATTATTTGTTTTGTTTGGTTTGAATTATTTGTTTAACAGAGTATTACGGCCTAATCTTTTTTTATCTACTTGCTTATGTTTTATTGTTATCAGAAGTATATTTTCTATGTTGACTGGAATTTTTTGAACTGTTCTTAATCGTCTAAAATCATTTGTTTGCACATAGTTATTTAATATCAAGTATTCTTTTCTAATACTTATTGACACAAGGTTAACGAAAGCATAGACAGCTATCAATAGGCTATCGATCATATGGAAATCAGACCTAACCGATAAAATGAAACGCAGTTTCTTCCAGGCAGCGGTCGCATCGATACTGCTATATGGATGCACTACATGGACTCTAACAAAACGGCTGAAGAAGAAGCTAGACGGCAATTACACAAGAATGCTGCGAGCAATCTTGAACAAGTCCTGGCGGCAACACCCCACAAGACACCAACTGTACGGCCACCTGCATCCTATCACGAAAACTATTCAAGTTAGACGAACCAGACATGCAGGACACTGCTGGAGAAGCAGGGACAAACTCATAAGTGATGTACTCTTATGGACCCCCACACATGGCCGAGCAAAAGCAGGACGACCAGCACGAACATACATTCAGCAACTATGTGAGGATACAGGATGTTGTCCAGAAGACCTGCCTGAGACGATGAACGATAGGGAAAAGTGGCGAGAGAAGATCAGGGATATCCGTGCTATCAGCACGACATGATGATGATGATGAAAATGAATATTTCTGTTTATTAACTAGTTGCGTTGAGTACAGTTTTTATGATTTCAGGTATGATTCTTTTTCAGGAGTTCTTAAGCTCTTTAGAAGGGAGCCAATCGGCGTAATCTATGCTTCACTGCTAAGGCTGATCATCACATATAAACATTTATTGCTTCAAGCAGCTTTTCTTAATAGAAATAATTTGTGCTCAGTGATTTTTCAAATATTCGATAAGAATATTTGAAAAATCACTGAGCACAAACTACTACAAATAATTTGTGAACAATCATTTGTTTTCAATTGACCATTCCAATTTCATTATAATCATTAATTGTTTGATCACATGTCTATGGTTTCAAGTATTTTATTTAATTCCAAGTATTTTTCATTGTTGTTTTATTTCAAGTATTTTAAAATTTCATTTAATTTCAAATATTTTATTGTGTTTTTTTAACTTCAAGTATTTTATGATTTCATTTAATTTCAAGTATTTTGTAATTTTATCAAATTTCAAATATTTTAATTGTTTCATCTAATTTCAATTATTTTATATTTTATCTAATTTCAAGTATTTTATAAGTTCATTTAATTTCAAGTATTTTGTAATTTTAATCGAATTTCATTTATTTTAAATTTTATCTAATTTCAAGTATTCTATGATTTTATCCAATTTCATGTATTTTAATTAATTTTCAGATCTATAGACCCATAAATGTGGCCTTTTCAGGTACATCTTCACCAGGTCAAAGTAAACATGGGTGTGATGGCAACAGCAGATTACCGCATTTTCTCCGGAGATGGAGTCTCACCACCGGATACAATTTAATGTCATACTCAGAACACAATGCATTTAAAGAATTACATTCAGACTTTACGTTTATATAATCTGAGTCCTATCCTAATTTTAGATGTTAATGTCCAAACTTTTCAATCGTTGTGCCCTCTGAATTTCTTTAGGCATCTACTGTATTAAGAAGCCATTTGTAAATTTCGAACCGAGTTAATATGCATTAGTGTATAGCAAATGATCTTCCAGTCACCTGAAAAAAAGCGCTAGATGCTGAAACAGAAGTGACTATCCGTAATCAAAATGGCGTCTTCGTGTCTATAAGCAAACGTAAAACTTCGAGTGAAATAATCTTTTGGTTTAATGAAGCAAATGAGGGCAAAATCTTCCTGATATATTGGTTAGCATGCTCGTCAGGCATAAATATACGAGGAACTCCTTTTCCCCAATTTAATCGATTCTTTTTTTTTTATTCATTTTTTTTTGAAGAATGCAACTCATCGTGGGGTAATGGTAAGTAATCTTGTCTCGCTGACCATTGCTTTTAAGTAATCAGTTCCTTTTTCTTTGGGTACCACATACCTGCAGACTTGAGCCAAATAATAATAAATGAATAAACTAATAAATCAAATAATATATTATAGAAGTATTTGATATTTATTTCACCTCACACCCGTCCAGCTTTGGCTCAAATGTGTGTGTGTGTTTTATCGAGAGTCATGCGTGGCCGTCACCAAAAATGCTTGATCGGCATTTCTAATTGTTGGAGCGCCTCTGGTGCGCAGCAAAGGTCATATGGAAATATCTAGAATGCATTTCATCCATGTTTTGTCCAGAAAGAAAAATGATAGGTGTAAATAATTTTAAAAAATTCTCTTTCGTGAAGAGGATTCTGATCTATCTTTTAAACTGACAATTTAAACAAAACATTTTTGAACACCTAGATAATCGTTCCAGCAATGGATTTTCTAAATTTCTGTACCTTTGAAGAGACTGTTTCAAAAACACGTTACTTTAAATCCAATAAATCAACTCATTTTATGATAATCAACTTAAAAATATGAACAAGCTTTAGAAAAAAAAGATAGGGTTTGGTTTGTTTGGGATTTATGGCATGTCAACCATTGTAGGTTATTTAATGCCAGATCCTCTTTATAAATTCATATTGAATATATATGTTTTGCTTTGGTTGGGTTTATAGCATATCAACCATTGTAGTTTACTTACTGCCAAATCCAGTTTATACATGTATATTGAATATATAAAGTTTCGTTTGGTTTTATGGTGTATCAATCATTGTTGGTTATTTGATACCAAATCCTCTTTATACATATATATCGAATATATATGCTTTGGTTTGGTTTGGTAGGGCATTAAACTAGGACTGTTCACTCAAGAACTCAACTCTATTCTTTTAAAAATTAAAAATAGGAAAGCTGCAAGGCTTGAAGAGATTTCCCCTGAAGTATGGAAAACCAGACAATTCGAGGACATACTGCTCCGACACTGCAACGTAGTCTATAATAAAATTCCGACAGACACATGGATGAAGGGATGCATCCTCTCCTTCCCTAAAAAGGGTGACATCGGATTAGCCAAGAACTACCGAGGTATAACACTTACATCCATAGCAGCCAAAATTTACGATGCCCTACTACGAAACCGCATAGAACCCAAAATCGACAACATCCTTAGGAAAAACCAAAATGGCTTCCGAAGAAATAGATCCATGACCTCACAAACATTGACCATCCGTAGAATCCTTGAAAGCGTACGGGCAAAAAACCTACAGCTATCGATAAGTTATCAATCATATGGAAATCAAACCTGACTGATAAAATGAAACGCAGTTTCTTCCAGGCAGCGGTCGTGTCGATACTGCTGTATGGATGCAACACTTGGACGCTAACAAAACGGCTGGAGAAGAAGCTAGACAGCAATTACACAAGTGTGTTGCGAGCAATATTGAATAAGTCTTGGCGACAACACCCCACAAGGCACCAACAATACTGCAACTTGCCTTCAATCACGAAAACTATCCAAGTTACACGAACCAGACACGCAGGACACTGCTTGAGAAGCAGGGACGAGCTCATCAGTGATATACTCTTATGGATCACCACATATGGCCGAGCAAAAGCAGGACGACTAGCTCTAACATACATACAGCAGCTATGTGAGGATACGGGATGTTGCCCTGAAGACCTGCCAGAGGCGATGAACGATAGGGAAAAGTAGCGAGAGAGGGTCAGGGATATGCGTGCTAGCGGCACGACATGATGATGATGTATGATATATCAACCATTGTAGGTTATTTAATGCCAGATCCTCTTTATACACATATATGAAATGTATATATGATTTGTGAATACATTTTGTAGACAATATTCTTAAAAGAGCTTATGCTTTTTTTTGCAGCAGTTAAATGGTTTCGTGGTTATATATATATATATATATATATATATATATATATATATATATATATATACAACAGTTACAGTTTAACATCTGTCATATATTTGCACATAGTTTGTTTTATTTGACCCATATCAGGTGCTACCACTCCGGATCAGAGTAGTCCAGGGAACAATGGCAATGAAGGGGGAGTCCACATTCCCCAAATCTCTAATGCAGGAGCCTCACCATTAGATGGTATAATATCATATCTAGGACACTCGTTGAGGGTAGTCTTACCCCTCTGCAGAGATGCCATTAGTGTATTCTACAAGCCCAGCTTACTAGGCTTTAGAAGTAAGGGATCCAGAAATAGGGTAAAGATTGAAATTCAAAAATATTTGCACTGTGAGATGAATTCAACTTTAGTCGAATAGGGCAGTGAAAGATGTTAAATTAAAAATTTTCTTGATGAAGATCTTAGTAAAATCTTGAAATAAATATCACAAAAACGAATTTCTTAAATTTTATTTGTTGATTAAATTGAGCTGATAATTAAGGAATTCACTACCAATACCTTTTATTTTTTTAATACTGATTTTCTCATTAATGAAACAAATATTGATTGACTGTGTTCGCTCAAACTTATTACATATGAAAATTTACGAGTTTAACTTTTCATACAAATTGCGTGACCATCATTCATTGAATAACGATTCTTACACTTTTTTCTTTGCACATACTACTTGTGTAATTATTAATCTTTTTGTTATCAGTGTTATAAATGTCTTTCCTACTCTGATGACACTAAGATATTTTTTGATATTATTAATTCACTGGTTATATGTCAAAGCTGTCGCCCAACAAATAATTCATAATTATGTTACTTGTCGATATCTTACTGATTTTGACACATTGTTTTAATTATTTTCATTATTTATTTCTCTAACTGAATTATAATGTTGGTAGTTCACATGTAGATATCTTGTGTGTGTGTGTTTTTTTTTTTTTTTTTCAAAGCCAATTTTTGCGTTTGTGAGGCAGGGAAGTTTTGGGGAAATGTCATGCAATAAAGGAAAATCTTTGATTTGAATATTTGGCTATTCGGTTGATCATTCTCTATCTCTGTCTCTCACTCTTTCTTTCTTTCTCTCTCTCTCTTCCCCCCTCTCTCTCTCTTGATGTCTTAAGTTGTATTTTAGATGCGCCTCCCCACTTTTTATGTGTGGGTACTGAGCCATTCCCAGTCTTTGATGACTCTGAACAATTTAGTGACTTTTCTGCTTTCTTTTACTTCCTGGTGTGTCCACCAGTATATGCTTCTCAAAATTTTACTAGTCATCATTGCGTCGTTAGAAAAAAGTCTTAGCAAGACAATTTCAAATCCTAGACAAGGCTGTTTGCTTTTCACAACTTTAATCCTCTTTAGTGAGGGATGAATCTTTCTATGATATAATTAGGGATGTTGATTGATAGTTTTAGTAGTAAGTAGTTTCCTGGCTAGATTTTAGGTCAACCAGAAGACAGTGGAAAAAAAAGGACATATAAGCTAAAGAAATTTGAGACAGAGAGAGAGAGAGAGACAGAGAGAGACAGAGAGAGAGAGAGAGAGAGAGAGAGAGAGAGATGAAAATAATGAGAGAAACGAATAGGAAAGGGGACGGTAGGTTTTCAAAATTCAGATCATGATAGCAACCGACACTCAAGTAAAAAATATAAATATATCAGTTGTCAATCGGAAAACGGGCTGTGGTTGCCTTAGAGAAAATCAAAAAGAAGGGCCGTTAAGGTGGATACGGGATAGAAAAGAGGAAATGAAAGTTAGTTGAGACAAGACGTGGAGACATAAAGACGGACCGAAAATTACGGCTCTCATTTTAGGTGAGCTCTGTGAAGTTGTCTCACACCGGCCGCGAAGATGTGAAGACGGGACCCAGAGCAGTCACTTAGGAGAACTACGACAGAAAAAGAGAAAAATAATATCAAGGTCTATGTCTCCCTCTCTCACCTAGCGACTGCTTATATCTCCCGGCCTATCTAAAGCAGTCGACAGAGTTCATAATCACTATCCTCTCTCTTCAGTGACTGCTAAGAATGGAAGTAGCGAATAAAATTTTGTTTCAGGGAATCAACCGACGAAGTTTTGTGTGTTTGTCACATTTTCTCAAAGTGAAGTTACAACGGGGTCTGGCTGGAACTTAAGGCGTTGTGCTACACTCATGGACATGAAATGAAAAACTATGAATTCAAAACCCATGGTGTGTTATAGATAATATTTTGCACAGTGATACCCTATTATTCTGTTATAGGATTATCCCCAATTCCGGCTCATGCTACACAAGCTAACATCATTATAAACAAATAATTTGTGTTGATAGTCGAATAGTTCACATCTTTAACTGAATGTTTGGGCCTTATACGGCATCGACGGAAAATCAATCGCAGAAATCTTGTTATGAGATACCGTTTCTACTCGATCTCTGTTAAATACGAACACACACACACACACACATATATATATATATATATATATATATATTATCATCCACTGACTGACTGTTTCCTTGTATCACATCCTTTCTGTGTGGCTAGACCCGTAGGATGCTTCAAGCTGGGATGGAAACCCGCCCAACTTTACGTTTTAATTTCTATCTTACTGCTCACCCTCCAGCCGACCTACGACACCTCAGGAATTCTAACGAATTTTGTTTTAGCTTTCCTTTGTTAACACTTATGGCAATTGGATACCAGAGAGCTCAATTCGTTAGAAGAGCTTTGCATTATGCTGGTAGTATCCATTAACTCCTTCACCAGAGTGCTCAACCCTTGGGAGGGGAGTGTATATATTTTCATCCACAAGCAGACTGTTTCGTTGTGTCACAACACTTCAGTGTGGCTAGATACGCAGGATGCTTCAAGCTGGGATCGAAATCCGCCCAAACTATAACAAAATAAGCACACACATACACACCTACATAATGTCATGCCGCTTGCCCAGATTTCACTGACCCTCTCTTCCCTCATGTCTCTATCGTCCATCGCTCCCAGCAGGTCTTTCAGGCGACATCCCGTATCAGTACAGTGCTGTTGTAGATAGGTTCTAGCTGATCGACTAACACTTGCTCCTCCATATGGAAGGGTTCTACAGGAGTACATCGCTTATGAGTTAGTCCTTTCTTCTCCAGCAGTGTCCCGCATGTGTTGTTCGCCTAATTTGGAGGGTTTTTCAGATGAGTGTTGGGTGGCCTTACGGCTGCCTTTTTGTAGGATGTTGCCTCCAGGATTTGTTTAATACAGCTCGTAGCATTACTACTGATCAGAATATATATATATATATATATATATATATATATATATATATATATATATATATATATACATGTAACCATATAAAATCAGCGTACTGATGGGGAGATTATCATTCAGGTCATGACTTCTCGAGTTTGTGACAGAATTTTTATTGTTTGTGATCAGGACCTCATCTTTCATCATCCATATTTTTGGGATAACAGTGATTATAATGAAATACTAATTAGAATCCCAAACTTCCTCAAAAATAGAAACATCAATACAATTATAGATCAATGTTAAAATGGGAGCCAAACGGGTTCACTGGTCATATCGTTGTTGTTGTTGTTATGATTATTATGCGGGACACTGCTGGAGAAGCAAGGACTAACTCATTGGCGATCATCTTGTATATGTAATATAATGGCCGAGGGATTTCGTTTTATATATTTTGCCTTTGAGTTTAGTTAGGCAGAGAACCTTTCGGCTCAACTCATGGGTTAGTTAGTTGCAAACTTGAGCGCAGGTGTTAACGCGCGTGCGGACAGTATGTGTCTGTCACAGATGTCAAAATAAAAATCCCAGATAGGGGGATGTGAATGATGTTATGCACCGGAAGTTCGCGCGGAGGATTTTGGGGATTTTGAAAAAGTCAGTTAGTTGAGTCTTGCGGTCCGAAGAAAAAGGATGACTTTCGCTAGCTCGCCGAATCCAGGCCAGTGTCCTTGTGGCAGGTGCCACACGTGTTGGGGTGGGGAGATGGAAAAGCCAGAATAGAAAGAATGTGTATCTCTCTCCTATTAAAAAAAAACAAACTTTAAACTCAAAGGTAATGAAAAGTTTCGTACCTGAACTAAGAAGTCATAAGTGTTTTTCGTATTTCGGGATTCCTATGTTCTATGAATATATGTTATGAATAATCTATGTACGTTTCACATATCCGTATCTGACAATGGTACATATAGACCCCCTACACATGAACGTATCTGTGTTGGCCATCCCGCAGGTGCCCGTGGTGTATTCGTTATCGTCGTAGGAAATGGACACGGCGACACGAGTCCAAATCCTGGACGAGACTGATTGCATTTCACATAGCACTAATACCCTTGGGGAAGGTATGAATCCAATTATTCTCCCTCCAGCTATGGGTAAATAGTAGGACAGACTATGTTCTTCAGCCTTGGTTAGGCAACTAGTCTAGGAGAAGGAAAACTCTGAATTCAAACCTGTTAAACTCCGCTTAAAAACTGACCTTGTGTCATATCCTTCCCGAGCGGAGGGGTTGGTAAATAGTATCCCGCAGGAACTCATTTACATCATTTTTATGCTTACACAGGTTATAGTTTGGGAGACCTACCGGGAGCGATGGATGATAGGAATAGTCAGTTAGAGAGAGAGAGACAGAGAGAGACAGAGAGAGAGAGAGATCCGTGCTATCATTATTACTATTGCTGTTGCTGCTGCTGCTGCTATTTTTTAAATAAATCTCTGAGTTGTAGAATTTGAATTTCCATGAACTCATGGGATCTTATTTTGGTCGTTTTAATTTGAAAATTTTAGCCATTTTACTTTTGGTTATTCACATATACTAGTGTTCTTTTATCATCTTGGACTTTTGAAATTTATCAAATATCCGGGAGTAAATTGTTCTTTATTAAACAGACATTCTTTCAAAGATGGCAACTCCCATAAGTCAACACTCAGCTAATTAACCCTCACTGAACTTAGGTATAAAATATATTTAATTCAGTGGTTAACTAGTGCACCTTTTTTCTCACAAATAAGAATTTTATCTTTCACAGATTTTCATCTAATTCTATTTTTTGTATTCTTTGTCTGGATGTATTTTCCTTTTGAGCTGACACGATACGGGATAATATTTTTTCAAGTGTCGTCAGTTATAATAGTTTGGATGCATATGTAAACTACTCAGTACAAAGGTTTTTCATAACACCATTTCTGTGTAATAACAGAAATCGGTACACCCAGAGAATAGAAAGCGTAAACTTTGAGAGATGAATCAGGAGACCTGATCATAAGAAAATGCGTCAAACTTGCTCACAATTAATATAGAAGCATGTATGGATATGTGTGAATAGTGATACGCAGGGAATTGGGAAAGAGAAAGTTTTATACTAATAAATGATATATCCGAAAACCAGACCTCTTCCAGAAAATAAGATACATAAGATTCTTCGGCACTTCAATGGAAAAATTGATCATCCAGTCCGAGAGAGAAAACAGTTTTTAAGTAAAAGAATAAATGTACTCGTCAACTAGTCGATTGTAACATTTCAGGAGACTTTAGAGTGAAAAGAAAAGAAAACAAAAAGGTAAATTAAAGCTAAGAGCTGACCAGAGAGTTTACACATTTGTGGAACAAGAAGGAAACAGTTATAGCAATAATAATTAGAGCTCTTTGAATAGTTGCTAAGAACCACAAAAAGACTGTGGTAACCTGGAGATTTGGAGAGGAATTAAGATCATCTACTCCTCGGCTCGGCTGAGATTAGCTAGAATAATAAAATGAGTTCTAGATATCTAAAATAGTCGTAGAGCATGGAGTAGACGCTGATATCTTTTCCTGATCTCCAATAAAAATAGAGTATATTTTACTGTTCAGGTGTCCTCTGCCTTGCCATATCACTGTCTATTCGTCTAGAATGATTTATATTTATCTGCTAGCTCCTCAGTAGAACTTTTTCTTTTCCTATTTCTCATTGTTGCATTTCTCCAACTTACAGCGTTTGTTTGTTTTCTAGCTGCAATGTTCCCTGGATTCTCATATTTTCAATTGCTTTGTGATGTGCATTTTGAAAATCTCATTCCAGCCTTTTAAACGCCATCATTGTTGTTGAGTGCTCTTCCTTCTTCCTTACGTTTTTTTATAGTCTGTCTGTGTGTCATCCTTGAGATGTCGAGCCTTGTATATAGTTATTAACTTCCTGGTGAATCAATTCTTCGATTTCAGTTCCGTTCTCATCTTATTCCAAGTCCAGCGTACCCCATTTTCGTTACTGCCCATTTTTTTTTATCTATTTCATCTAATTTCTGCTTATTCTTCTCAGATACTCCTTTCTAATTCCTCCGCCATATTTCTTCCTGTTTTATTCAGTCGAATTCTAGTAAACGAAAATTATTTGATGCAATCGTTTATAGTTAATGCACGATTGTTTTGTTACCAGGCATCTCAATTCCGTCTGTCGTCACGGGGCTTTCTTTGTGAATCACTTGTACAATTCATTTCTCCATACCGATTTCTCTTCCAATGCTATCCTTCTACTTCTTAATACACCTTCTTGTATAGATTATTGCTTTATATCAAGTAATAAACTTTGGGCTACAATGCATTTATTTTTTTCTCACTGACTATTGAATTTATGTCTCCTATCGATGTCATGCTTGAAAATACTTTTAAGAAGCTTTCTCTTTCAAATATGTTGTAGTTGTTTTTACGGCTACCTGCACCACTGCCGCTGTGGAAGATAATAATATAACCGTAAAGGGAAGCTTGAATTCAAGACTCATCGTAGTCTTATTGTCGTCGATACCCACTGTTCCTCTTTGTCATTGAAATAATGGCCTAAATAAGTTTCCTAAAAAAGGCAACTTAAACTAAAAGATAAAAGTAAACAGAAGTCACAATTTGACTATATAAGCAAATGGTATGTGTATAAACCTGAATCTGTTGTAAAAAATGAAACAAATAAAATTCCAACTGACCACGGAGGGAAAATACAAGAAAGCAAAATACTATATCTACACCCGGGGCTGGCCAGAGAGCGGAAGATGTTGTAGAACATGAGGGTAACAGTAATACCTATGGTAGTTGGAGCTCTTAGAACTGTCACCAAGTACCTGAGAAAAAAATTCGGTGAATAGGAGATCGGAGTGAAACCTGAGACTATCAAATCCCCTGCACTGATAAAATCCTCTTGATATGTTTGTTTGTTTGTTTGGGTTTTTTAGCATGTCAACCTTTATAGCTTATTTTATGCCAAATCCATTTGTAAGTTCTCTAAATATTCTCAATTTTCTGGAGCTTGCATCGAATTCTATACAGCAAAGACATGGAAAGCGGCAAAGAAATTAAAAATTGCAAAGGAACAACTTCGAGAAAAAGAAATCCCGGGTTTGTTGCTACTGGCTGCGTGGGCCTGGAGTTTTTTCTTCACTATTAGGGTCGACAAGGCTACAGGTAAAGAGAAACATCAATTGTTACAAGGCGAAATACGCAGTGGTGAAGAGGAAAACAGAATGGGAAAAATGGTAAGGTTGGGACAACAAGGTGCCTGGACAAAATAGGAGTCCATGATCAATTTGAAAGTCAAATGGTCCGACTTATGGCGTAACGATGTAGTCATAAAATTTCTGATATGGTCCGTATACGACACCCTAGCAAGGCGTGAGAATCTCCACTTATGGAAGAAAACAAAGTCCCTCTAGTGTCAGTTATGCGGGTGTATTGGATCATTAAAACACATTTTGATTATATGCCAAACAGCACTAGCGGATGGACGTTACTGATGGCGCTATGATCAAATATTAAAAGAAATAGTGGAGATAGTCAGTATGGCCATCAGTACAAATACACCAAATTAGGAAAAAAATCTGATAAGGTTTGTCAGGACTGGAGCAAAATCCAAACCAAAAGAAAACCCTACACCAAATGCACTGTCACTGGCAACAGACTAGGAATTAAAGGTTAATTTAGAGAGAAGATTAAAATTCCCAGACCATATTGATCAAACATCATTATGCCCAGATATGATGATATTTTCTAACAAATAATGAAAATAATGGAACACGTAGAAGCGGCCCATGAACGGAAAAAAGTTCAAACATGATGAACTCCTAAAGACATGCAAAACTAATGGATGCAATGCTGACTGTGCAGTAAAAGAGATTGGCTCAAAGGGGTTTGTTGCAAGGTCTCCAGGAAAGGCTCTGTCAGACATTGGTTTGTTAGGAATCAGAAAATGAAAGCCGATCAAACTATAATTAAGATGATGGAGAGAACAACCGAATGGCCGTGGTTAAAAAGAAGTAGCTCATGGGCGACCAAATAACACACATAATACGTGATCCATTCAATAAGTTTCCAGACTTTTTTGTACAGGCATTTAAAATTGTCGTAGACGCTTGAAAATTCACTATGTTATTGCTATACATCTTATGGGATGACTGAATAATTTTTATGATTTCAGCTTCAAATGAACAGCTACAGCAGCAATTGGAATACACCCTACTAAATCCTGATTGTCACAGCTGGTGGATTTCAAAAATGCAATTTAACGTGAGGACACTTTAGAAGTCCAATATGCAATAAAATTCTGTTTTAAACTTGGAAAACTACCACAGAAACGTATGGAATGCTTTTCGACCATCTTGCATGAATCGAGCATCAGTTTTTGAGTGGCATAAGAGATTCAAGGAAGGCAGGGAGTCTGTGAGGGATGATGGGAGATGTGGGAGGAGTAAAGAAGTCAATACACCGGAGTTGATTGGCCAAAGGGCTACGGTTAGGGTTACTATGCTGAGGTTTGAAGGGAGTTCAGCAAGCGATTCCATCGGAAGAGGCCTGTACTCTTCAAATCGGGTCAGTGGCATTTTCACCAGGACAATGCACCAGTTCACAACTCCATCCTTGTCACAGACTATTTGACCAAGTTGGGCATCAAGACACTTCCTCAGGCTCCCTAGTGTCAAGAACTTGCCCCCTGTAACTTTTGGTTATTCCCTAAGCTCAGAGGCTGTCGTTATGAGACAATGAAGGAGATGAAAGAGGCTGTGACGAAGGCCATTGACACGCTCACACAAGAGGATTTCCCTGGAGTCTTCCAAAAGTTATTGGAACGGCACAAGAGGTGCATTGTAACCGGAGGAGATTACCTCGAAGGGGACTAGAGTTTCATGTGTGTAGTATCAATAAAAGTGCCCATACGAAAAAAGTCTGGAAACTCATTTATTGATCCTCGTATAACATACATATTTTTACAATTATTTTAAAGTTCGTTTTTGTTTTATTATTTCTTTTTGGTAAATACTCACAAACGTAGTATACATATTTTACTCGATAATCTGTAGATTTAATTTTTAGTTACAAGACTTACTCGGGAATCCGGTTTTGTAATTATCATCAAACGAACAATAGACACATTTGACACATTAAATTGTTGACTTTCTCTAAATCTCATTATAATAGTTAATCGGTCAATTGGAAAATAATTGTATAAATGGGTGCCTATGTGTGGGTGTGCGTGGCTGTGAGTGGGTATATAAATATAAATAAGGGAGGGTCCGAGGGTACGTGCGGGTGTATCTATGTATGTAACATTTCTTTGGGTATATTCGGAAAGATTTTTCGAATCTTTGTTTTACATTTTAATTAGCTTTCGATGTTGGTTTTTACGTGTTTTTTTTTTTTGGTTTTATCTTTCAGGAGCATGAGAATAAGATATAAATAGAAGGGTTTTAAGCGTTGTTTTGTAAATATTTATAATCGTTAAACATTTTAATATTCTATACGTTAATTTGGTGAGTTAATCTTAATTAGTTGTAATAGGTACTTGGGCAATCGGAATCTTTTCTAATATAACACATGAGTGTAAGTGACTTTATGTAGACGTGCGTGCGTGCGTGCGTGCGTGTCTAGGGTGGGTGGGAAGACAATACAGGTTTTGCGGTTTCGGTCTTCCACTTGTTTTCAAATCTTTGATGACTAATATTTCTCGATCAGTATTTCGATTTGTTCTACTATAGATAGCGAGGGCGATTTCGTCATTGTTGTTGTTTTTTTTTTCCATTTTTCTTTTACGTATATGATGTGGAAGAAAAGAAGTATGAAAAAGAGGAAAGGAATAAACAAAAAAAAAAGAAAAGTTTCCAATTGCCGTTGTATATTAATCCATTCATTTTTTAGTCCGTAAAACGCAGAAATTTTATAGAAGTAACTTTTTTAATATATGGAAAAAGGAATACAGAATTCTTCGATATTTGTCTTTCAAATAAATAGTTTTAATTTAAAAAAAAATATTTCTGTGATTTTGAGATACAGGCAGATTACCCAATCTTAGCTAGAAGACGAAACCTAGTGTGAAATAACAAAAGAAAAAAAGAAGAATTTGTTGTCTCGTGGATTTTACACCGACGGTGGACCATTGAGTGAAAATAAAAGAAAACAAAAAAGATTAACAAAAACTTAGACCTTGTGGAGCTTGAGGTTCTTGGTAATACCAGCTGTTGTAGGTGCGCTTGGAACCATCCACGTTAGCTTTGAGAAGGGACTGGAATAAATGGAAAGTTGTGAAAGAATCAAAACCACGTAGACTACAGCATTGTTGAGATTGGTTAGGATACAGAGAAGAATCCTGGAAACCTGAAGAGGCTTCTTGTCATTCAGATTTCAGTAAAAGATCACCAGCTGACGTGGCCAAAAAAATCGCTAGTAGTGAATAATAATAATAATAATAATAATAATAATAATAATAATAATAATAAAAATGCGGTGACAGAGATGAAACCATCAATCACATAATAAGCGAATGCAGCAAATTAGCACAGAAGGGATATTAGACTAGACACGACTGGGTCACTAAGTTGATCCACTGGGAGATGTGCAAGAAATTTAAATTTGACCATACCAACAAATTGTATATGTACAACTCAGCACCTGTGCTAGAAAATGACACAGATAAACTCCTTTGGGACTTTGACATACAGACAGATCACCTGGTCTCGGCCAGAAAACGAGACCTAATAATCATCAACAAAAAAAAAAAAAGAGAATTTGCAAAATTGGCGACTTTGCTGTCCCGGATGACCACAGAATAAAACTGAAAGATTGTGAAAGGAAGGATTAGTACCTCGACCTTGATAGCGAATCGAAAAAAATTGGAACGAGAAGGTGACAATTATACACACGTGATAGGTGCTTTTCGTACAGTAACTGAAGGGTTATTAAAGGGAGTGGAGGACTTGGAATTTAACGGACGAGTGGAGATCATCCAATCTACAGCATTATTGAGAACGGCCAGAATACTGAGAAGAGTCCTGGAGACTTTCGGAATCTTGTTGTCACTCAAACTCCAGTGAAAGACCATCAGCTAATACTGATGTGAAAAACTCTCAAGAAGAACATAATAATAATCTGTAATAATAGATTCATTTTCCTTTATTGAACAAGCCGGGTTGGTTAAATAATGACAGATGCAACATGGGGGTGGCAGGCAGTATCTTGGTTGAGAAGAAACAAAGGTACATTGTATTTCTTTTAGTATGAATACATAAATGGTTTCCCGGTATCTCTCATGAACTATTTTGGCTTACTCCTCAAGAAAAAATTTTCCTGACTTTGAATGTGCATGCCGAGAACTCCAAATTACCGGCAAGATGTAATAATCGATACATTAGAATGTAGAAACGATCAATTTTTCACAGTTTAGTAAATCTTGCAGGAAGAACTTTGATAATGCTGCTAAACTTGGTTAAGGAATTTTTTTGTTTTTGTGATTCTAAAGACAATTGCATAGTTATGCGCGCTGTTCAAAAACAAAGAACTTGGTTGTTTATCCCCTTAGATATAATCTAATAATATTATTTCCTGGGCTCCGAAGATATTTAAGATTCTTCTAGTTCATTGCTTGTGTGTAATATCATAGTATTTTCTGATTCAAATTCATTGTAGATGTTAGAAATTAGACGGCTTATCCCAAATGAATTTATCACTAAGACTAATGTCTTCATCTTCATACTCACAATATTTTGGCGATATATCTTTCGGCTTTCTGCCGGTGTTTCATGTCACATTCAGGGGTCTACTCAGAGCCTTGAACTGAACCCATTATTTAATCGATGACCCAGTACGAGTGTTACGCTAAGTCCTCTTTGTTATCTGTTGTTGGGATTGAACCTGCATCTTCCAAATGATTTCACTCAAAAGAACTTTCTTAACCAAACATCTTATCCACTGTATGGTATGTCCATCAGAACATATGGTGAAGGCTCTGTAAAGGCTCCTATGTTTGATATGAAACAACTGCGGAAGAGCGAAGGGTCTATTGGCTGAAACACTGTAAGTATAACAATATATTTGAAGAAAATAGTCCTAATATTCCTAGTATTAAAAATTATCAAGTTTCACCTCAGAAATTTAGAGAGAATTTATCATTTGTTTCCTTATTTTATGAAAGCTTTAATTTTTTTTCTCTGGAATTTTAACATAAATTTTTGATATTGATATTTGACTCGGTTTTGTTGCTTTCTTTGTCCCAAAGCTCAAGTTTCATGTCAATTAATTAAGAAATTTTTATCAAAGATTGAAAAAAAAAACAAGTCTCTGACGAGAATTTAACTCGTATCTCTAACAGAGATACATTTTATTTGGCCACGGAAATACATCGGCGTGGTAAATTCAAATAATATCTTAAATGAATGAATAGTGAAATCTTGTTGATGAAACCAAGAAGAGAATCTACTAAAGTAAGAACTCACACTCTTTTTAACCTAAGAGTCACAAAACTTATCTCAGGAAAATCAAGGGCCACCATCTCAAAAGTAAAAAACAGTTTAAATCACATATGAACGATGAGGATTTACCAATGAGATATTTGATGTTTGCAATCACAGAAAGGTGTAATATCTAGGTTAAATGAAGAGTTTGTTTAAAAGAGCACGTCTGACAAATAATGATTTGCCAATTCCGAACACAATATACTCTAAGCATGCTTCATTTTGGAGAAATTTTCACAGCAGTATATAGCGCTCACTACATGCTCACTACACACGGGATGTGGGTGATAAATTTGAGGAATCGTCCAGATAAGAGCAGATGGTTCTTACAGAAATCGAGGATTTGCTAAGCCAGAAAATTGGACTTCAAATATCTTGAACACTGATGATCAATGAGTTTCTTCCAAATCAAGATGAAAAGGAGCAAAGAAAATTTTGACTGTAGTGAGTAGGTGCGTATTGATGGGCCTAAAGTACCACATGTGGTCTTCAGCCGAAGACTTTGGAACCTCAAATCAAGAAATATGAAATGTTCATGTTATTGAACGGATTTATTTTCAGTTTGAACTACTTGCAATATCATATCTTGCGTAACGTTTTTAATTCGTAAAAAAGAAAACAAAAAAAAAAACAACCCCAACCCCGCCCCAAAAAACGAAAAATGAGAACAAAATCTAAGGAGTATTCCCTTCTTAAATTAATCAAGGATTTTTAAGCGTCTTGTAGAATTTCTGTTAAGATTTTAATTCTGCTTGGTTTGGTTTGTTTTTGGTTTTGATAGTTTGTTTTTATGGCATATCAACCATTGTAGGTTGTTTAATGTCAAATCCCGTTCATACATAGATATTAGATATATATATTTGTAAACACATTTTGTTGAGAATAATTTTTATCATTTATTTGCACGCAGTTAAATGGTTCCACGTATTGTTATGTATCACTAAAAATTCAATTAAGCATGAATCATTTGTTTGCACATAGTTAAATAATCAAACAGTTTGATTTCTAACAATTCAATTTAGCAGGTCATTTGTTTCCTCCTTGATTAATTTTCAGACTGTTCCATTTGACCCAATCAGCTGCTAAAACTTAGGGCCAGAGTGGACCTGAGAGTGATAGCAATGAAGGGGTATTCTGCATTCCCTAAATCTCCAGCATAACTGGAGCCTGACTCTTGTATTGTTTAGTGTCTTGTGCTGGATACTGGTTGGGGGAGTCTTACCCCTCTGTACAGATACAGTCGGTGAATTCTACAGCCGCATCTGACAAGTCTGTTATAATTCTGAGGTCAGTTTTTATCACTAGAGAAAAAGATATTATGGCCATAAAATTTGGTATACGTTATTTTTTTTCTTTCTTTTTTAAAATAGAAGACTATACAACTAAACAAGTTAGACCCAAAATAAAATATGTGTCTTCGTGGCTCAGTAGTTAACGTGTTAGACCGTGGCATCGATCTCTAGTCGCGTTATTATGTATATTTTTAGACTAATACACTTGGGAAAGCAATGAGTCCCTTATCCCTCAGCTATGGTTGAAATAGTAAAACTGTCCTTGTTGAAGGACAGCTTGATATTTACTCAAAGGCTGATATGACATTAAAACAAAGAAACCAAACCAAACCAAGCAAAATACTTGGATCTGAATCCCCAATAACATATATGCGTTTTAGATGTTAATAAGAATTGATATTTTATTCGTGTTATTGTAGGCTTTTTATATTTCCAGATATTTGTCTATTGATATTTACTGTGATTCTTAAGTAGAGAATGTGCCCTCGTCTTCAATTAAGCCTTTATTGATTTTTCAAACTATAATATATATTTGTGGTAAGACATAGATTGCTTCTAGTTTTATTCATAACATCATTTTTATTTTACTAAGATGCTTTCTTCTTGCTTTTGTTTTTATTGTTTTTTGTTTTTGTTCTTTTTTAAATTTCAGAATTAAAAATTGAAATAAAAATATAGAAAAATATATTGGCAACACTATTACTGAGTTAAAACAAAAGTTATAGTATCGTTTTTATCGATTTACTGATCTTAAGGACATGTCAACCCCTCTGGGGTTATTTTATGCCAAGAAGTTTGGGAATCACATTCATCGTATGTTCATATTTACATTTTTGTGCTGTTTCTTCAGAAGAGGTATTTTTTTGCATGCGATCCTATGGAAGACGAATCATTTTAAAACGGATCAATGCGATACATAAATGGGACTCTAACTGGTACTAAAACTGCCGGTCACAGTGGAACTGGGAGTAATAGTAATGAAAGAGTACTCCACACTCCCAAGATCTCAGGGTTAGACGCATTTTTGTTTCAAACTTAGGACACCACTCTGAATGGTATATATTGTATCCTAAACCCCACCGACTGGGCGAATGTTTGTTTGTTTTTTTATATTTGTTTTTAAAACACTTCGTCGAAAACAAAATAATAAACATAATAGACGTTCAAAAAGAGGGAGAATATGTTTAAACTCGTTTTGATAAAGAGAACACCTGTAATTAGTAGATGAGCGATTATCATTCTAACAACCGTTGTAATTCATTCTTTATTTATTCTTTTGTTCTTATAAACAACATCATTTTATGGTCATTAACAAGTGTACAACTCGTAGAAAAGAAAAAAATACGAATAGACTAAAATAAATATACATAAATAGACTGAGAGAAATTGATTGATTGATGTGATTAGACTAAGATAGATTGCTTGCTAACTTGCATGCCAGCTAGCTAGCTAGATAGATAGATAGATTATGATTGCTAGATTATGATTGCTAGATCATGATTGCTAGATAGATGTGAATAGATTAAAGTAGATAGTTATTATAGACTGATATGAATAGACGGAAAGAGATCGATTGATGAGAATAGAGCGAGAGAGACATGAATAGATTGGTTTGGTTTAGATGTGTTTTATGCCATATCAACCTTTGTGGGCTATTTAATGCTGAATCTCTCTCTCTGTCTGTCTCTCTCTCTCTGTCTCTCTCTCTCTCTCTCTGTCTGTCTCTCTCTCTTTATATATATATATACATATGTATATTATTCTAAGATTTTTCACGCCAACGTTAGCTGATGGTTTCTCATTGGAGTTCGAGTGACAGCAAGACTTCTCAATTTACAAGGACTTTTCTCAGTATTCTGACAAATAATAATAATGCAGTAGTCTAGGTGTTATCTACCTATCCTCTGATTCCTAAGTCTTCTAGTCCCTTTACTTATCCAAGTGCCCCAATTACCATTTTTTACCGTTACTTTTTAGTTCTCTAGCAAGGTCTATACATCTATCTCTCTTTTCACTTTCTTTTGATTTTGCTTTGTGATATTTGGCAGTTAGTTGGCTCTCACGAGGTCTGGTATTCTGGCCGAGATTAGGTGATCTGTTTTTATCTCTTATTATTAGTGTTGTTGTTGTTGTTGTTGCTATCCTTATTATAATCTGAAAGCGAATAGTTTGTAGGTAACATTATTTTTAAGAAAGCCTGAGCTTAGTTATATGGTTTCAAGTATTGTAATTTGGCATAAGTATTCCTATTCATCAATTATTCCCGTATTCAAAATTAACAATATGCACGCAACTGCATAGTTTCAAATCAATAATAACAACTCCTATGGAACTTCGACATACACACGGATCACCTAATCCCGGCCAGAAGACCAGACTTAATAATAATCAACAACAAAAAAAAAAAGAGAACTTGGAAAATTGTCAACTTTGCTGTCCCAGCTGACCACAGAATAAAACTGAAAGAATGTGAAAAGAAGGATAAGTACCGCAACCTTGCTAGGGAATTGAAAAAAACCTATGGGACATGAAGGTGACAATTATACCAATTGTAATTGGTGCGTTTGGAACAGTAACTAAAGAATTACTAAAGGTAGTGGAGGACATGGAAGTTGGCGGACGGGTTGAGACCACTCAAACGACAGCATTATTGAGAATCGCCAGAATGCTGAGAAGAGTCCTGGAGACTTAAGGAGACTTGCTGTCACTCAGACTCCAGTAAAAAAAACATCGGCTAACGCTGATGTGAAAAGCTCTAATGAGTGAATAATAATAATAATAATAATAATAATAATAATAATAATAATAATAATAATAATGACACACATTAACTCATATGGGACTTTAATATACAAACGAATCCTCTAATCCCGGCCAGATGACCAAACTTAATAATAATCAACAAAAAGAAGAGAATTTACAAAATTGTCGACTTTGCTGTCCCGGCGGACCACAGAATATATCTGAAGGAATGTTCTAAGAAGGATAAGTACCTCGACCTTGCTAGAGGATTGAAAAAGCTGTGGAACATGAAAGTGACGATTGTACCAAATGTGATTAGTGCTTGTTGCACAATAATTAAGGATTATTAGGGCGATGAACGATAGGGAGGAGTGGCGAGAGAGGGTCAGGGATATCCGTGTTACCAGCGCGATATGATGATGATGATGATTAAAAGGCCTGGAAAACTTGGAAGTTGGCGGACGGGTAGAGACTATCCAAACGTCAGCATTGCTAAGAACGGCCAGAATCCTGAAACGAGTCCTGGAGACTTGAGGAGACTTGCTGTCACTCAAACTCCAGTGAAAAACCATCAGCTAACACTGATGTGAAAAACTCTAAAGAAGTAAATAATAATAATAATTGACGAATCACCTGATCTCGGCCAGAAGACCCGACCTAATAAAAATCAAACAAAAAAAAAAGAGAATTTTCAAAATTGGCAACTTTGCTGAAAGAACGTGAAAAGAAGGATAAGTGCTTTGACCTTACTCGGAAATTGAAAAAATTATGGAACATGAAGGCGAAAATTATACCAATTGTGATTCGTGCTTTTGGTACAGTAACAAAAAATTTATTAAAGGGACTGGGGAACTTGGAAGTTGGTGAACTAGTGGAGACCATCCAAACTACAGCATTATTGAGAACGGCCAGAATACTGAGAAGAGTCCTGGAGATTTGCCGAGACTTGCTGTCACTCAAACTCCAGAGAAAGAGCATCAGCTAACGCTGATGTGAAAAACACTGATGAGTAAATAATAATAATAATAATAATAATAATAATAATAATAATAATAATAACAACATGGGTAGTGACTATCAAAATGACAGCATTGCTAAGAACGGCCAGAATCCTGAGACGTGTCCTGGAGACTTGAGGAGACTTGCTGTCACTCAAACTCTAGTGAAAAACCATCAGCTCACACTGATGTGAAAAACTCTAAAGGAGAAAAAAAAATAATAATAGTAATATTCTGCAAACACTCGAACAGTTTTATTTATCCATTGATGGAACATTAACAGGTAGTCCTATTCCGTATCAGAGTACCCTACTTTCTTCAAACTCCAAGAGTGGAGCCTCATCATCAGATGCAGTTTAATGTCATATGCAGGTGACTAAATGGTTTAAATTATTTCTTAGCTAACAGAAATTATTCTGTTCGATATTATTTTTTGCATGCTGTTCAATGGTTTCTATTATTGCTCTCAAATACTTATTATTATATTTACTATTAATCAATTGTTTGCGCATAGTTAAATGGTTTCAAGTATAGAAAATGGTTGAATAATTCTATTTGACCCATGGAGGGGTCTGTAAGATGTACCACGAAAGTGGACATGAGAGTAATGCCAGTCAAGGAGCAATCTGCATTTTTTGAAGTTCAAATATTAGAACACTATCAGTTGTAATTTTGTATCATAACAAGAAGCTCCTTGGCAGAGGGGGGATTCTTACGCCTCTGCAGAAGTACAGTCGTCGTATTCTCCAGCCCCAACTTACAGTGCAAATATATATGAATAAATATACATAGATAGATAAATAAGGATAGATAGATAGATAGATAGATAGATAGATGTGAAAGTGCAGAATTTTTCTTTTTCGTAAAGAGGAAAATATAATAAGTAAATACGTAAATAAAAAGAACTGTTCAATTGTCAGAATAACTAGTGGAATGATAAATATTAGTAAGCAAGTCAAGCAAAAATAACGTAAATGTATATCGCTAAGATGACAATATTAATGTATAAAAAAGCTAGAATCTACTCGAATGGAATTGTTTGTCATATTCTTTCGCTTCGTCGTAAGTAAAATGATGTATTCAATATTTCAGATATGAACTTATTTATTAAGTTTATTAACTTATATGTTGAAATGTTTCCGTTGGTTTATACGAGCTGTGTTAAAAAAACCATAGAATCTGAAGCTGTATTAAACAAAACAGAAATGAACAATGAACGAAACGTTCTTTTCTTTTCGCCTAATAATTCTCTTCACTTTCAAAACATATTCCAACGAATTGGTCCTTGGACGAAGCTTTTCTGAATTCCTCTGTGGGAAACTGTATCAGAATATTTCTTTAGGACACCATCTACAGACCTAAATCTTAACATTGAGATGTATTATTAGTTAATGAAAGAACAAACCAAATAAACAAAAATCAAGACAAAAACAAAACAAAACAAAAATACAGATGTCACACAGACCCTGTCGACTGAGTAGGGAGCTTGTTACATATTGACCTTTAACAGAGCCTTCATGTTCCAGCTGTGTAAACAGGAAGACAGTAATGCGTGGGTGCAAGCAGCTTACATGGGTTGGCAGCCGGAAATCGTTCACATAGGCTGACAACCGAAACACTGGGCGTTGGGAAATTATGTGTGCGCATGTGCTCACGTCACACGGTCAGTCAAGTTCAGTCACAGAGTCACGGCCAACGGGTGCTCAGACGGGTCGGGGGCAGTATCCCCTGGCGTACCCCAGCCGAGAAGCAGAAGTGCTGAGTGTGGCCCTGAATATGGATGCACAACGTGGCTAAGAAGAAAGGAACAATATAGCAGTCCTCCGTCCGTCTTCGTCTTTCTATATCTCGATCGCACTTACGCCAGTTTCAACCCTTTTGAGAAATAAAGTTGTGAAAGCTATATTTTAGTAAAGAAAATGTCACGCTCCTTCATTATAGTTAATCGCTATTTATTAAGGCTATAAAACAAGATGACTACTCTTTCACAATACTGTCTCTGCTGATCGAAAGATATCGAGACCAACATTATCTTCTTTTTTCAAATTGGCGGTAACTCGTCTAGAAACCTTTATCTGTTTAAGCAGCAGTCCAGACAATATTTCTTTATTCCTTGTATGGTTCAAAGTTGGCCGAGTCTTTATTTGAATTTGAACATTTCAAAAATTAAAAACTCCATCTCGATTATTTTTGACGACTCTGTATAATCATATTTCCAGGATAATTTTCATAGTTAAGAAGGCGCCCCACCGTAGATTATGAGATGTTTTATATGAACAAGGAATATTTTTAACATGAGTTTTTTCTGCTTGCAGTTGATGTCGTATTTGAATATAGTGTTCGTTGGAACTTTTTTTAATGTGTAGAATTCATAGATAAGGATAATGTAACTTTGGATAGCCGAGGGTATAGAAGTCTGCAATTGTGTCAGATACATTTAAGTGGTGTGGCTCCTAAATTAGAAGAGTTTATTACGGTTGATTGTTTTGTTTTACAGCATATCACCCCTTTTCAGGTCGAATTAATTTTCAATAATTTCAGTTTAATATCAAAATAGTTTATGTTTACACACAGTTAAATGTGAAAACAGTTCTGTTAAATGAGAAAACAGTTCTATTGCAAACTATTCAGTTTAGCAGAAGTACGCAGTTTAAATGCCAAAAAACTGTTCCATTTCAAGCAATTCAGTTTAGCATAAGTATGCATTTTAGTTCTATTTGACCAATAGATAGCATCCTATCAGGTGCCACCACTTCGGGTCCGAGTGGACCTGGGAGCGGTGACAATGAGGGGATACTCTGCATTCCTAAAAGCTCCAGCATTACTGGAACCTCACCATCAGATTGTTTAATGCTATATCGAGGATATTCGTGGGGGATGTATTACCCTTCTGCAGAGACGAAGTCGGTGTATTCAACAGCCCTAACCAAGCGAGAAAAGGTTTAAGTGTTGAGTGTATGTTTTATTTCCAGAGTGGCGTCGAGTATTTGGACTCTTTTTTTCTACAATTTTGGAGCTCTGGCGTGGTAGCACCGACATCCTAAGACATTGAGCAAGGATGATTGAAAGTACATATATTCGGGTCGTAACATAATTGATGTTTGAAATTATTAACCAAGATTTAATCCTCATTTCTACCATCTAGACTAAGGAAAAGATTATAAGAGACTGAACTCCAAATCCTTATCTGTCGTAACAAAATATGCTGAGAAAATCCGTTGCCTAACTACACTTGCATAAACTCAAATGCACAGAGTACAAACGGCTGCAGCTGTTACTACATAATACCTTAAAAATTCCCTTAGCAAAACGTGGTACGCTTGTTGGCCGAGCGGTCTGAGACTTAGTCTAACGTAAAGTTGGATGGGTTTCGATCCTGCCTTCGAGCGTCCTACGTGTCTAGCCACACTGAAGAGTTCTGATAGAACGAAGCCGTCTGTCTGTGGATGACAATATATATATATATATGTGTGTGTGTGTGTGTGTGTGTGCGCGTGGGTGGGTGAAATCAACTGATTTCTATACTAAAAATGTGTTAATTTTTGTGCAAAAGTCGGCACAAGAAGCTGTAATTTTTGTGTCTGTATTTTTGCATATAGTGACCAATCAGTGCTTATGCAACTGTTTTAAAAATTATTCGAGATTCGCAGACAGCACTATTTTCACTTGCCACTAAAAATCTAAAATATCAAAACCCAAAATAATTTTTGAACTCTTTCCCCTAGAACAGTGTTTAAAACACATTTTTGAACCAATTAGAATCAAAGATAAATCCTTAACGTTTTTATTTAATTTCGAGCCTAGCTCAGTCCTCTAAACAAGCAGTTAAAGTGATGAAGTATTCTGTAGATTTCCTGATCTATTCTGTAAACGTACTCAAAAATTTGATTATATTTGAGTGAAAATTTAACATTCTATTACTTCAATGACGCATTTAATTTCTATATCATTTCCTTCTTCTAAACTGAGTGAAAATGTTGATTACATAAATTTATTTGTACAAATATTTCAAGCTTTTCCTAAATAAGTGCGTTTCTTGCTTCATCCCCATTCATATTAGCGCATAAGTATATTTTCTTTTCTACGCAGTGACAGACTTACACAAAATTCTGTTGGTACCTGTGGTGTAATGGTTATCGTCGTTGGAAGTGGCCACGGCGACACGAGTTCATATCTTGGACGGGACTGATCACATTTCACATAGAACGAATACCCTTGGTAAAGGTATGAATCCAATTATCCTCCCTCCAGCTATGGGTATATAGTAGGGCAGATTGGAAGTTTTAGTATCGGTTAGGCAACCAGTCCAGGAAAAGGAAAACCCTGAATTCAAACCTTTTAAAGTCCACCAAAAAATAGACCTTGTGTCACATTCTAAGCGATGTGAGGGGTTAGTAAATACATACACAAAGATCTTTTATACACAGAAAATGAATTAATAAGACAATCGAAAAACTGCATAAACTTACTTTCTCTCTTAAGATATCTACACTTTGACTAATATTATCTTTTCTGGGTAAAAAAACATTTTGTTATATTTGTTTTCTTTTCAACGAAATTTAACTCAATTTAAAGAAATGAAAGATCGGTGTTTTATTCACTCATTTACACTTTTATCCGATATATATATATATATATATATATATATATATATATATACTATCCAATAGTATTTGGTCACCCTCAAGAATTTTATTTCTTGTACTAAAAGTGTTATTTTCAATAAAACAAGTTAAACACCCAATGGTTTTATTTACTATGGTAAATACAAGTAAACCATGAACCACATTAAATACAAAATTAAAAAAGCCAAAAAACTTCAACATTTCATAAATCAAAGTAACCCCCTTTTGCTGGTATCACTGCTTCAAAGATTCTCGGCATTCTTTCCACCAAAGCCTGTAGTTTGACTGAAGATTGTCCTACTCATATTTTCTGCAAGATTTGCCAAAGGTACGTCTCACTTTTCGGTCAAGTTCATCCTACACCAGTCCAATAGAATATAAGTCTGCTGATTGCGCCGGCTTAGACCTTAGTTGAAGGATCTTCTGTTCTTCTGTGCTTTTGATAAACGTCTGGCAGAGTTTACTTGGATGCTATAGGTCATTATCTTGCATGAGTACAAATCATTCACCAACAAGTAACGTTTCAAATGGGATCGCAAGATGTTGCGGTATGCTGACATAGCCGGTCTGATTCAATTTGTCCTTCACCTGGTGCAAATTTCCGACTTTGCAATTGGCAAAATCCCTTCAACACCATGACAGAAAGTCCTTCAGGATTTATCATTGGTGTGATACAGGGGGTTTGCAGCTCTTTCACCTACTTTTCACCACACGTAGACCCTCCTTATTTGACCAAATGATTTTAAACTTTGATTCGTCACCCAATATAACTTCATTTCACTGTTCATTTGTCCAGTCTTTTTAAGCTTGACTCACTGGAGACTTTTGACACTGTTTTGCTTTCTTAACAGACTTTCTTGACTGTAATTCTTCCAGTATCATAGAGTCTTTTCCTCACAGTCGATTTTGACACTTGTTTCACGACAAGGGTTGTGTAGTGATGATTGGAGCAGTCAGCCTTCTCTTACGCAAGCTGGTGACTCAGATGAAATTGTCTTCTTGTCGCTTTTGGTCTACCGGCCCTACTTTTGGCTGCCCAGTCTTCTGGGGCTGTAGAATACACCAACTGCACTTCTGCAGAGGGGTAAGCCCCCTCACAACAAGTATACTGGATATGACATTAAACAATCTGATGGTGAGGTTCCAATGATGCTGGAACTTTGAGGAATACAGAGGACTCCTTCATTACCATCGTTACCAGTTCCTTTCTGGCTCGGAGTGGAAGCAGCTGAGTGGGTCTTATCTATAGGCCAAACTGCTTACTTATGCTAAACTGAATTGTTTGAATCGGAACTGTTTGACTAAACTGAATAGCTTGAAATAGAAATGTTTTGACAGTTAAACTGTGTATTTTCATTTAAACTGCTTACTTATGCTAAACTGAATTATTTGAAATGGAACAGTTTTTGACATTGAAACTGTACTTACGCTAAACAGAATTACTTAATATAGAACCGTTTTGATATTTAACTGTGTGTAAGCAAAATCTATACTAATACTAAACTGAATTGTTTGAATTAGAACAGTTTGACTAAACTGAATAACCTGAAATAGAATGTTTTTGATAATTAAACTGTGTACTCATGCTCAACTAAATTGTTTGAAATAGAACAGATTATTTGCATTAAATTGGATTTGGCATTAAATAACCTACTAGGGTTGATATGCCATAAAACCCAACCAAACAACCAACCGACCTTTGCTCTTCTTTTGTCCCTTTTACCGATGTCTCCTTAAAGTAAAATCCAATGTAGTTCTGGGAATTTTAATTTTTAAAAGTTTTCACTACATGAATATCCTTCTTTTTTAAAGAAGAAAAACGCTTTCATATTATTTTTTAAAAGATATCTGGTTATACTAAAGTCAAAGTAACTGAAGAAGACTTGTATTTAGTAGAATAAATAAAAACATTCTGGTACTTAACGTGTTCCAAAAAATAACACCTTTGGATGAGAAATAAAAAAATTGGAAGGCTGCAAAATAGATTTGGCTGGTAGTGTATATATATATATATATATATATATATATAAAGCTCAGATAGACTACGTCCTTATAAACAAGAAATGGAAAAATAGTGCATTGAATTGCGAGGCATACTCCTCTTTTGAGGGTGTGTCCACCGATCACCGAATAGTCACGGCGAAAATACGGTTAAGCCTACGAAAAAACGACAAACGAACAGCGACCACCAAACACTATGACTGGGCCCTATTAAACAACAAAGATGTAAGAGATAAATACGTATTAGAATTAAGAAACAGATTCGAAACACTACAAGAAAAGACGGAAAAAAGTACACCAAACGATGATTACAAAAATTTCGTCAATGCACACCTCGAGGCAGCAGCAAAATACATTCCAACAAAACTTAAAACTAAATATAGAGTCCCATGGGAAACTTTAGCAGTGAGAGAAAAACGTGCACTAGTGAAAACAGCCTCCAAAAACTATCGAAAAAACCCAACAAACACAAATGCCTTAAAACTAAAAACGGCACAATATCAATTAGCAGGCATATATATGAAGGAACAGACAGAATACATTCAAAATCAGATAGATAAGATTAGAGACTCGGTGGAAGATAGACAATCTAGAGTTGCCTGGCAAACAATAAACGAAGTGAGCAGAAGAAAGAACACGGCCAAAGCAAAACTTAAAGCAGCAAACCAACAAGAAAGAATAAAACTGTGGAAACAGCACTTCGAAATCTTACTTGGAAACCCACCAAAAATAACGCCTGAACCAATCACCAGAATAATTAGCAAACAATTAGACATTAAACGTGGACCGTTCACACAAGAAGAACTCGACTCGGTTCTCAGAAAAATTAAAAATAGGAAAGCTGCAGGACTGGACGAAATTCCCCCGGAAGTATGGAAGACCAGACAATTCGACGACATACTGCTCCGACACTGCAACGCAGTATACAATCAAAATCCGATAGATAGATGGACGAAGGGATGCATACTCCCCTTCCCTAAAAAGGGGGACCTCGGATTAGCCAAAAACTACCGAGGCATAACACTTACATCCATAGCTGCCAAAATCTACAATGCCCTACTACGAAACAGAATAGAACCCAAAATCGACAACATACTTAGAAAAAACCAAAATGGCTTCCGAAGAAATAGATCTACGACCTCACAAATATTAACCATCCGCAGAATCCTTGAAGGTGTACGGGCAAAGAACCTACAAGCGACATTAATATTTGTCGACTTTACCAAGGCTTTCGACTCCATTCACAGAGGAAAGATGGAACAAATCCTACTAGCGTACGGCATACCTAAAGAAACCGTAGCGGCAATAACGATTCTCTATAGAAACACTAAAGTAAAAGTACGATCACCAGATGGAGACACAGAATACTTCGACATAGTAGCAGGAGTACTACAAGGAGACACGCTGGCTCCGTATCTCTTTATCATTTGTCTAGACTACGTACTTAGAACATCGATTGACAAAATCAAAGAGAATGGCTTCGAACTGACGAAGAAAAGAAGCAGAAGATACCCCGCAACAACAATTACCGACGCCGACTACGCCGATGACATAGCGATACTGGCAAATACACCTGACCAAGCCGAAACACTTCTGCATAGTTTGGAACGAGCAGCAGCAAGCATAGGCCTCCATGTTAATGCACATAAAACGGAATATATGTGCTATAACCAAACGGGGGACATCTCCACTCTAGAAGGAACCCCACTTAAACTAGTAGACAAATTCACGTACCTAGGAAGCAGCGTCGAATCAACCGAAAAGGACATCGAAACGAGGTTAACGAAAGCATTGACAGCTATCAATAGGCTATCGACTATATGGAAATCAGACCTAACCGATAAAATGAAACGCAGTTTCTTCCAGGCAGCGGTCACATCGATACTGCTATATGGATGCACTACATGGACGCTAACAAAACGGCTGGAGAAGAAATTAGATGGCAATTACACAAGAATGCTGCGTGCAATCCTCAACAAGTCCTGGCGGCAACACCCAACAAGACACCAACTGTACAGCCACCTGCCCCCTATCACGAAAACTATTCAAGTTAGGCGAACCAGACATGCAGGTCATTGCTGGAGAAGCAGAGATGAACTCATAGGAGATGTACTCTTATGGATCCCCACACACGGCCGCGCAAAAGCAGGACGACCAGCACGAACGTACATTCAGCAGCTATGTGAGGATACAGGTTGTTGTCCTGAAGACCTGCCTAGGGCGATGAACGATCGGGAGGAGTGGCGAAAGAGGGTCAGGGATATCCGTGCTGCCAGCACGATATGATGATGATGATGATATATATATATATACGCTCTGAATGTGAATTTTGTTATATCCCAACGAATGAATAAGGGATTAACAATAGCCATACATTGAACACTCACATAGATTTATATGATATTCCTCATATATTCTATATTTGGACGCTGAATGGATATTAGAAATATATATATATATATATATATATATATATATATAAAGATGTGCTAGCGGCACGACATGATCATGATGATGATGACTACTCTAACAAATTCTTCTGGTCAATATGGTCGATTCTGGTGCTACAGAAGGTACCAATTTTTTCGTATTCGAATTCAATAAATAAGAGTCTCTTGCGAGATTTTGGGAACAAAACTTTAAAAAAGTATTTTCAATTGAAATTGAGCATCCTATATTATGTTTACGAAATCACTTGTATGTATTAATCTAATTTGAAAAATGATTGTTTACAAGGGAATTCCTTTTTTTAAATTATTGCCCTGACTGTTGAGGTAAGAAAAATTCTCTCAGAACATGTAATTTGTCCTTGACTTTGTTTGGCCCTAATGTCCTGATATGAACCATTACGAACAATCATTTTAACTTTAATAGCTTTATTTTAATTTCATGCCTTAAAATGTTGATTTAGATAAATTATGATAACAGTGTTCATAAGATATTCCTAGAAGAAGAAGAAGAAGAAGAAGAAGAAGAAGAAGAAGAAGAAGAAGAACGTTGCTAGTTATTCGGGCTCATGAAAATCAATCTCTAAAGTTAAGGTTATCCTTTTTATAACATAACATAGGTGAAGTGATTTCGAGATAAAAAAATTGAAATAATCTTTAAAAAATCTCAAACGTGTTTAACTCTCCGTTTTTCAAAGAATATATTTTTGTTTCCACTTTACAGTAGAATTTTAACTGAAAATATATTCTACGAGGATTATTAAATAAGTCTGCAGACTTTTTTCGTATGGGCACTATTATTGATTGTGCATACATGAAACTCTAGTCCCCTTCGAAGTAATCGCCTCCGGCTACAATGGACTTGTTCTACCGTTCGAACAACTTCTGGGAGGTCCCATGGAAGTCCTCTTGTGTGAGCGTGTCAATGACCTTCGTCACAGCCTCTTTCATCTCCTCAATTGTCTCATAACGACAGCCTCTGAGCTTAAGGAATAACCAAAAGTCACAGGGAGCAAGGTCTGGACTATAAGGAGGGTGACGAACTGTCTTGATGCCCATCTTGGACAAATAGTCTGTGACAAGGATGGAGTTGTGGACTGGTGTATTGTCCTGGTGGAAATGTTGCAGACCCGATTTGAACAGTCCTGGCCTCTTCCCTAGGAATCTCTTCCTGAACTCCCTTAAAACCTCAACATAGTAACCCTAACCCTAGCCCTTTGGCCAATCAACCCTGGTGTATTGACTTCCTTTCCCCTCCCACACCTCTCATCAACCCTCACGGACTCCCTGCCTTCCTTGAATCTCTTATGCCACACAAAAAACTGATGCTCGATTCATGCAAGATGGTCGAAAAGCAGTTTGAAACATTCCATACATTTCTGTGTCATTTTTACCAAGTTTAAAACAGAATTTTATTGCATATCGTTCTTCTAAAGTGTCTTCACGTCCAGATTGCATTTTTGAAATTCACCAGCTGTGACAATCAGGCTTTAGTAGAGTGTATTTCAATTGCTGCTGTAGCTGTTCTTTTAAAGCTGAAATCATAAAAATTGGTCAGTCATCTCATGAGATGTATAGCAATAACATACTGAATTGTCAAGAGTCTATGACAATTTTAAATGTCTGTACAAAACAGTCTGGAAGTTTATTGAATGCACCACGTAATTTTATTATAAATGCGTATGAGGAAATCTAAGGTATGTTCGTACTTTGTGTGTATGTATATATGTGTGTATGTGTATGCGTGTGCGTGTGTATGTATGTGTGTGTCTGTCTGTATGTGGGTCTGTGATCTGCTCCGCTGACCCAGATATAGAACGTTAACATCAGATTCTCGTGGTGACTGAAGCAGGCGCTAAACTTTGGTGAAAGAGTTTTGCTTGGAAGAATAGAGCAGGTAAAAAGAAAAATGATTTTTGTCTTTTTTGTATAATGGTCATTTGTCAATAATCAATTGTGCAAACCTGCTCTGGTAAAAAAGATGAACAGCATTTAGAAATTCTTCTTTTTTAAATTATAAAAATAGTAAATGATGTTAAAAATTTGAGCCCGAGTAATATCGATGGCATAGAGTTGCGAAGGGAGAGAGAGAGAGAGAGAGAGAGAGAGAGAGAGAGAGAGAGAGAGAGAGACTCAGAAATATCAGTGAACAATGATATTGTGTGGAATATGGGTTCTAAAAGAAATACCCTGATGTAATCTTAATTAATTTTTAAAAAAATTGATTTCCGGTAAGATCAAGAATAGCCAAAATGTCCAATTGTTCAAAATTTTCCACTCAAAAAATATTCCTAAAATGCAACAGGGAGATAGAACAGGGAAGATATTTCACAGGAAGTCAACGAAGAGATTAAATCTAATAATCCATTGGTTTGTTTTGGATTATATTTGGAAACCGATCATGAATACAGTCTGAAAATGGATAGAGGTTTCTCATAAACTGTTAGATCATTGTGGTACTATAAGGAGTAGTTCTTCAAATGGAATTTTAAGCTGACGGGTTCACTCAGCGATGCCTATTTCTGTAGTTAATGAACGTAAGATGCACTCTCTCTCTCTCTATATATATATATATATATATATATTATATATATATTCACACACATATATAAAAAAAAAAACTCATCCTAATAGCACAGATTCCCTTGACTCTGTCTTGCTGTCAGTCCTCTAGATAGCAACCTGTGTCCACACAGAGTTGATGAATAAGAGTATTTGCTGGTAGGACTCCATTGGTGCATACTCTTGATTAGAACTTTTTTCCTTATTAACTAATACAAGGTTAGGTATTCTGGCCGGAATTAGATGATCTTTTTGTATCTCAAAATCCTCCCGCCAAAATTATGTGTCTCATTCTCTTGGACGGATTTTAGGTTGAGCAACTACCAATTAGTAGTAAAGGGAAATTTCATTTTGTCGCACAATTGCCTGTGGATCATATTTCCCATCTGCTCATGTCTAAACACTTGTTACTTTTGGGTCAGTTTTCTACATTTGCAATTTATGTGATTAATAGTTTTGTCTTTGTCTGTGAATAACCTACACTCGCTATTCTGTTGCATATTATCATTTTTGGGAGGTGCCCGTGGTGTAATGGTTATCGTCATAAGAAATGGACACGGCGACACGAGTTCAAATCCTGGACGAAACTGATTGCATTTTACATAGCACTAATAATCTCGGGAAAGGTACGAATTCAATTATTCTCCCTCCAGCTATGGGTAAATAGTAGGACAGACTGAATCCTTCAGCCCTGGTGAGGCAACTAGTCTAGGAGAATGAAAACTCTGAATTCAAATCTGTTAAATTCGACTTAGAAATTGACTTTGTGTCATATCCTGCCCGAGCGGAGGGGTTGGTAAATATGATTATTATTTTTTTTTGCTTTCGTTATTATTACTATTACTGGCTTTTTCTTAGCGTGGACTCTATGAATATAAGAATCTTCTCTGCTGTGACAGATGTATAAGCTGTTTTTCACTGTTTGGTTTGAGGACGGCTTCAAACTTAATGGTTGTTGAAATCTAAATATAGCCACTTTATAAAATGTATTTTGAATTGATTGGAGGTCAAAATGAAGCTAGGAGCTAAACATAGTTCAGGTAGATGTACAGAAGGTAAAAAACCGAAAAAGTTATATTTAACTCATTATTTGTATAAATCTGTACCCTTATGAATGAGTGTTTTCTAACCGACGCCATCATTACACAAAGGATTCATAGTATTTTTCGTGATTTTGCATCTGTTTCTTGTCATGAAGTTCAGAGATTAGATTTTAGCAATCAATTGCACACAGACAGCTATTGACACAAAAACACATAAACAAAATTAGAATCCGCTGAGAGTATCCTTTGATGATAGGTAAGCCAACCAACATAAAAAAAAAACGAAAATGGTTTGTTTAGACACCAACCTGTATCTGTCGATGATTCTCCAGTTCTGGTGATCAGCAAAATGTGGAATACCATTTCATTGCCATTACTTCTAGATACACCGTAACCCTGAGATGAAGTATGTGCCGGGGTCCTATCCTAAAGTTGACTAGATCTTTTTTAAAATTAATCGTATTACATAGGAATACGGGGAAATGTTTTATCTTAGAATATTCAGACGATTATCTTTATTCTCACAATGTTTCTGTCGAGATGTTCTTTGGCTTCATCAGGTATTTCATATCAAACTCAGGAGCCTAAACTAAACCTCAAACTAAACCCTTAGCTTAATCCACGGGAAAAGCGTTTTCTAGTTCCATTAACTATGACTGGATAAAAGTGTGAGGTTATAGTGAGTATCCCTTGTTATTTAGTTGGGATTGAACCTGCAACCTCCAGATGATTTCACGCGGAAGCTCTAATACAACTGAACTATCTATCCGGTTGATTGCAGAAAACTATAAATTTGATTTACATTCCAAACACGTTTAAAGAATAATTACTTGAAGCAATAATTGTTTACTAAGGATTATTATTAGTTACTTGAAATAATAGAACCGTGTGCAAACTAATTGCTTTTATTAAATAGAAATACTTTCTTTAAACAATATAAGATTAACTTTCTTAAAATTATCCATCATAGATAGGAATATTGATATCCCATAATCACGTGCAAAAAACTCTTAAGAAAGGTTGCCCAGTCGGCTGGGGCTGTAGAATACTCCAACTGCATCTCTGCGGAGAGGTAAATCCCACCTCAAATGAGTGTCCTGGATATGACACTAAACATTCTGATGCTGGAACTTTGGGGAATGCGGGGCAGCCCTTCATTGCCATCGCTCCCAGGTCCACTAAAATGCTTACTTATATTAAACTGAATTACTATTAGAACTGTTTTAGTATTTGAATTGCGTACCTATGCTAAACTGAATTTTTTTAAATTGAACTGTTTTTATGCTAAACTGAATTGTTTGAAACAGAACTGTTTTTGACATTGAACCGGTACCTACGCTAAACTAAATTATTTTAAATAGATCTGTTCTGACATTTACCTGTGTGTGGACAAAACTATGATTATACTGGAATGAATTTTTTTAAAATTAGAACTGTTTGACTAAATTGATTATCTTGAAGTAGAAATGTTTTTTGACAATTAAACAGTGTACTTCTCCTAAAGTGAATTGTTTGAAATAGAACTGTTCATTTATATAAAATGAATTTGGCAATAGATATCTTACAAAGTTTGATATGCCATAAAACCCAAACAACCCAACCCTCCTAAAAAAAACTAATACAGAAAAATGTAAATATAAATGCACAATGAACACAATTCTCTAACCTCTAGACGCAAAATAACCCTAGATGGATTGATATGCCGTTAGAATTAATCAATCAAACATATACATCATGATTGTCCTCATGATCGACAGCCAACAGCTGTGTTTGTGCCAAGGTGACTTCGCAGGTTCGGAGGTCCTCCGCGATTTCATTCCAGTCATTGGTTACGGGGGCATCTGGAGAGCGTCTCCGCTATGTCTATCTTGGATCGAAGCCCAAGATATCTCAGCTTGGGTGGTCTTGGTGGAGGCGTACCATCTGACATGTCTCTGGTCTACTCGGGTAGAGACGGGAGGTTATTAAGTCTGTCTTTGTAGCTTGATGTTTGAGACGTGTTCAGACCAGTGGATCCCCCCATCCTTCTTAGAGACATGCTGTCAAATCCGTCTAAGCAGGCCACCAGAGTCTTATTTAGTGGCCATGTCTCGGAACCCTACAACAGTACCGACACAACAGAAGCATTGTAAACGCAAAACTTTGTCCTGCGGGAGATACGTATGTATGTGTGTGTGTGTGTGGCTGTTTCTGAGTGCGTTTGTGTGTGCAGATTGAATATATGCTATCTGTATTCATTAATCTTTTAAAAAGCAAGCACACACTCATACATACCTGGATATTTAAATGTTTTCCACTTTAAGAATACACGCTAACATACACACAAACGTACACATACATAAGCACGCGTGCACACACAAATATGTATATATATATATATACAGAGAGAGAGAGAGAGAGAAAGAGAGAGAGAGAGAAAGAGAGAGAGAGAGTGAGAGAGAGACGCAGATAGACAGACAGACAAAAAACAAAAGTTTTCGGAATTAAAAAAAGAGAAATACACATGCAGTTTTCATCATCATGGTATTCAAAGTTCATGCCTCAGTAATCTCTGCAGTTTTCAAAAAATATTTTAATTCCTACTCTCTCGCGCTCTCTCTTTATATATATATATATATATATATATATATATATATATATATATATAAACACACTATTTATATATATATATATATGTGTGTGTGTGTGTGTGTGTGTGTGTGTGTTACTGGGAATGTGTGTGTTTGTACGTGTGTGTGTGTAATGAATATACACTACCTGTAAACTTTGATATTGAAACACACACACACACACACACACACACACACACACACATATATATATATATATATATATATGACTAGGTATGTAAACATTTTCCACCTTATAAATATACGCACGCAAACATATGCCAATCAAACACACATACATACACACACACATGCACATACAAAAGCACTAAAGTACAAACGCATACACAGCCGCACATTATAATACACATATACACATATCTACGTAGACAGATAGAACAAAAGCTTCATGATTTCTGAAAAAAAGGAATGCACCCACTGTTTCTATCATGATAATCGAAGTAAATACCGCAGCGATCGCAGTGGTCTTAAAATAACATGCAAAATTCTGTACTATACTCCTAACAAAATTATATATATATATATATATATAGAGAGAGAGAGAGAGAGCAATGAGAGAGAAACAGAGAGAGGGAGAGAGTGGGGAGTGGAAGAGGCGTTCGTGATCTAATGGTTATCATCGTAGGAAATCAATACTGCGGCACGAGTTCAAATCTTATTAGAGACTTTGCATTTCGCATAGTACTAATACACTTGGGAAAATATGAATCCAATTATTTTCTTAACAACTATAGGTAAATTGTAGGTCAGAGTGGGTTCTTTCGCATTGGTTAGGCGACTGTTCTGGGAGAAAGAAAACTCTGAATTCAAAATCAAAAATTACCTTGTGTTTTATCTTGCTCGTGCAGCGTGAAATATAAATAAAAATATACATATTATATATATATATATATATATATATATATATTCAATGGTGAATCGAAAACGAAAAGCAGATGTATTACTACTGTCAATTTCACTCTGATAAGGACGTTCTTTTTACACACACACACACACACACACACACACATATATATAAATATATATATATATATATATGCGTCTATTCATCAGTCTGTCCGTGTGTTTATGTTTTCCTGCGGACTAATTTTATTAACTCTTCTCCTTTTTTGTATGTATAATTCGTCTCTTACATCATGCTGAATAAAAGATAATTTTAGTTTTTTCTTTCTTCTCCATCTCTTTTCTTTTTCAATTCGGAGAAGATTAGTAAGAACGTCCTTGATTTTAAATGCACTATTCAGCTTGAAGCTATTTATGTGGATCCAGACGAGGCCAAAATGAGAAAAAGGTAGCTTTAATGTGGGTGTTCTGCACAGCAAAGAAGGCTACCGAGTGGTGGGTGCAAATTTTCGTATGTTCCATCAGCATTCACATTCAGTAGCGTCTCCAGCACTGGATAACCAATGCAACTGTTACTCCTTTTAAGCAAAAGGGCAGGTACTGCCTGAAGAGAAGACCCCTTGTTATTGAAACGATTAATTTTCTGACCACCCAGCACGTATCTCTGGTGGTAGGGTGAAATCTTTCTATTCTAAGCGAATCTCTATAACTAAACCGGTTGTAATACGCTGAATACGAGTTTAATAGATTATGCTTTTGTTGAATTAGTTATGAAAGACTTTTACCTTTAATTAAACACTAGACATGGCCATAAGTATAATAAAATCTTATAACATATCAAACGAACAAAATGATATCAAATACAGCCATACATTAATCTTATTTCAGAGAGAATCTGTAATAATAATTAAAAGGATATTTTCTAATAGTGTGATATTCCCACGGGAAGTATCAATACTGTTAAGCTATCTGAATCGGGGAGCATTTATTATGAGTTCGGTAATATAGTAAGCAAACATGATCGGGATCTTTATGAAAATAAAAATAATTAAGTATTTCAAAGGACTTGATATCGAATTAAAAAGCAATTTTAAAAAGGCGAAATATCTGGTTGTCTCCTTAAAAAAGGGCTTCTTATCTTACAGAAAGTGAATATATTCTAATCGCGCTGAAGTAAAATACGAGACCTAATGATTCCCTTGATGTTTATAAAAGAAGAAAACAAAACACAGATAATAACAGAAAAAGAATATGAAATATTTTCTTATTTAACACATCTTTTAACGGAACAGATTTAAACTAAAGTGATCGATCGAATTCTTTGTTTAATGGCATATCTACCTTTGTAGGTTATTCAATGCCAGAGTCCTTCTCCAAGAAGAACAGTAGTAGTACTATTTAACCCATAGCTGGGAGGATAAGGGGGTTCATACCTTTCCCAAGGGTATTTGCCCGAAAGTGAACGTAATAGCGGGACTGGAGTACGAACTCGCGTACTACGATTCCGTAGTCCATCGCTTTAACCATTACACCACTAGAACACCCCCAAAAAACTTGAAACTATTTGCTTGGATGCTAATGAATTAATTGTGCTAAATTGAAAAATAGTGTTAGATAGCATTACTTGTCACCACGTTACTGTCTTCAAGAAATGATTAATATTGAATAGACTTATTAGTGCTAGAAAGCAATAATTGATCCCATTTAATCAGTACTACTTATTCAAAGATAAAATTACATACAATATATTGATTTGAATATCATATTTATATATCCATTTAACTGTGTGCAAACAAATGAATAATAGTAAATAGAAATACTTGAAAACATTTACGTGATGCATTCAATTCCAGACTTTTTTGTATGGGCATTTAAAATTGTCGTAGACTCTTGAAAATTTAGTATGTTATTGTTATACCTCTTATGAGATGACTGACCAATTTTTATGATTTCATATCATGCAATCTGGACGTGATGACACTTTAGAAGAACGATATGCAATAAAATTCTAATTTAAACATAGAAAAAAAGCCACAGAAACCTATGGAATGCTTCAGACTGCTTTTCGACCATCTTGCATGAATAAAGCATCAGTTTTTGAGTGGCATAAGAGATTCAAGGAAGGCAGGGAGTATGTGAGGGATTATGAGAGGTGTGAGAGGAGTAAGGAAGTCAATACACCAGAGTTGATTGGACAAAGGGTTAGGGTTACTATGTTAAGGTTTTAAGGGAGTTCAGGAAGAAATTCCTAGGGAAGAGGCCAGCACTCTTCAAATCGGCTCAGTGGCATTTCCACCAGGACAATGCACCAGTCTACAACTCCATCCTTGTCAGACTATTTGACCAAGATGGGCATCAAGTCAGTTCGTCACCGTCCCTATAGTCCATACCTTGCTCCCTGTGACTTTTTCTTCTTCCTTAAGCTCAGAGGCTGTCCTATGAGATAATTGAGGAGATGAAAGAGGCTGTGACGAAAGTCATTGACGCGATCACATAAGAGGACTTCGATGGGGCCTTCCCGAAGTTTTATGAACGGTACAAGAGATGCATTGCAGCCAGAGGAGATTAGTTCGAAGGGGACTAGAGTTTCATGTGTGTACTATCTATAAAAGTGCCCATACAAAAAAGTTTGGAAACTTATTTAATCATCCTCGTAACTGTGTGCAGGAACAAATTGAGCACAAGCACTTTTAAGAATGCTATCAACAAAATGTTTACAAATCATACGTATATATCTAATTTAATGTAAAAACATGATTTGACATTATATAACCAACGATAGATTATATATAAGTAAAGTAAAGTTGGCGACCATAGTCAAGGGCGACCAGAAGGCTTCCTTTTCAATAGCTACTATACCGAGGTGTAGCGCTGGGCACTACTCCTTTCCCTAGATTGCTCCACTTTACCCTTGATATGCACCGTATAGCGTTAAGCAAGGAGGTATCAAGTAACATCTTAAAGTCTTTGGTATGACGCAACCTGGGATGGAACCTATGTCTCCCGGACCATTGGCGAACACTCAACCCACTCGGCTAATGAGCCGGTTTGATATATAGTAAAACCTAACAAAAAACAAAACTAACCAAATACTTCCTATAACCAACAAATAACATGCTCTATTCAACAAAAAATATCTTATAATCATTTATAACTGCACAGAAAGCATGCATCTATAAGTAAAAAATACATACTGCATATTTAAAAAGTAACTGCCCCGTGGATAACGGATGTTTAGCGCAGAATTTGTCAATCATAACGTAGTAAAAATCTAGAATTAAAGCCAAAAATGTGTATATTTGGTTTACAGAGGGGCAGTGGAGGCAACGATCTTACAAACATAAAATATCTCATAAGAGAAGAAATTTCTAAGTATACGTTGAAACAGAAATACAAAAACTTTCAAACTCCCATAATCAAATTAAAATTGAAAAAAAAAGCATATACAAGTAATGCTGATTCAAAATGCTTCTGCTTGAGTTTAAAAAAATAAAGGCAGGTATTATTTTCCTTACCAAAAATCTTTTAAAAAATGCTTTAATTAAACCGGTGACATTTCAACACAAAGCGGTAGCTCTCTGAAAATAGTTAACAAGTTCACCTACCTTGGAAGCAGTGTCTCATCAACCGAAAAAGACATTGACATGTCACTAACAAAGGCATGGACAGCTATTAAAAGCCTATCGATAATATGGAAGTCAGACCTGACCGATAAAATAAAACGCAGTTTCTTCCCAGCAGTGGTTGTGTCGATACTGCTGCATGGATGCACAACATGGACGCTAACTAAACAGATGGGAAAAAACCTTGACGGAAACTACACAAGAATGCTGCGAGCAGTATTGAACAAGTCCTGGAGGCAACACCCCACAAAGCAGAAGCTGTACAGCCATCTACCACCCATCACGAAAACTATCAAAGTTCGACTAACCAGACATGCAGGACACTGCTGGAGAAGTAGGGATGAGATCATAAGTGATGTACACCTACATGGCCAAGCAAAAGCAAGGGGACCAGCTCGAAACTACATACGGCAGATCTGTAAGGATACGGGATGTAGCCATGAGGACCTGCCAGAAGCAATGAACGATAAGGAGGAGTGGCGAGAGAGGGTCCGGAATATCCGTGCTGGTGGCACGACAAGATGATGATGATGACAGGCACAAGAATATGTATCAACTGTGTCCATATGAAATTTAGTGAATAATGAAAAAAGAGAAGAAAAAGGAAGGAAAAAAAGAAAGTTTTTTGTTTTTCTCTTTGTCTTTTAATTTTAGCATGTTTTATATCGTCTTATTTAAATATCAATCGGCTATCGATTATATGGAAATCAGACCTAACCGATAAAATGAAACGCAGCTTCTTCCAGGTAGCGGTCGCATAGATACTTCTATATGGATGCACTACGTGGACTCTAACAAAACGGCTGGAGAAGAAGCTAGACGGCAATTACACAAGAATGCTGCGAGCAATCTTGAACAAGTCCTGGCGGCAACACCCCACAAGACACCAACTGTATGGCCACCTGCCTCCTATCACGAAAACTATCCAAGTTAGACGAACCAGACATGCAGGGCACTGCTGGAGAAGCAGGGACGAACTCATAAGTGATGTACTCTTGTGGACCCTCACACATGGCCGTGCAAAAGTAGGACGACCAGCACGAACATACATTCAGCAACTATGTGAGGATATGGGATGTTGTCCAGAAGACCTGCCTGAGGCGATGAACGATAGGGAAAAGTGGCGAGAGAGGGTCAGGGATATCCGTGCTACCAGCACGACATGATGATGATAATGATTTAAATAAGAAAAAAAGAGTATTTCTCTTTGAACTGCGAAATAACTCACAGGTCAATATCAACTTCATAAGATATTGAAAATATCAATTTATTACAAAAATTCTCAATGTGCTTGTATGAAGGCTGCCAAAAACAGTAAATCATAGGAAGAATTTCATTAGAGATGATCTTGAAGACTTCTTGTGAAGTTCAGTGACTGTACAATAGGGATAATGTTGCAGTTTCCGTAGTCAAGAGTGTCTCATAAGTGGAGAAACTTGCTACATCAGGTCTCGTTTTGAATTTAGGGTTTTTCTTTAAATAGGTTTGCTAAGCTCGTGTAGCTTGGAAAACCTGTTAAAAGAAAAACTCTAGAAAGTCCAGTGCGTCCTCGTATTTTACTCATAGCGAGAGGAAAAAGAGATGTCTTTATGTCTTTTTTAGTGAGTTCGATATTCCTATGGGAAGCATCAATACTCTCAAGATATCTGAATCGGTGGTCATTTACTCTGAATTCAGTGATATCGTAAACAAACATGATACAGTCTTTGGTTTGGTTTCTTTGTTTAATGGCTTATCAACTCTTTTTTAGGTTATTTAATGCCAAAGCCATTCTCCTAGAAGAACATTAGTGGTACTATTTTACCCATAGTTGGGAGGATAAGGGGGGTTCATACCTTTCCCAAGGGTATTTGCGCGAAAGTGAACGTAACAGCGCGACTGGAGTACGAACTCGCGTACTACGATTCCGCAGTCCATCGCTTTAACCATTACACCACGAGGACCCCCCCCTCATCTGGTCATTGTGAGAATGAAAATAATTAAGTATTTCAAAGGATTTGATATTGAATTTAAAATCAATTTAAAGGGGTCGAAATATCTGGATGTCACATAAAAAAAAATATTTCCTTACACAAAATGAATATATTCTAATATCGCTGAAGAAGAATAGGAAACGGCTAAAACCTAACGATTTCCATAATGAACTTGTGTTTATAAATGGAGAAGACAAAACACAGATACAAATAAAAAAAAAGGAATATTGTCTTATTGAAGAAAAATGCAGAGAACTTTATAAAGCAGGAAACTAACATGAATTAAAAAAATTATTTCCTCCAACAAGAGACGTCATGTCACACACACCTTGAAAAAGTTTTTAATTTTGAGAATAGAGCAATTTCCAGCATAATTTTAATGATTTATTAGTTGGTGTTTCATAGCATATCCATCCTTATGGATTATTTAAAGCCAAATCCTGTTTGTAAATGAATAGTTTATAAGTAACTATTTTAAACGAATTGATAGAATTTATTTGTTAGCAGGCACTTAAATGATCTCACGTATTGCGATTTAAATTTCTAATTAAATTTATCAAGTATTTTTCTCAAATATAAATAACTTTCACAAATAAGAAAATCATGTTTCAAATAATGCTTCAAATACCCAATAGTAATAGTCCATAAGAAATGGATAGCATTTCTATTTTACACGTAAATGGAACTCAAATAGATACGAGGTGCATACGATAAGTTTCCAGACTTTTTTTCGTGTGGGCAGTTAAAATTTTAAGACCCTTGAAAATTCAATATGTCATTGCTATACATCTTATGCCATGACTGACCATTTTTTATGATTTCAGGTACAAATGAACAGCTACAGCAGCAATTATAATACACCCAACTAAAGCCTGATTGTCACAGCTGGTGAATTTCAAAAATGCAATCTGACACTTTAGAAGAACGATATGCAATGCAATTCTATTTTAAACTGGGGAAAAAAGCCACATAAACGTATGGATTGCTTCAGACTGCTTTTGGACCATTTTCATGAATCGGACATCAGTTTTTGAGTGGCATAAGAGATTTAAGGAAGGCAGGGAGTCTGTGAGGGATGATTAGAGGTGTGGGAGGAGTAAGGAAGTCAATACACCATAGTTGATTGGCCAAAGAGTTAGGGTTAGGATTACTATGCTGAAGTTTTAAGAGAGTACAGGAAGAGATTCCTAGGGAAGAGGCCAGCACTCTTCAAATCGGGTCAGCGGCATTTCCATGAGGATAATGCACCAGTCTACAACTCCACCCTTGTCACAGACTATATGACCTTGATGGGCATCAAGACAGTTCCTCACCGTCCCAATAGTCCAAACCTTGCTCCCTCTGACTTTTTCTTATTCCCTAAGCTCAGAGGCTGTCGTTATGAGACAATTTAGGAGATAAAAGAGTCTCTGAAGAAGGTCATTGACACAATCACACAAGAGGACTTCGATGGGGCCTTCCAGAAGTTGTTGAAACGGTACAAGAGATGCATTGCAGCTGGAGGAGATTACTTCGAAGGGGACTAGTTTCATGTGTGTACTATCAATAAAAGTGCCCATACAAAAAAGTCTGGAAACTTGTCGTATGCACCTCGTACCACTAATTCTGGTCAGAGCTGACCTAGTAGTAATAGCAATGAAGGAGTACTCCATATTTTCTCAAGCTCCAAGAGTGGAGCCTAGCATCAAATGCAGTTTAACGTCATACCTAAGACACTCGTTAAAAAAAGGTAGGGGGTCAAAAACCTCTGCTGAGTGCATTTGTCGTATTTTACTGACCCTGTCGAGTGGGCGGCAAAATTTTATGGGATCTGCGTCTGCGTTGAACGTTCTTTGTATTATCAAATTCTCTGATAAAACGGAGATAACTTCCAATATAAAATGCTTGTTAGAATCTTTCGCTCCTTCCTTAATAAAAGAAACAATATAATGAACCACTTTTAAAACTTGAATCCAGCGGGTTTGTAAATTGTCTCCTAATTGATAAACCTTTTTTCTGGAATGTGAATGGATGTTGTATTCTAATAACAACCGTTTTTATTGGAGTGACAATCGCTTTTACAGTAATGACGACTGATTCTTATAGTAAGCACCAGCGCTTTTCTTGTAATGATTACCGCTTTCAATCAAAACGACAACCGCTTTTTATTGTAATGAATGCCTAGCTTTGTCAGTGAGACGTTTGATACGCTGACTCTATTCCTTGCGCAGGGGTAAGACCACTAAAGCAAAAACCTGGAATATGTTGAATTTTCAGAGTAGTAACCCCCACCCATAAAATTATCCTGGGTACGACATTAATCTGTATCTGATGGTGAGCCTCGAGTTCCAAAGATATGAGAAATTTGAAGTACCCTCTATTATAATTCATCTCAGGTCCACTTTGATACAGTCTGGTAGTATCTGTTTGGGTCCAACCTATGGGTCAAATGCTATACCTAAATATTATCGTATTCGAAAGGACAGCGCAAAAAATTCAAACAAATAAAAAGATGGACGTGATTCCCAAACTTCTTGGCCTAAAATAAGTCTAGACTGATTGACATGCCATTAAAATTAAGCAATCAATTAATCAATCGTAAACCACTGCTTTTGATGTAATGACAACAGTTTTTACAGTAATGACTATTGCTAGTGTAGTAATAACAACCGGTTTTGAAGTAATGATTACCACTTTCGTAGCAATGACTGCTGCTTTTGTAGTAATGCCTATTGCTTTTAGAGTAATGACTGCTGGTTTTGTAGTAATGACTATTGCTTTGTAGCAATGATTACTAGTTTTGTATTAATATTAACTGCTTTTGTAGCAATGATTTCAGCTTTTGTTGTAATGACTACCGCTTTTTTAGTAATGTTAATTTTTTTCTGGTAATGTTAACTACTTTTATAGTAACGACAACCGATTTTGTGGTAATGTTAACTTTTCTGTAGTAATGTTAACTACTTTTATAATAACGACAACCGATTTTGTGGTAATGTTAACTTTTTTGTTGTAATGTTAACTACTTTTATAGTAATGACAACTGATTTTGTGTTAATGTTATATTTTTGTAGTAATGTTAACTACTTTTATACTAATGACAACCGATTTTGTGGTAATATTAACTTTTTTTGTAGTAATGTTAACTGCTTTAATAGTAATGACAACCAGTCTTGTAATAATGACAACTGGTTTTGTTGTATTTTCAACTGCTTTTGTAGTAATGTTAACTGCAATTGTTGTAACGTCAACTACTTTTATAGTAATGACTACTGCGTTTGTTGTAATGACTACTGCTATCGTAACAATGTTCAAAACTTTTAAAGTAATGACAACCGCTTTTGTAGTATTGACTACTGCTTTTGTAGTAATGCTTTTGTTCTAATGACTACCGGTTTTAACCATTCAGTGTAAGTTTTGAATTGTTCAATAAACAGTGCGATCAAAGAATATGTAAGCTAATCTAAAATTTAAAAAAAATCTTCCTTTGAATAACTACAAGAATCTCAAGTTTAGGAAATGAGAGAATGTTGTTTTGAAGAAGCCAAGACAGTGAATTTTGATTAAATTCTGAATATCGATTGCTATATCTAAAATTCGTAATTTTACGCGCAAAATCTACAGTTACCACCAGAAATAAATATCAATACATGTAGCAGTGTTCAAGGTCATCAAGCAGTCTTTCAAGTTCATATTTCCTCTTTTCCTGCGAAACATTCATGTGGAGCTATTTTATAATCATTCGGTCGGGGCATCACAGATGGTTATCGCTACGACATGACGCTAATGTTTATGTTAATGATGTCGATGACAAGGCTTTTTTGCAGCTAATGTTTGACGTGTACCTCATCAGGATGAGATTCGGCAGATTACTCAATGACAGCTAAGAAAAACATTATAAATTTACAGAGGCTTCCATATTGAGCCCAGAGGCCTTCATCATTTCATGAAATTTAATCTAAAAGAGTTTTTGCTTGTTTGTCATTTTTTAACCTTTCTTTTTTTTTTTTTTTTTCGCAATACGCCACTGTACATCATGCAACTCAAAGTTAACCGACGTTCCCATCAAATTCAAAACTTTTCTTTATTCCCCACCCTCTTATCACTTACGTAAAAAAAAAAAAACTAAACGAGAAACGATATCTGTATTTACGAAATCATAAATTCGCATGCATAATTACCATGTGAATATTTGAAAAATCACAGGACAGCAGAGAGAAATAGTTATCGAGAAAATGGCCGTCCCTTTCCGACGTTGGCATTTTCGGAATTAGTTAGAAAGATTGAATTCGCGATTAAACGGCGATTTCCACTACAGAAATATTCAAATATATTTCTTTTTAAAGCGGACAGAAAAAGGTTCATAGCTATTTTACTGAATATTCAGGAGGCGAAAGGCGATGTTTAATACGATCTCTTACGACGAGTTATTTGTTGATGCGCAAGTCTCGATTCCCTGAATGCGCATGCGCAGGAAGGAGTCTTCTTCTTGTGTAAATACCTCTTTTTCAGTATGGAGTGGTTATTTTTAATTTGATACCTTCTGGAATATGAATGACGGTGTTATGTAAATGTTGACTTGCATCAGCCAGGCTAGTGTAATCAAAGACCAACTGAGACAAAACATCTCAGAAATCAAGAATAAAAGTTGTCTAAATTTCTGAGACGAAAATTGATGATTTTTATCATTAAGGGTTTTCGGACTATAGTCTTCATTTTTATTGTTATTTCCACAACGTTTCGGCTGATATGTCCTCCGGCCTTTTTCAGGTATTCGTCGAACTCGGAACATCGAACTATGTCCTTTATTGAGTCCACGAGTGTCGCCTGTTCTGATTCCGTTAGCATGAGCACAAGTAAAAATCATACATGATTGTAGTAATTCTAGTCAAGTAAGAACATTAAGCTTATAAGTCCCAAAAATTCACTCTGACACATGGCGTAACGGTTATAGGCGTTGGTTCCCTAAGCTTCTAAAGAGTCAATGATCTGGGGGTTGTAGATTCAATCCTGACTGCAGGTGAGTAACAATACTAGAATACTTAACGCTTGTACCTAGTTATGGCAAACGAGGCGATCCCCGTGGATTCAATAAAGGACGTTGTTCAAAGTTCTGTTTAAATAACCGGTAGTTATTGCTACACAAGCAATAGTCATTACTACAAAAACAGTAGTCATTCCAATAAAAAATCAAAGACATTAATAAGAAATGGTTGATTGATTTAAAAATACATGTTAACCCACAAAGAGTCATTTATGCCCGGTGGTAAGACTCTCCCTAGATTCCTGAATATGACGCTACGCAATCTGATGGTGAGGCCCCTGTCCTGAAGTTCTGGGGAATGTAGAGTACCTCTCCATTGCTATTGCTCCCGGTCCACTCTGACTCAGAGTAGTAGCACCAAATAGGGTGCTATCAATGGATCAAAGAGAACTGTTTTACATTTTAACTGTGTGCAAACAAATGACTTATGGTAAATTGAATTGCTAGAAATAGAAATGTTTAAGTGTCAAGTAATGATTAATGTTTTATTGAGCTCTTTGTACTACTTGGAACCATTTCATTATATGTGCACGAATAAGTAATGTCGAATTATTAGACTTAAATAAGAATACTTTAAACTTTTTAACTGAATGCCTAAATTGAAATATCAGTAATTCATAGCAATACGTATAGGAACCATTTAACAATATACAAATGGATGGATTGTGTTAAAAAGAATAATTACTGTAAAATACCAATATTTGTTATCACTTCACTGTCTGCAAAAAACGATTATTATCAAATAGAACTAATAGAGTTCGAAAGCAGTAATTGAAACGATTGTGTAAAAGCAATAGCAATATTCAAGCAATTCAATATTCAAAATAAGTTCTACATGATTTAAAAATGGAATTACCCACAAAGTATTCATTTACAAATCCTATGTATATCTATTTAAACTGAGTGCAAACAAATGATTGATCGTTAATAAAGTTATTCATATTAGATTGAAATACCTTCAAACCATGTAATTGTGTACAAAGAATAAGCTTAGACTCGCTTTAAAATGTTATCAACAAAATGTGTCTACAATTTATATATTTAATATATATGTATAAACAGAATTTAGCATTAAGTAACCTACAACGGTTGATATGCCATAAAACCCAAACCAAATAAATCATATATATTTGATATATATTTATAAAGGGGATTTGGTATTAAATGACCTACAATGGTTTATATGTCATTAAACCAAAACAAACCAAATATAAGGAATTTAATATATATGTATTAAGAGGATTTAAATAACCTACAATGGTTGATATACAATAAACCCAACGAAATCAAATCACAGTTATATTATACGAAGTATTTCTGTCTAAAGAAATTGTATTCTCATATCTGAATGGTTTCAAGAATTCTCTCTTATCCTAATTATTTAGGCATAATTTTATTGTTTAAAGTAAGTAAAGTTGATGACCGTAGTCAAGTGTGACCCTAAGGCCCCCTTTCCAATAGCTACTACATTGATGGGTAGGAATTGGTGTAATTCTTTTCCCTGGATTGCTCCACTTTACCCTTGATACGTGCCGGATATGGCATTTAACTATATCTAATCATGAGACCCCAGTGCTCGCTCTTTGGGTAATGTGGAATAAATCTTCATTACCATTACTCCCAGATCCATTCTGACAACATAGTAGTAGTAAGTGTTAGTGTTAATCCGTTGGGTTAAGGGGAGTGTTTAATCATTTACTATACGTGAAAACATTTAACTGTGTGCAAACTAATGATATGTTAAATTGAACTATTAGTATTAAATATCAATGCTTGAAACAATTTATTTATGTCAAATAGAAAGACTAGTGTTAGTTAGCAATACTTGAAACTATTTAATGGGTACAAACAATAAGGTCTAGTTCGTTTAAGAAATGTTACCTACAAGCTATTCACTTAAAAATCGGATGTATAAACATGATTTGGCATGAAATAACCCCCAATGATCTATATGCCATAAAACACAACCAACCAACCAAGAAACTAGTCCGGTCCAGAGTTGACCTGGGAGTAATGGCAATGAAGGGTTACTACATATTCTGCAGATCTCCAGAAATGGAGCCATACCGTAGAGAGCAGTTTAATGTCTTACTCAGGAAATCATATTTTTCTGGAGTGGAAAGCTTACCCCTGGCAGAGAATACAATCAGCGTATTTTAAGCCCTCTACCAACAGGGCAAAGCAATATAAAAGAAACATAAGCGTCGCTCTACAACAGGTGCTAGTAAACTCAGATTGATTTTTCATATTAGATCAAAAGCATTAAGAACCAAATTATCATCAAACACGCTAATTAACTGAAATAATCTACAATACCAGATGATTACGATAAGGCGTTATTGCTGAATGAAATGAGAACTGTGACTCTGATCGAGACTGTTAACTTTTCCCTTCACGTTAATCCCTTGGGTTATTTAGTCTAGCTAATGCAACTATTCTAGGAGGAAGAAAACCTTGATTCTAACCAACTGTAATCTGGTTAAAAAAATTGACTCTGTGTTAGACCCTGCCGGTAGCGGAAGATCTTGGTAAATACAAAATCAAGGAGGTTTTGGCATCTTGTTTTTTTTTTCTTTTTTCTTTGTTTTTTTCAATGCGTATTAACCTGTGTTGGTTATTTAATGCCAATGTCATTTTTGTAGGACAGTAGTTGTATTATTCAACCCATGATTAGGAGTGCATGCCTTCCTCAAAGGTTATTGTCCGAAAGGGAACTCAGTGCGACTTGTTTAATACGATGTCACACACCAGCTCATTAGCCACTGAACCACGCGAACTCGCTCCTTTGTTTGGTTTGGTTTGGTTTTATAGCATATCAACCATTTTAGGTTATTTTATGCCAAATCCATATTTATCCGTGAAAAAATTCATATTTCAAATTGTACAGTTAGCATAAGTACAGTTTTTGTTTACACTCAGTAAAAAGTAAAAACAGTTCTATTTCAAACGTAGTTCCAATGTCCCAAACAGTTCTATCTTAAACAATTAAGTTTAGCATAAATACAGTTTAGTTTTATTTTACCCATTGATAGGACCCTATCAGGTGCTAACACTCCGGGCCAGAGTTGACCCGGCAGCGATGGTAAGGAAGTGGTACTCTGCAGTCCCAAAGGCTCCAGCATTACGGGAGCTTCAACATCAGATTGTTTAGTATGATATCCCAGACTCTCGGTGGGGGAGTTCAACCCCTCTACAGAGATGCTCTCGGTGTATTCTACTGCCTCAACTGACTGGGCCAAGCTCCTTTGTATATATGTGTTAAATATTTACTGTGTTACTATGAATATCAAGTGTACCATAGTCATGATATGGCTGTGTGTGAAACGTACATCGAATGTCCATAAAGATAGAAAATAGGAATCTCGAAATTCGAAAAACACGTAACGACTTCTTAGTTCAAGTACGAAACTTTTTATTACCCTTGAGTTTAAAGGTTCTTCGACATAAGGAGAGAGAGGCACAATCTTTGTATTCAGACTTTTTCATCTGCCCCGCCCCCACAACACGTATGGCACCCGCCACAAAGGTCTCGGCGAGCAAGCGAAACTCAACAGTCTCGTTCGGTGTCTCGTTTTCAACTCTACTGACTTTTTCAAAATCTCAACAAATCTTCCGCGCTCTTCCGGTGCGTGACGTCACTCGCTCTCTGTAAAAGATTTTCTCATCTCGGGCTATTATGACATCTCTGAGTGACACGTCCACTCTACGTGCGCGCGTGAAAACCTGTGTTAATGTTGCACCTAAGTAACCCATGCACTGAGCTGAAAGGTTCTCAGCCTAACTAAACCCAAAGGCATAAACCGAAATCCCTCGGCCATTATGTTACACAGGGGTTCAGTGAATGAGAGCTTTTTTTTTAATACTTATTTTATTTATTTCTAAATAATAACAGCACATTTAAAAACGGTAGGGAGAATATAAGAGCCGTTGTAAGAATGATAAACATTTGGATACCGGCCGATAAAACCTTTCATGTGTACATAAAATTAACAAAAGCTTGTTTTATTTTGCTGTAAATGTCATTTTGTTTTAAGCTTGATCCAATTTTCCACACAAAATGTCCGTAAAAATATCGGTTGCTCAGAAAGCTGAAATACTTTTCTTGACGAAATGGCAAAATAAATAAATAAATAAACAAATAAATAAATAGAAAAATAAATAAAGTGGAATTAGGTATATAAAGTAGATTTAAAAACATACAAAAAGAAATGGATATCAAATTAAAGAATTTTGGACCCGCTCCAAAATGAATGAGAAAACTTTGTCCGAAACATTGTGATAAAAGAAAAGAAAAGAAAAGAAAACGAAGCTGACAATAGTTTTATTATACATTTATCAACTTAGATTAATTGAATCGACTTATTTACTGCACAATCGACGGCGTTGGAATGTATTGACTGTTTGTTTATTTGTTGTTTTTTTTTTTAGCATTTCGACCTTTGTAGTTTATTTAATACCAAATTCATTTTTTTTTTATAAATGAACAGTTCTATTTTAAACTGACCCAGTGGGTAGAGTGTTCGCCAATGGTCCGGAAAACCTGGGTTCAATCCTAGGTCGCGTCATACCAAAGACTTTAAAAATGGTACTTAATACCTCCTTGCTTAGCACTCAACAATATAAGGTACGTATCAAGGGTCAAGTGGAGCAATCCAAGGAAAGGAGTAGCGCCCTCCCCTACACCTCAGTGTAGTAGCTATTGAAAAGGGAGCCTTCTGGTCGCCCTCGACTGCGGTCGACAGCTTTACTGACTTACACAGTTTACTCGTTAAAAACATTTCTATTTCAGACAATTCAGTTTAGTCAAACAGTTCTTATTCAAACAATTCTGTTTTGTATAAGTTTACTTTTGTTCACACACATTTAAATATCTAAACAGTTCTATTTTAAACAATTCAGTTTAGCATAAGTACGCAGTTTTGGTGTTAAAACAGTTCTATCTCAAATAATTCAATTAAGCATGAGAATGCATTTTACTTCTATTTGACCCATAGATAGGACCCTATCAGGTGCTCCCACTCCGGGATAGAGTGGACCTGGGAGCAATGGCAGTGAAGGGGTACTCTGCATTCCCAAAGGCTTTGCATCACTGGAATCTCACAATCAGATTTTTTTAATGTTATATGCTGGACACTCATTAGAGGGAGGTCTTACCCCCTGCAGAAAAGCAGTCTGTGTATTCTGCTGCCCCAGGCGACAGGGCAATATATTGAGTGTATTCCTCGATGAAGAGGTAACACTCCCAACCCCACCATAAACCCCACTCCAACATAGAAAGAGAGATTTATGTATGACACTAGAATACTTAGAAGAGGTAGGGAAAACTGAAGAGGCTTACTATCACTTGAAATTTATTAAAAGCTACCAGTTAATACTGATGTGTAAAACGTAAAGTAGAAGTTATATATACATATATATATATATATATATATATATATATATATATATATATATATATATATATATATATGCGTGTGTGTGTGTGTGTGTGTGTGTGTGAGTGTGTGTTTTATTGTGTTTTGTTATTTAACAATAATAGCAGTTCATATGTAAATAAGACGAAAATATCTTTGTTATCGTGCGAAAATCTTCATATCTTTCTTTACTTTTGCACTTCTTTGTTTTGGATTTCTACTTTCCATTTTCCCAGTGCATATTCGGTTTTCACCACAACATTTAATGACAGCATTTCGTCGTTGGTAGACTTTTTTCCGCTTAACTACGCATATATTGTTAATGCAACGTACTTCAGTACACATACCCACAAATATGAATATATTTGCATGTGGTTACAGATAACGGCCGTAAATATTCTAGAACTTCCATTAACTCAAAGTCAAATTTACGTTTGTACTTTATGTAAAATTGTGGCACGAAGACATCATTTGTTTTCATGCAAATACAAAAATGACTTAAGTCGTACGATGATTTTCTTAAAACAGTGTATATTTTTAGATATTAAGTGATAAGTCCCGAACGTTTTTCCACCCAGTCGGCTGAGGCTGTATAATACACTGACCGCATCTCTGTTGGGGGGGGGGTGTAAGACTCCCACAACGAGTGCCCTGGGTATGACACAGAACAATCTGATCGTTTGACTCCGGTAATTCTGGAACTTGGGGGAATACGGAGTACGCCTTTATTGTCATTGCCGCCAGGTCTACTCTGGCCCGGAGTGATAGGACCTGATGAGTCAAATTGAACTAAACTGCGTACTTATGCTAAATTGAATTGTTCGTAATAGAACTGTTTTGACATTTAAACTGCTTACATATGCTAAAGGAGTTCGAACTGTGCCATAACGCTGACGAAGTAAAAACAAAAAAGTTTGTGTCAGCTGATCCATATACAGTAACCAGATGGTTCCATGAATTTTTCTCAGATTGAAAGGAACTCGACGACCAGGAAGGATCAGGTTGGCTAAAAACTCTGGATTCTGAGCCAGTACTTCAAGGATTTGAAGAAAATCCAGACAGTAACAGCTGGATAGTATCAGGTGAGCTTGGCGTCTCATTGTGCAGTGTTTGTTCGGCAACATTTTTTTAAATAGCAACTTTCTAGATACATGAATATAAACAATATGTAATGTTTCTAATTGAATTTACATCCTAAATTTTCAAGTGAATTTGGATCCGGTTTGCTTGCTAGCCATGTCATTGATTTTAAATGCCTTTCCTTTGGAGGTGCCGGTGGTGTAATGGTCATCGTCGTAGGGAATGGACACAGCGACACGAGTTCAAATCCTGGACGAGTCTGATTACATAGCACTAATGCCCTTGGGAAAGGTATGAATCCAATTATTCTGTAACACTATGTTGGTGGTTCGCCAAGCAAACGATCCCTTAGTCTGTTTTGGCGCGAAACCAAAGGCCCAAGCCCGCGATCTCGACGTGACCGGAAGTGGGTAAGGGAACGCGAGTAGGAGTTGGGCAAAGGAACTCAGAGAAGGAGTTGGCGAAGGTTGACGCTAGTGGCCGGTCGTCACCGGACAGCAGAAGTGAGCAGTCGGCATGAGATAGGATCCAAGAGTCAGTGAGGGAAGAGCTTTCAAGATGTGTCAGCACTCCTCATCGGTTGTAGAATTTTCGCTAGAAATCCACGCTAGCGTTAGTCTACATATGCACATAGGGAATACAATGTTACATAACTCCTCTCTTGCACCTTGAGTTAACCCAAGTATTTTGTTCGTTTGTTCTCTTTCCTCCCACGCCCTTGATTGTATTTCTTGTAGCTATAAAGAAATGTGCGATGCCCCTATCAAAACCACGAGTTGATCACCGGCCAAGAAGTGAAATGGTTCGAAGAGGTTGTCGTATTCGGGGGGCTGAGGGGGTATCGTCACAATTCCCCCTCCAGCTATGGGCAAATAGTACGGCAGACTAGGTTCTTTAGCCTTTGGTTAGACAACCAGTCTATGAGAAGGAAAACTCTGAATTGAAACCTGTTAAACTCCGCTTAAAAATTGACCTTGTGTCACATCCTGCCCGAGCAGAGGGGTTGGTAAATACATATATGCCTTTCCGAAATCAAACATTGCAACTTTTATCTCCATTGCTCTGTGAACAGATGTATTATCTTCCTGACAAAACGACTTCATCATCATTTAACCAAACTTCAGTCGATGGAAAAAAAAACTATATATATAGGGTGCATAGGTTCTTGCTGTAGACTGCCCAATCAGTTGGAACTGTAGAATACACCGACTGATTCTATGCAGAGGTGTTAAATCCGACCAACGTGTGTCCTGATATGACATTAAATTATCTGATGGCGAGGCTTTGGATATTTTGGGAATGTGGAGTATCTCTTCCTTGCAATTATTTCCAGGACCAATTTGACCTGGAGTAGTAGCACCTGATAGGGTCCAATGTATGGATCAAAGAGAATAAACTTTGTGTAAAGAAATGACTGATATTGAATACTCGAAACCATTTAACTATATGGAAAAAAGAGATCAGGCTCGTTTAAGAATGTTATCAACAGAATTATCCATATATTTAATATATATGTATAATCGAGATTTAGCATAAAAAAAACTTATAATGCTTGATATGCCATAAAAACCAACCAAACCAAATCTTTTGATAGAAATCATGATCTCTTCATGAACTGAACTGCAAACCCATGTCATGAAAGACTTGGGAATTTTTTTTCTTTTCAGGCTATCATACTTTATATATATATATACTTTTTATTTGAATAGCACTCGAAAAAAGTTCCTGTAAGATCGCCTTACACAATGCAAATTTTTTATCCATTTCTGAATATCACTAACATCCAATTGTCCACATGATATAATTGTTTCACTTTCGTTCACTTTAACATAATTTTATCTGTTTATATAATAGTTCTAGCCGGTCCATAGGCTTAGTGGTTAGAGTGTTCGCCTAATGGTCCGTGAGACTGCAGTTCAGTATCAGGTTGAGTCATACCAAAGACTCAAAAATGGTATTTGATACCGCCTGGCTTAACACTCAGCATTACAAAGTATGGATTAAGAGTTAGTGGAGGAATCCAGGGAAAAGAGTTGTGCTATTGAAAAGAGAGCCCTCGAGTCACCCTCGACTACAGTCGGCCAACTTATTTACTTATATGTTAGTTCTGGTTTTTGCTTGGCTTTTCTCAATGTAAATATTGTAAAATATATTTCTTACCGAATTCAAAACGAAGGGAAACGTCCTGTACAGGTCCCATAATGTGTGTCAGTTTTTCTAAGGAAGACATGAAATTGTTAGCTGGGAAATATTAGCCCAACTCTTCCACCAAGATTCGACACAAGATCAATTTTCATACTAGGTTTTAAGAGTTATTCTGATTACCTTAAAGAACCCCGTCTTTTATATTATCTACCAATAGTATTTTTTTACCATTTACATGGTTCCTTCAATAAGTTTCCAGACATTTTTGTACAGGCATTTAAAATTGTCTTAGACTCTTGAAAATTCAGTATGTTATTGCTATACATCTTATGAGATGACTGACCAATTTTTATTATTTCAGGTTCCAATGAACAACTACAGCAGCAATTGGAATACACCCTACTAAAGCGTGATTGTCACAGCTGGTGAATTTCAAGAATGCAATCTGGGCATGAAGATACTTTAGAAGAAAGATATGCAATAAAATACTTCTTTAAACTTGGAAAAAATGCCAGAGAAAGGTATGGAATGCTTCAGACTGCTTTTCGACGATGTTGCATGAATCAAGCATCAGTTTTTGTGTGGCATAAGAGATTAAAGGAAGGCAGCTAGTCTGTGAGGGATGATGAGAAGTTTGGGAGGAGTAAGGAAGTCAATACACCAGAGTTGATTGGCCAAAGGGTTAGGCTTAGGATTAGGGTTACTATGTTGAGGTTTTAAGGGAATTCAGGAAGAGATTCCGTTGGAAGAGGCCAGCACTCTTCAAATCGGGTCAGCGGCATTTTCACCAGGACAATGCACCAGTCCATAACTCCATCCTTGTCACAGACTATTTGAGCTAGATGGGCATCAAGACAGTTCCTCACCCTCCCTATAGTCCAGACCTTGCTCCCTGTGACTTTTGCTTATTCCCTAAGCTCAGAGGCTGTCGTTATGAGGCAATTGAGGAGATGAAAGAGGCTGTGACGAAGGTCATTGACACACTCACACAAGAGGACTTCGATGGGGTCTTCCAGAAGTTGTTGGAACGGTATAACAAGTGCATTGCAGCCGGAGGGGACTAGCGTTTCATGCGTGTACTATGAATAGAAGTGCCCAGACGAAAAAAGTCTGGAAACTTATTTAATGATATTCGTACCAATAGTCTGTTCGACTATTTACCTAACTCGGAGGTGATCAGATGGATTTTTGCCTTTTCCAACTGATTTAGCGCCATGTGAAATGCAAACAGCCTCGTCCAGAGTTTGATTTCTACTTGCAGAGTCTATTTACATTAACTATAACCATTTCATCACAATAGTTGGGGGGATTTTAGTTTAGTTGTTTTATGTATGATAACTGTACATTCATGAATAACTTTTTACCAAAAACGAAAAGATCAAAATCAAATAAATACCCCAATATTGCATGGGTAAATTTATTTCGCACAACTTTTTTTTAAAATTTCACTTCTTACATTGTGACTAATAAATATAATAAGGAAAATGCAATTTTTTCTGGTGCATTCGAACGTAAGAAAGTTTTTCTTTCTAGTGTTTATCAGAATGAAAATCCAGTCATTAGCACTTACAGGGTTCGAAATTCGTTATCAAGCATCAAACGCAAATTATTCAATCAAGTTTTAAATTTCAACGCTTTTTTTAGTCCTAGTAAAACAAGCAGTTATTTTTTTGCCTTTTAGTGTTCTTGTTTCGGTCTGATGAACTTTTCGTCTTTCTCCATTACTCATTTGCTTTCAAGTAATTCAGTTCGACACACAGTATTTCGCTGAATTGATGCCATTTTCACTAAATTAGGTTCACATCAATTGTGATGATAAATGAAACAGTCCTATTTTTATATCTAACTCCCTGAAAGCTATAAACAATTTCTTTTTGGCCTAGGAGTCGCCAGAGGATTGATTTAATATTGAACGGGAGGTTATGAAGTCTACGATTGATAAGTTGGTTAAGTCAAAAAGACAAAGTCAAAAAGTCAAAATCAAAAACTGGGGATTATTTATACCTAGCCAGGATAATATATATATATATATATATATATATATATATATATATATATAAGGATAGCTATTAAATATTATTGAAAAAAAAAGAAAAAGTAAAAAAAAGTGCTTTACAAATTGCTTTTTATAGACTTAAGATTGAACTTGAAGGCTTAAGTAAATCATGAAAGGTGCTCCAAAAGTAATGGCTTCTCTTTATTTCCGTGGAAACAACATCAGATTTTGAGGGCATCGTCTGATGAAGCATGTTTTCTAATAGAAAACACGATTTTCTCCAGTAGTAAACATCCTTGCCTAAACATTTCAGCCAGCAAATAGAGAGTTTTTTTTTCATCATACAACGTGTGAAAGCACGTGCAATACCCTGTCCTCATCAGCCACCAACCAGGGTGATAACACAGTTTCGGTAGCTCAAGGCGGTACTGCCACTCCTGGCGCTACCAAACAGCTTTTGCCACTGGGCAGGGTATTTAAAAGAATATATATATATATATATATATATATACCAGATCAACTAAAAGCAGAGAATACATTTGACGTTCGTTCATCTTCATTTTACTGCAGTTTGTGATTTAAAGACGCGTTTACTTTCGGCCGTTGATTACATAGCAACCGTTTCTTGATGTTCCGTAATCACACGGGAATAGTGGTTGACTTGAGAGGTATAAAAAAATAAATCAACAGTACCGGTGATTATTCATTTTTCAGATCTGTTATGATGGCGTCATTGTCAGGAAAATTTTTGTCTGCCTATTCACTCTTCCATCGTCCAGATCAACGATGATCGAAGTGTTCTACATTTCGTGGGAAGACTGCTATATTGAATGTGGCCAGTCACTGTAATTTTTTTTCACGTGACCCTTGGTGTCATATCATAAAAAAGTAAAGTTAGCGACCATAGTCGAGGGTGACCCGAAGGCTCCCTTTTCGATAGCTTACTACACCAAGGTGTAGGGGAGGGCGCTACTCCATTCCCAGGATTGCTCCACTTTACCCTTGAACCGTACCTTATAATGCTGAGTGTTAAGCAAGGTGGTATCAAGTACCATTTTTAAAGTCTTTGGTATGACTCGACCTGGGATTGAACCCAGGTCTCCCGGGCCATTGGCGAACACTCTAACCGCTGGGCCAATCATAACGAGTTAAAAGAGAGCTAAGTGATTACCAAGAACCACTGTCAAAATATCTAATTAGCGGAACGTACACTTACTTTCTTTTTATACCTTATGATTACATTATTTCAGTAAGGTTTGTTTGATTTCTTTGTTTAATGGCATATCAACACTCCTGGGTTATTTAATTCAAAGCCATCCTTAGAGAAGAACAGTTTTGGAACTACATTATTTAAGACAAAGCTGGGAGGGGATAAGTAAGGTCATACCTTTCCCCAAGGGAATTAGTCCAAAGAAGAAGGTAATCCTATTTACCAACCCCTCCGCTCGTGCAGAATATGACACAAGGTCAGTTTTTAAGCGGAGTTTAACAGGTTTGAATTCAGAATTTTCCTTCTAGACTAGTTGCCTCAACAAGGCTGAAGAACCCAGTCTGTCCTACTATTTACCCATAGCTGGAGGGAGAATAATTCATACCTTTCCCGAGAGTATTAGTGCTATGTAAAATGCAATCAGTCTCGTCCAGGATTTGAACTCGTGTCGCCGTGTCCATTTAATACGACGATAACCATTACACCACGGGCACCTCAAAAGAGAATGTAATAGCGAGACTGGAGTTCGAACTCACTTACTATGATGTCACACTTCAGTACGTTATCCTATACGCCGTAGTGACGCATCCTCATTCAGAGAGCTTGATATATCAATGCATTTGCGCTCTGTATTTGTATGCAGCAGTCATCTAACTCGAGCAGAATATTGCCTTCCGGTATCAAGTACGTTAACTAACATAATCATTATCTAAATTTTGATATAAATGTTATAATGGGTTAAATGAATCAACAAAGAACGAGATTATGTTAAAATTAATAAATGTCATATAAACCAATTGTTTTTACATTAATCTGTTATTTAGTTATTAATGAAATAAATGAAAGGCTTGACTCTTTGTAACCAAATTCCGTACACATCGATGAAGTTAAAATACATACTTGGCATCATTTTCTTCTGTTATCTTTTGCATCAGATTCCAAAAACACTGTTAAGCTCAGTCGGCCGGGGCTGTAGAACACAAACTGCATCTTTGCTGAGGACTAAGACTCCCACCCCTACGAGTGTTCTGGATATGACATTAAACAATCTAATGCTGAGGCTCCAATAATCCTGGAGTTTTGGGAAACGCAGAGTACCCCTTCATTGCTATTGCTCCTCGGTCCACTCTGGCTCGAAGTGGTAGCACCTCATAGGGTCATATCTGTGGGTTAAATAGAATTATTTGATCCATTGATGGGATCCAAACTGGTACCATAACCTTATAAAAGAGTGAACCTTTTAATGGTGACAATGAAGGCGTAATGCACGTTCCCAGATAAATAGAATCGGAGCTCCACAACTATAAGTTGCATTTTAATGTCATATACACGACACCTTTTTTGTGGTTGGATCTTACCCTTCTACAGGGGAATAAGAATAGAGTCAGTGTATTCTAAGTGTTATCGACAGTGGTGTTAACTGGACCGAAACTGAAACTTACATGGCTAAAAATATTTGAAGCGTGGAATTCTTGCATCATCATCTTTTCTTTTTTCCTTTCTTTCTTTTTTTCTGTCTTTCTTTTCCTGTCTTTATTTTTCTTTCTTTCCTTCCTTTTCTTTCTTTCTTTCTTTCTTTCTTTCTTTTTTATTCATTAATCTTTCTTTCTTTCTTTCTTTTAGAGAAAGTTGACTTGCACATGGAACGTCATAGGGATATTTTCATTTGACTTATTTGATTCATTTTTGCTGTCGTTGTCGATTATATATTCTATTTTATTTGTACGAATAGCAGTTGCATTTTTCTGCTTTTATAGAATAACCTAACTATTGCTCGAGTAGTGTCCAAATCAATATCAAATTATATCTTAAAGAAGGATTATGTGAATACTATATATATATATATATATATATATATATATATATATATATATATATACGCGTCCATATATATTATGACATTTCTCATATACCTTTTAATATTGCTCGATGTATAATTAGTTTGAATATTAAATATTAAATGACTTTTGACATTCTCTCTCTCTCTCTTTCTCTCTCTCTCGCACTCTCTCCCTATCTCTTATTAGATATCACGTCCACGGCAAAAGCGAATAAGATTATCATAGGAAACTCCTATAATTAAAACTGTAAGGTGCATACTACTACGATGGAATAAAGAAAACTAAAGTCATACTCATCATTAATTGGTTGCAAAACGATTGAGTTACTCCTGTTTCTAACGTATACCTGACGTAAGGTCTTAAAATACCTTAAACTGAAAACAAACACTGTAAAACTAGTTCAAATAACCTACGAACGAATATAACTATCGCGAAACGTTAAAGAATACTAAAAAAGACATTCTAGTCATATTTTTTAAAATAATAATAAACACAATAAGATTATTTACCTTCTGATTTGCCTGTGAAATATGTTTAGTATAATGACCATCGAAAGAATATAGCTCTCTTTAAGGAATTAAAGAATTCAATGAGCATTTTAGTCTTATCTTTTGAAGAATATTAAATAAAATAAATGAAATGTTCTTATTTGCTTAGGTATTATGATCTAGGTTGAGATGATGAGTAACGATAAGACGGATGTAATGACATTTACTGAACTGAAATTTATTCATGAAAAGTGAATTAAAAGTGAATTTGATGCTGGCCGAACGAACATAAATCTGTGTATTACTATATTTTGATCTCTTTTTCTTCTCATTGCATCTTTCACAACGAATGACTTTTAATCAAAGATGTGCTTTTAATCATGTTCGGTAAATATTCGACGAAGCCCCAAAAGTTATTCCACACAGGCATGTTAAAAAACGGGTCGTTATCTGATACTATAAGCTTTCCTCTACGGTACTTAACATTTCGATAGTATATTCAATATTTTATCTCAACATGAAACGCTAAAGGTGAAACTTGAAATTTAAGACGTTTAAGAAGTGACTTGTCTGTAGATGCTTTGAGTATTCCACACTGTCAAGGCACAATTCGTTGGATATTCGGTTTTCTCCAGTTCGAAAACAAATCCAATTGTGGAATCTTGCATGGGTTCCTGAAGAAGAGGAATAGAATTTCGAAGTGATTTAATAGCTCTCTTTAACTGCCTCTCGCAGAAAAGTCTTTTAAAGTCACTAGTTGTCAAGTGTTACCGCTAATTCCCTACTTAAAGAATCATTATCAAGGTTTCTTCTCCCATTTTTAGCGTTCATTTCACTCAAAATGCATTACTTACACCACTTCAACACTTTCTGGCGCCAGAAAACTGCTTTTAATGTGTTCTCATATACCTCGGTAGCAATATCTCATCTAGTGAACGTGATGTTAACATAGGCATAAGTACAGCATGAACTGCTAAAGACTATATGGAAATGTGATCTCTCGCATGAGAAAACCGGAATTCTTCCAGGATGTATTCGTGATAGTAATACTTTATGGTGGGACCATTTGGACCTTAAAGAAACACCCGGAAAAAAATCAGATGGGAACGGCACAGGTATGATGCATGTCGTTTTGAAAAATTCCTGAAAGCATCCAAAAAGACAGGTCTTGATGCAAGTTCTTTCCTGAGAGTATCAGCCAAGAAAAGAGCAGCTGCATGTACATTTACCTCCAAGTAAGACGAGAAAGACATGCTCGATACTGCAGGTGAAACAAGGGCAAATTGTAAAATAATTAGGGTGATAAATGATCCTATTAATTATTTAGTAATTTGTTATATTATTTTTTGTTAATTCGGTAAAATTGTAGATTGGTTTTGAGATCTTTTAGTGCAAGTGTATTTATTGAAGTCAACGCGTGCACACTGGCACGCGTGTGCGGAAGGATGCAACAATCAGCTTTTGTCATAATAAGGTTTTGGGAAAGGAAATGAAACTAAACAAAGTTGAAGTCAGGTCACGTGATAAGTTTGATTGAAATTAGATAAAACTAATAATGCAAAGACTTAGTGATATAAAGTCACACTAATAAACTTGTCGACGAAATACTTAATTTTGTAAAATATAAAAACAAAAAGAATTAGAAAACAGTTGAGTTAGGGATTCGGTTTGGCTTTCTTTGGTTTTGTTTTATAGCATATCCCCCATTGTAGGTAAGACCCCACACAGCGAGTCTCCTGGATATGACACTAAACAATCTGATGGGGAGGTTCCAGTAATGCTGGAGCTTTGGGGAATGCAGAGTATCCCTTTATTGCCATCGCTCCCAGGTCCGCTCTGACCCGGAGTGGTAGCACCTGATTGGGCTCTATCTATGGGTTAAATAGAACTAACGGCATATTTATGCTAAACCGAATTGTTTGACTAAACAGAATAGCTTGAAATAGAAAAGGTCTTTACAATTAATCCCTTCTTACATTGAAACTGCGTGCTTATGCTAAACTGAATTATTTGAAATGGAACTTTTTTTTGACATTGAAACTGTATTTACACTAAACTGAATTGTTTAATATAGATCTGTTTTGACATTTAACTGTGTGTAAACAAAATCTGTACTTATTCTAAACTGAATAAGCTGAATTAGAATTGCTTGACTAAACTGAATAGCTTGAAATAGAAATGCTTTTCACATTTAAACTGTACTCACATTTAAACTGTGAGCTTATGCTAAACTGAATTGTTTGAAATTGAACTGTTTTTGTCTTTGAAAGTGTACTTACATTAAACTGAATTGTTTAATATAGAACTCTTTTGACATTTTACTGTGTAAACAAAATCTGTACTCACGCTAAACTGAATTCGCTGAATTATAACAGTTTGAATAAACTGAATTTTTTAAATAAAAATGTTTTTGACTATTAAACTGTTACTCATGCTAAACTGAAAATTTTTAAATTGAACTGATTATTTACATAAAAATAGATTTGGCGTTAAATAACCTACAAAAGTTGATATGCCATAAAACCATTGTATGTTACTGAACGCCAAATGTATATAAACATGTAATTTTGTTTTACGGCGTAATGACACTTTTGGGGTCATTTAACACTGATTTAAATTTCAAGCATTACAGATTAGTACACGTATAGTTTTTTGTTTACACACAGTTAAATGTTAACACGGTTCTATTTCAAACAATTCAGTTTAGCTTAAGTGCGCAGTTTAAATGTCAAAACAGTCCTATTTCAAGCAATTCAGTTAAGCATAAGTATGGAATTTAGTTCTAATGACCCATACATAGGACCCTGTCAGGTGCTACCACTCCGGATAGAGTGGACCTGGGAGCGATGGCAATGACGGGGTACAGTGCATTCCTCAATGGTCCAGTATTACTGAAATCTCAGCATCAGATTGTTTAGTGTCATACTGAGGACACTCATTGGTGGGGTCTTGACCCTCAACAGCCCCAGCCGACTGGGCAATTGAGTTAGTGAATTCAGTTGAGTTGAGTTTGGAAGTCATTTAGGATAAGACGTTGAAACGAATCGGTTAGAAACAGTGTGGTGAGGTAGATGTAAGCAAGATAGGTTCGTAGACTCATTTACGATTTCTTCCTATCTCTCGCGTCAAGTGGACTACGAAGAAAAAATGTTCCTGGCAAATAAAAGGTTTTCGTAAATGAGACAACAGATTGTTTTTTAAAGAATGTGACGTTACAATATTCACGATGGTCCCAAAGTCGATTTGGCTCCGTGACCGGTTCATGTTCACATTGCCTGATTTTTGAACCGTGTTGCTCTTGTATTTTCACTTGACGATAAAAGAAAGGGGCCGAGTAGGACAAAAATGTAATACGGGTGATTTATTATTCGGGGAAAGAGAAAGAGGAAAGAACAAAAGAATAAGAAGTTATGAGAATATCCGGGAAGATCCAACGGGGAAGAAAGAGATAGGAAACAACAAGAAACGACTGAACAGGTTGGTTGGTTGTTTTTTTACGGCATATCAACCGTTTTCGGGTCAATTAACGCTGAATAAAATTTTAAGCAATTCAGTTTAGTATGAGTATAGTTTTTTTACACGCACTTAAATGTCAAAACAGTTCTTTTTCGAGCAATTCAGTTTAGCAAAATTACGCAGTTTAAATTTCAAAACAGTTCTATTTTAAACAATTCAGTTTAGCATGAATAAGCAGTTTAAATGCAAAAACAGTAAACTCTCGTAACCACGGTTTTGTTCTATTTGACCCATAGACAGGACCCTATCATATGCTACCACTTCTAGTGAGAGTGAACCAGGGAGCGATGGCAACTGAGCAGGAAAGAAAGAACGAACGAGGGAACGAAAAAAACAACAGGAAATGAAGAGAACTCAACTAAAAAAACAAAAAAAAAAACAAGAAAAAGTCTGATTTTCTGTTATTGATTCCCACGCATGGACAGATATGTGTTGGCAGATCTGCAAAAACTAACATTCATCAACTCTGTGAGAACTCTGGATTCCCTCTACCTGACTTAGGGCAATAGCATATATGCCTTCTAGGCATGCTGACTGCACAAACTCTCTTGACTCCCACAGAAGAATCCGTACTATCATTGTCCATCCGACTCGAGCTACAGAATACAACGACTGCATCTCTTCAGAGGGGTAACACTCCCCCATCCAACGAGTGTCCTGGATTTGATATTAAACAATCTGATGGTGAGAGGTTACTGTAATGCTGGAGCTTTGGGGAATGCAGAGTACAACTTCATTGGCACAGTTCCCAAGTCCACCCTGGTCTGGAGTGGTAGCACCTTATAGAGCCCAATCTATGGGTCAAATAGAACTAGACTGTGCATATATGCTAAACTGAAATGCCTAAAAAGAACTGATTTGATATTTAAACTACATACTTATGCTAAACTGAATGGCTTGAATTAAAACTGTTTGACTAGACTGAATAGCTTCCGCACCCTATATATATATATATATATATATATATTGGGGCTCACAAATTATTTCACCCAGATTAGTAACCCTTGAAAGAAAGAGTTGAACAGAGTATGAAAGTAAACTGCATCTAATAGTAAGACTTCAGTTCCGGATATCTGAGGAATGTGGAGTACCCCTTCATTACCATTACTCTCAGGTCCACCCTGATCTGGAGAGGTTATACCAGATAGGGTTCCATCTGTAGGGCAAATAGATCTGTTTAAAAGTATTTATATTCGATAGAAATAATCTGGACCAGGTAACAGTACTCAATTATTTTTAGCTAAAAGTATCTGGGAAAAAAAGCTGATTTTACCAATTGATTTTTTCTGATCATGAGCTGTAAAAGTATAATTCTTAAAAGGATATATTGTTAGCTAGACAAAAACACTTTAATTAAAGCAGCATAGTCAGAAATTAAACGCGTTGAAAATATTCTAAATCTTGAATTAGACGGAAGCTAAAATAACAAACGTATTCAAATGTTAATTTTAGTATTTTTCTAACTTCCCTTCCAGACAGAATATGACACAAGGTTATTTTATTGTGGGGAACAACACACTAATAAAGTCTCATGCATGGCTATTTAAAAAATGCCTGGTCCCTTCAATATTAAGGTACCTCAGGCGTCAAGCTATGAACTCCACCCTGCAAAGCAGGTATTGCTCGGGACTACACGATTCAGTTTAATAACATACACCTCGCGCAAGCACCAGAAAGGCCCCCATAAAACCAAGTGGGGGACGAGCTATTTAGAAGAATTTTATAACACGACAATTTGAAACCTTAGAAAGTGACAATTATAGTTGCGAGGATCTTGTTGGCGCTTCCCCCGATGAAAATGTTACCTGATCTTCTAATTTTGTCTTTATAATAAGAAATAAATCTTAGTCTCAGTCTTTTTTACGGCAAGTTTCTCGGTGGAAAGCGTGGGCTTCTATTAGGTTTGCGGCACATCAAACATCTTGCAAAATCAGGGTTTCAAGGTTCGAAGATATCAGTGACTTTTTTAAAGACTTCAAAAACTTTTCTGAAGTCTTTTGAAAAAAAAAGCATAAAAATTTCAGTTCCCTCATTTTCTTTTTTTTTTTCTACCATCCTGTTCAAAATTTTTCATTTCAAGGAACTCCTAATTTTTTCCTTATCAGTTTGAAGAATTTCTGTCGAATTTTTAAAATTCAGCGGGTACAATAACTTTCATTTAGAGGAATTTGTTTTCTTTTAGAGTTACTGAAATCTTCACAATCATCAGTGAGTTGAAGGAAAATTTTTTTTTTTTCTGATTCCTTTTATGTTTTACTACATTTTTCCTTATAACTTTTAAATGTTATTTGAATAGCATCTTAAATGTAAACATTTTTCTTTCAAAATTCTTGAACTGATTTGTTCCTTATCAGTTGAATTTTTGAGTTTTTCAGAGTTGAAGCAAAGATAATAAGCTGTTAATGCTGAATTTGATCGCTTGGTTTCAAGAGGAGCGTATTATTTGTTGGCAAGAAAATCTTTGATGTTTGGATGATGATGCTTAAGAGAGGCTGAACGGAAATGAACATCATGCATCAACAAAAGTACATTGAAAGGAATTACTTATTTTGTCATCATCATTATTATCATTATCAAGGGAGCATTGATTTCATTCTCTCTCTCTCTCTCTCTCTCTCTCTCTCTCTCTCTCTCTCTCTCTCTCTCTCTCTCAGCCAATACGTATTTATCAGTCGTCGTTCCTAGCAAGTCCTGAAGACGACATCCAGTGTCCACACAGATTTGATCAATGTAAGCTTTTGCTGCTCGGCCATGTGTTAGAGTACATAAAAGAAAATCGCGTACGGGTTCGTCTTTACTTAACCAACAGTGTTCATCTTGTCTTATTTATATGCTTTGTGAAATGGGAAGTAAGTGGAAGTATAATTGCTGTTTCGTCGGGTGCAGGTTTCAGATTTTGTTCAAAATTTACCGAGCATTTAAGTTCTCGTTGAAATTTTTATTCCAGCATTTCTTTAAAGTCTATGTAGTGCAACCATCGAGAAGTACAGGCTCGGCTACAGCCTGGAAGATTTTCCGTTTTCTTTTGAAATTTCTCTTTCATTCTGAAATTGAACGATGCAAAATCTATCCTCAAATAGTCTGTAGTGTAATGACACTGAAACTAATTCGACAAGTGCTGCATAGACGAGGAGTTACAAAAAGGATATTGACGGATCACAGAGGCTTATCCTTTGGGAACAGGAAATTAAATAAGCTATCGCTTCTTGGCTCTTTTTTTTTTTTGCTGTAGTGACAAATAAAACGTTGATCATCTAAGTCAACAAAAACATACAATTTAAACATATCACCTTTCATTGTTTATTCTTGTAGATTATTTGAAATATTGAATTAGAAATTCTTGATGTTTTGTGTTTGAGACTACTTTATTACCCTCTGGTCTTCATTAATATTCCAACATACTTCGAGTTTCTGCGACGATTCATACCTGGTCTGTAACTAACTCCGATTCAATTTCTGTATTCACGTCTATACATGGATCAGAGCTGATGCATTAATCAAACTGCCGTTATGAAAACATAGCCAACTGACATATTTCAATTTCAGGTTACAAGATATTAAGATTAGAAATTCCCTTTAAAATTATACATCCCTGTTTACAGTGTTGGATGCCATTCAGTTGACGTTGGTATGTTATATCTTGCTTAATTCATGCTTATAAAAACACATGATGATTTTATAGAGTTATTTACCAAGTTTTGCTTAGTTGTGGGAAAATGCATTTGGTATCTAGTGAGAGTCGAAGTCATTCGTAATGGTCTGCTAATCTTGGCTACTAATCCCTCAAGTTACCCAGAGTTCTTCTTAAAGAATTATTTACGAAGCTTTCTTTCAAGATGTATTGTGTACCTAGTGAGATTCGAACTCACTAGAAATGTTCTGCTAATCTTGTTTGCTTGCCGTTATATAACATGACTTATCTTACGGTCTTATTGAAGAAGTATTTACTAAGGTTTGATTAGTTGTGACAAGATGCACTTGGTACCTCGTGAGATTCGCTCTCACTGGTAATGTCCTGCTAATCTTGCTTGCTAGCTGTTATATCATATGAGTCACCCAGTGATCTTGGCAGAAACTGTCTACAAGTCAAATCTCTTTAAGATAAATAGTTTTGACTTGAAACCACCTTCTGCTTTTCCTTTGTGTAACGATATTAACCTATGTTTTGGTATTTTAACCATGTCATAGAAAATTCTTCTGACTGTATCTCCTGCCGCGGAGTAAGATCACAAGTAAGAGTATCTAGGGTATGACACTAAATTACATTTGAGGGTAATGCTCCTGTTTTGGACCTTTATAAGGTGTCGAGTATCATTTCCTTGCAAATACCCCCAGTTCAACTCTGACCCAGAGTGGTAGTACTTGTTTGGTGTCCTATCTATTTGTCAAATAGATTAGTTTGCAAATTATTAGTTATCATCATTATCTTATCACGCTATCAGCACTGATATTCCTGACCCTCTCTTGCCAAACCTCTCTTTCGTCCATTGCATTCGGCAGTTCATTAGGGCTACATCCCGTATCGACACAGAGCTGCTGTATGTTGGTTCGAGCTGGTCGTCTTGCCTTTAATCGTCCATGTGAGGGGGTCCACAGGAGTACATCACTCTCGAGATCGTCCTACTTCTCCAGCAGTCTCCCGCGTGTCTGGTTCGTCTAATTTTGATAGTATTCGTGATGGGTGGTAGGTGGCAGTAGAACTGCTGCTTTGTGGGGTGCTGTCTCCAGGACTTGTTCAATATTACTCACAGCATTCTTGTGTAATTGCCGTCAAGTTTTTTCTCCATCCGTTTAGTCCACGTGGTGCATCCATATAGCAGTATCGACACGATCGTTGCTTGGAAGAAACTGCGCTTTATTTTATCGGTCAGTTCTGACTTCCTCATGACTGAAAGTCTATCGATAGCTGTCCATACCTTTGCTAGTTACGTGTTTATGTCTTTCTCGGTTGGTGAAACACTGCTCCCTTGGTATGTGAACTTGTCAACTAGTTTCAGAGTGGTACTGTTTAGTGAGGAGGTGTCACATGTTTGATTAAAGCACATATATTCCGTCTTGTGTGCATTGACACGGAGGCAGATGTCAGCAGCAGCTGGTTCCTGACTATGTAGCAGGGTTTTGGCTTGGGCGGATGCATTTGCAAAAAGCGCTATATCATCGGTGTTGTTGGCGTCGGTAATAATTTTTACGGGGTACCTTCTGCTTCTTTCTTTTATTAGTTTGAAACCGTTTTCTTCGATTTTATCGATATATTTTCTAAGTACGTAATCTAGAGAGATGATAAATAGGTATGGGCTAGTGTGTCTTTTTGCAGTACTCCTGCTACTATGTCGAAGTAGTCTGTGTCTCCATCCGGAGAACGGACTTTTACTTTGGTGTTTCTATCGAGCATAGTTATGGCTGCGATGGTTTCTTTAGAGAGAAATACTTGATATCATATAAACTTGTGCGAAAAACGTAAGATATTACACAAAAATGTAAATATACAATGTATGTAATTGGCTAACCTCGAGTATGAAATAACTCCAGACAGTTTGATATGCCGTTAAAATCAATCAATCAATTTTATTTGACAATGCAACTCTTTATTGGTGTTCCTTTCCTAAACAGTGCCATTTTGTCAACTTGTAGAAAATTTGAGCTGACGCGAAGCAATCTTGATAAATGTTATCTAATTATTGAGAGAGAGAGAGAGAGAGAGAGAGAGAGAGAGAGAGAGAGAGAGAGAAGAAAGCGAGAGAGAGACAGACAGACAGATAGATGGTAACTATGTTGCAATAATTTCTATGCTTTTTTCTACCTACTGAAACAGCCATTGCTTGTAGAAACGTTTTAATCTACATTATCTTTATGCACTTTCAAGAAAGAGAGAGCTTTTGTGTTTATGGTTAGTATGATGTCTGTTAAGTAATCCAAGTCGTCAAGAGTTTTTGTAAATGTCGTGATATTTTGGACTTAAACATGTTGAACACATAGTTTCTTTTATATACATTTTAAGAGAATTCAAAGAATTACAGAAATTAATCATTTTTATAAGGCTGATGTATTCAGAGTAGTGTATTGTTCTTAAATGAAATACGATTAGTTGATTTTTACGGCAGATCAACAAGTCTAGGATTATTTTCTGCCGTTCATTGTACGTTCTTATTTACATTTTTGCTGGAGTTGTTTATCAAGAGTAGTTTTTTTTACATGGTCCAATCAAATGTAAAAACAAATTTAAACACTTCGATTTGACACATAATACTCTAACGGGTAACACTTCTTCAGGAAGAGTTGAACCTTAGAGTAATGGAATGTACAGATACTCCACACTGTCACTATTTAATAATAATAATAATAATAATAATAATAATAATAATAATAATAATAATAATTTGATCATGTAAATAAATTATCTATGTACAACCCGGAATTTTGAGATACAAACAAACCACCTAATCTCTGCCGAACGACCAGACCTGTGATAGTCAACAAAAAAGAGGACTCTGCCGTCCTGATGGACCACAGATTGAAAAAAGAAGAAAGTGAAAAGAGAGATAAGTGTCTAAACCTTGCAAGAGAACTAAAAAAAACAAACTATGGCACATGTAGAAGACGGTGATACGAATTGAGATTGGTACACTTGGAACCATCTCCAAAGTCTTGGTAAAGAGACTGGAAGACTTGAAAATGAGAGGACAAGTGGAGACCATCCAAATTACAACTTTATTAGGATCTGGAGACTTGAAGAGACTTGCTGATTCTTGAACCCAAGTGAAAAACCATCAGCGAACGCAGGTGTGACAACTCTCACGGGAGTATAAAAATAATAATAAAAATGATGATAATTATACGAAACTGCTCATCTTCTTATGAAAGTACAATTAATGTGACCGGAAAAATTAAAGGCAAAAAGACAGCAAAAAAAAAAAAAAGAAAGGAAAAAAAAATAAAGAGAGAGACTGAGAGAAAATATATATAATCATTAAAGTCTCTCTCCCGAGATCTTAACACTGTAAGAAACCAAAAGAAGAGTAGAAAATGAAGTAATAGTATTAATAATAAAACCCATCAAACAAGTGGAGATGAATGAAAAAGAAACATTTAAAAAGTGTACCTCGGGAGATCGAGAAAGCTACTCGAGACAAAACTATACAGCCAAACCCTTATAAAAGGAATGAATACCTAGGTTGTCCATCTCGTAAGATATTTGGGAACATTCTTGAAGTGGACATGAGAAGAACTTAAACAAATGAACCAAAGAACAAGAAAACTAATCACCATGTACCTGACATTACATCTCAGAGATGACGTTGACAGTTTACATGTATCAAGAAAAGAAGGAGGAAAAGGACATGCCAGCATTGAAGACAGCGTTGATGCATCGATACAATGACAAAAAGACCACATAGAAAAGCGTAGAGGAAGACTGATTACAACCACTGGAAACAATACTGACAACACGAGAATAAACCAAAGGGAAATAACCAGAAAGCTCAAATTGGGGAAAAAACAGCCATATGGATATTTTAAGCTAGAAAGAAGCGACATCTCACACGAGAAAACATGGACGTGGCTAAAAAAGAGAAACCTTATGATAGAAACTGAATATGTTCTAATAACAGCACAAAAACGCCGTAAGGACCAGTCATATCTAGGCAAGAATAGATAAGCCGCAATAAAACAGCAGATGTAGGTTATGTGAAGATAGAGAAAACGAAACGATCAATCTCATAATAAGTGAATGCAGCAAATTACCACAGGAAGAGCATAAGACTACATACGACTGGGTGGGCACGGTTATCCACTGGGAAGTGTGCAGAGATTGAAATTTGACCATACGAACGAATATTATTTGTCCAACTCAACTTTTGTCCTGGATATTGAGACGCTGAAAATTCTCTGGGATTTGGAGATAAAAACGGATCACTTAATATCTGCCAGATGACAAGAACTTGTAATAATTAACAAAAACATTAGAACTTTGCTGTCCTGACTGATCACAGAGTAAATCTGAAAGAAAGCGAAAAAACAGTTTAGTACTTAGATATTGCTTGGAACTTAAAAAACTATGGAACATGAAAGTGGCAATTATACCAATTGTAACACGTGCCCTAGGTACAGTCATCAAAATATTGGTAGAGAGACAGGAGGGCTTTGAAATAAGAAGAGGAATGGATACCATCCTAACTACTACACTGATGAGATCGGCCAGAATACTGAGAAGAGTTCTGGAGATTTGAAGATATTTGTTGTTGCTCAAACTCCAGTAAAAAACCATCAGCGAACGCTTGTGTGAACAACTCTCAAAAGAGTAAATAATAGTAATTATGATGAATAAGTGTTTCACTAAAGAACAAGAACAGAAAATAGAAACTTTAGGAAAAAATCTACAAGTAAAATGAGAAGACGGAGGAAGAACGCGGGAACAGGTGGAGACGTAAAGAGAAAAGTAACACATCAATAAAAAGAAAAGATACAAGTCAAGCAAATAAACCAGAATTTGCTGGTAAAAGAAGAATTGCTAAAAGGTTATCGAGACAGAATAAAACACTAAAGACAAAATAGAATATTCCAAAACAGCAAAAAAAAAAAATTCTACCAGAAAGTAGTGGGTAAATGTAACAACTCATACCAACAACCCGATGACGAGGAAATGAAAAAAATTCGGAGCAAAATATGGGAACGAAGAGAACATAACCGAAAAGCTGAATGGATAAGTAGCATGGGAAAAGAGTTAGAAGGACTCGAAGACGTACTGAAGGCAAGAATACACCTCGTCTCACTCAGAGAGATACTCAAAAGATACTAAATAAGAAAACACCAGGCTATGATAGCATAAATGGACACTGGTTTTAAAAAAATCACTCCCATCCATAACAGACTGCCTAACGAAATGAATATATCCTTACAAGAAACAGGAATATCCTAATAGATGACAAAAGGAAAGTCCACTCTGATCCAAAGAGAACCTCCAAAAAAAAAAAAAGCAAAAAAAAAACGACCCCACCAACTACAGACCCATAACGTGCCTACCGATGATGTTGAAAATACTAACGGCAGAAAGTAAGAAGATTTACGATTCGCTAATATGCCGTAGACTGTTCCTCGAGGAACCAAAGGATGCAGCAAGTGAACGAGAGGAACTGTAGATCTACCACACATTGATCAATACACCCTAAAGGACAGCAAAACGAGACGGAAAAATCTTGATATGGCGTTAATTAACGACAAAAAGGCATAAGGCAAAGCTGGATAATAGACTCTTGAAAAACGTACAAGATATCCTGTGAAGTCATAAAGTTTAACGAAAATACCATCCAAATTGAAGAGACGAAGTAACAGCAGGAGGAAAAAGCTCAACTGAAGTGAAAATCCTGAGAAACTTCCAGGGAGATGTGCTATCATAATAATTGTTTGTCATAGCAATCATACCACTCAGTCTCATAATCAGGAAATGCACAGGCGGATTCAAGCTTTATAAATCGCTGGAAAAAAAATCTACCACCTCATGTACGAAGACGACATCAAATTGTTTTCAAACATTGAAAAAAAATTGTAACCCCTAATAGAGGCAGTTAAGATATACAGTGGGGATATAGATGTGGAATTTAGAATATAAAAAAATGTGCCAAGCTAATAATGAAAAGCAGAAATCGACAAATGACGGAAGAAATAGAACTAGCAAATCAAGAAAAAATCAAAACAATCGGACAACAGGAAACTTACAAATACTTGGAATATTGGAAGCAGACACCATCAAACATGTGAAGATAAAAGAAAAAACATTTTAGAAATACCTCAAGAGAACGAGAAAACTATTCGAATCCAAACTACCTTGCAGAAATCTCATCAAAGGAAAACATTTTTGGCTGTCCTCTTCGTAAAATACTCAGGTTCATTTTTAAAGATGACGAAAGAAAAACTTCAACAATGCGCCAGAGAACAAGAAAACCTTCGACGATTCATAAGGCCTTACATCTTAGAGATGACATTGAGAGACTGTATGTACCGAGATAATAAGGAGGAAGAGGACTCGCCAGCATTCAATATAGCATCGATTCATCGATACAACGAAGCGAGGACTACATAAAAAACGCGAAGGAAGACAGATTACTACCACCAGAAACTATACAGACATCACAAGCATCAAGAGAACGGAAATAAACAGAAAGCAAAAAAAAAAGAGAAAAACATCTGTATGGGCATTTCAAGCGACGTCTCACACGAGAAAACTTGACGTGGCTAAGAAAGAGAAACCTTCAGAGAAAAACTGAATCTCTTCTAATAGCAGAACAAAACAATGCCATAAGGATTAACTATGTCAAAGCAAGAAACGATAAGACGCCAGAAAATAATAGATGTAGATTATGTGACGGTAGAGACGAAACAATCAATCACATAATAAGCGAAAGCAGTAAATTAGCGCAAAGCGAATATAAGACTAGACACGACTGGAAATTGTGGAAGAAGTTTAAATTTGACTATGATGACAAACGATATTAACACAATCTGGAATTAATCTTGGAGAATGAGATGCACCAAATTCTGTGAGATTTGAGATACAAACAGATCCTCTAATTTCAGCCACCCGAACAAACCTAATGATAGTAAGCAAAAAAAAAAAAAAAAATGAGAACCTACATAGCGGACTTAGCCGTTCCAGCTGACTACAGGGTAAAACGGAAGAAAAGTAAAAAGAGAGATAAATACCAAGACCTGCCTCGAGAACCGAAAAAAACTATTGAACGTAAAAGTAACGGTGAAATTAATTGTAATTATTGCTTTTGGTAAGTCACCAAAGGCTTGGTACCGAGACTGGAGGACGTGGAAATTCGAGGACGAGTGGAGACCATCCAAACAACCGCATTGTTGAGAACGGACAGAAAACTAAGAGTCCTGTAGACTTGCTGTCACTCAGACTCCGGTGGATAACTCTCATCTTACGCTGGTGTGAAGAACTCTCAAATGAGAAAATATAGGCAGTATTTCTTTGCTTACAGTTAAACATTATCAGATATTCCAATCTGATACTAATAATTTTAAACAAATCTATTTGACCCATACATGCTACCTTAACAGATATATTACCATTTCGAATCAGATCAAACTTGGAAATAAGAGCAGCGAAGAGATGACTCCATACATTCCGGCACTCCAGAACATAAGTCTTACGCCCAGTGTCAGTTTAGTAGTATTGCAGACCTCTTTTTTTCGTGAGGTGGGGGCTTACCTCACTGCAAGGGGAATAGAATCAGTGCATTATAAGCCTCACTGATTAGGCAATTGGTTCTTATATTCATAATATTTCGGTAACCCTTAGCTAACGCTACGAAGCTGCAAAAAGATATATATTATGATTCATTCCAAGAGGTAGACAGAGAGTGTTTTTTAAGACTTCAATTCGCTGCTAGAAGATCTATTACATGGCATGCGCTACGTAGTGAAAAATGTTGGTTAAAGCATATCTGGTTTGTGTCTCGAGTGGTGAAATGGTTAGTAAGCTAGTACTTGCAAACTTTCACAAGGGAGTTCGAGTCTTATTGGGTGGCCCATTCATTCAGCTTTGTGCATCATTTAAATGCTGTTCTCTTACTATTTAACTGAATTCTTGAAAGATGTGTGAATACAAATATAAATGGGCGAATCAAATATTTTAAACACGTTAGGTACAATTCGGTAGCACCAAATACTATTGTTCAGGTCGGGAGCCACCTAACACACTGGACGACAAGATGCCGAGCTCGCTTGATATTCTCTGTGTTCTACTAAATTTCATCAAATAGACTACGGCCTCGGAATCCACGAATCTGATCTCACCTAGTATTGAGAGCACTCATATTTCATGGAAAGGCATATGGAAATTACACATGTGTTCTTTTTTGTGGGGAGGTGGAAGGACAGATTTGAACTTTAATAAAATATGAATTAATAAATGGGACGTGTAATTTTTTTTTGGCTGGTCTGTATAGGTGTCAACTCGATTTCTTCACGTAATGGCATATCAACCTTCTTGTCGTACTTAATTCAAAAGCTATATTTTAACTTATAGCTCGGTGGATAAGAGAGTTCATACCTTGCCCAAGTGTATTAGTCTAAAAATGAACTCACTTCCTACGATGCCGCAGTTTAATACATAAGCCACCGTGTTATTGGGACTTTCCTTTCCGATTGGAATGCCTTAATTGTTTGATGTAGAACATTTAAATGTGGTATAGATATTTAGTGGAATTAAGAATACGCTGACCGTATCTCCTACGGAGGGGTAGACCTCCACTTTTCAAGATGTACTTGGGTATGAATCTAAACTTCATCTAATAGTAATTTTTCGCTTTTGGAGCTAAGTGGAGTGTGCATTTCCCTTTCATTGTCGTTACTCACAAATCTACTTAGAGGAATTAGTATCTGCTAGGATTTCATTTAGGGTTTAAATAAATCTGTTTAAGAATAATTCATTTACGATAAGACTGTTTGCAAAAAAATCTTTTAGAAATAACAACACAAAAATATAAACGGATTCAATTCCCTAACTTCTAGGCATAAAATAAATGGATAAGTCCTCGTGGCGTACGGATTAACGTACTGAACTGTAGCATCGTAGTGAGTTTGAACTCCATTACGTTCAATTTCGGGAAAATACTGTTAAGAAAGTAATGAAACTTCTCATTCCTTGCTATGGGTTAAATAGTTCCACTACTGTTCTTTAAGGTTCGATGCGATACCAAATAACCCACGAAGGATGGTATGCCATTAAACAAATTCTCTTGACGAGTTAACAAGCCAATAAAATCAATAAATCAAAATAATAATAAGCAATAACCAAGGAATATACGTTCATGAAACATGTAGCAATTATTTAAAATTAATTTTTCCAAGCTTCCAAAGAAAAAAAAACATCAATGATTTTTTTTACTAAAATAATTATATACACTTATTTAGAAACTAAAATGAGCCACCTGGGTGGTTCTTTGATTACATATCACCATTATCTGCTTAAGACTAACAATCCGGGTGAAAGAAAAAAATGTTTAAACCAATAAATCTATTAAGAGTCACCCACAAATTTTTACAGTATTGGTTGTGCCGAGAACTTTTCAACTCTCAAAATGCTTTTAGTAAACCTTGTTACCAGTATTAAGAAAGATTATTTTTGAAAATGAATTGGTCGTCGAGCAGAAGTTGAAAAGTATATGCTTCTTCGCAAATGATACCATACGCTGTAATAATTATAAGAAACTTTACTAATGTATTTGGACTGGGGAGAGTCCCTGGGGCGTCGTGGGAAACGAGCTGGACTGTGGCCTCGAAGTCAGTGAGTTTGAAATTCATTATTACGTTTACTTTTGGACTTAACTTCTGGAAAAGCATGGATCACCTATCCCCACCCCCAGTTAAATAGTAACATTATCATTCTTCTAAATCGATGGTTTTATCATTAAATAACCCCAAAAGGTTGATATGCCATTAAACAAGGAACCAAACCAAACCGTTAAATTCTTTCTCTAATATGAGTCAAACGTCAAGCCAAGATAAAATTAAAATTTATAATGTTTATATTAAACGCCAACCGGTTATCTTGGAAGATTAATAATCCTTTCTTTGTTTAATAGCATATAAACATTCACATGTTATTTAATGCCGAAGCCCTCCTTGAAAAAGTTCAACATTGGTACTATTTAACCGACAGCATAGATCTAAAGTGGTTCATTGATTTCCTAAGGATATTTGTCCGAAAGTGAAAGTAATAACACAAATGTTGATTGAACTCACTTACGGTAATGTCTCAGTCTAGCACTTCAGCCACTACGCAACGGGTTGTCTTCCCTTAAAAGATACCAATCCTATTTTCCTTCTTATTTTATCATATACCATAATATACCTAGTTTAATAAATATCAAATTAACAGATTCTGTCTAAATTTGGTGTTTGCAGATGATATTCGGATATGATCATATTAATAATTTTTAAAAGATTTTAAAGCGTGAAGTTCAGCGAATTACATTCGCATTTCTCGATTTCCGAAGCGCAAAATCATAAAGAGGTTTGGGGAAGCGAAGAATTTTGCAGAGATTTTCATATACTTACGTTGGCGTTCCAGTTTTGGTTTCGAGTTTTAAATTATTCCCAAAAGCAATTCGTTTAGTTGGGGGGATTAAAACCTTATCCTCCCCTTTGAAACAATACTCGGCGGTGGGCTTGGTACTCCGTCTGGTTCAAATTTCTTGATGGGCACTTCAAATAATTTGCACGTGCTTCCACTTTTATTCCCAGTTGGAATAAGCAACATATACTAGAAATGTGCATTAAATCCATTCATAAATTAATTTTGACAGGCGTCCAAATTCACAATATTTGCCTTTTCTTTTTACATATTTATATGCAAAGACTTATAACTCCAGAGTATTTTGGACGTTCCTGCATATGACTCCGCTTATATATACGGGGGAACTTTAATAAGTCCGTTGCAGGGACATGAAATTATAAGCTGAAGTTTTAATATTGAAGATTTTCTTTGTAGAGTGTTAGGGATGTGTGATTTTTTATTCTACGTTTAATAAACCCTTTCACTAATTAAAGCAAAGAAGTAGTGTCAACTCAGAAATTTTTACAAGATTTTTGTCTTTATTCTAAATGCAGTTCGAGAGCCACATATGGCCCTTAAATGTGTTAAAGGACACACCCAGAGCCACATGTGGTTATAAAAACAATGAAAGGGTTAAATGCATTTTGAGGTAGGATTATTATGCTGAAAATAATTATTTGTTAAGGAAAGGAATATATTATACATTAGGCAACTGACCTAATGATTTGCTTTACACAGCAACACACAAATATATATATATATATATATATATATATATATGTGTGTGTGTGTGTGTGTGTGTGTGTGTTATCTGGTTTGGTTTCTTTGTTTAATGGCATATCAATCTTTGTAGGTTATTTAATCTCAAAGCTATCCTTGTAGAAGAACAGTAAGTGGTACTATTTAACCCACAATTGGAGACCTACAGGTCCGTACCTTTCCAAAGCGAATTATTCTGAAAGTAAACATTATAGCCAGACTGGAGTTCAAACTCGCTTAATCCTATTTAGCAACCCCTCTGATCGGACAAGATATGACACAAGGTCAATTTCTAAGCGGAGTTTTACAGGTTTGAATTAAGAGTTTTCCTTCTCCTTGACTAGTTGCCTCACCAAGGCTGAAGAACTTAGTCTGTCCTACTATTTACCTATCGCTGGAGAGAGAATAATTGGATTCATACCTTTCCCAAGAGTATTAGTGCAATGTGAAATGCAATCATTCTCGTCCAGGATATGAACCCGTATCGTCGTGTCCATTTCCTACGACAATAACCATTACAACACGGGCACTTCAAACTAGCTTAATAAGATGTCACAGTTCAGTAAGTTACCTTATATGCGAAGGCCACCTCATTATATATATATATATATATATATATATATATATATATATATATATATATATATATATATATATATATATATATATATATATATATATATATATATATATATATATAGCATATTTTCTTGTAGGCATGTTTGATTGGAAAATGACTGACAAGGATTAAGTGAGTAACTTTTCATCTAGCTTCTTTTTTTTTTTTGTAGTATAAAAAATATGCAAAGTCTTTATTAATATATAGTGGTGGAAATAAGTATAAAACACCCGATTAAGTTGTTAATAATTTTGTATTTACGGCACAAATTCCTCTGAAAATTTGTGTGTGGTACCTAGATCCAATGGATATTAGTATACAAATTCGCTATTATAACATTCTACAAAAAAAAAAGTTTTTAATAAAAATACGTTTTCGAGGGTGGAAATAGGTATAAGACAGTTTTGAAAATACTTACATTATTTCCCTTTTCGATAGTAGTACTTCAACAATAAGATTAAATCAATAAGTTTTCTGACAGTTTCAGATAGAATTTCATTCCAATACGGTTTAATGCAAGATTTTAATGTTTCTCTATCTTCAAATTGACGTTCATTTTTGTCTACTCTTCTTGCTCAAATTCACCAGCAATTTTCTATTGGGTTTACATTTTGAGACTTAGTGGGCCAGTACTAAACTTCAATATTTTTGTTTTAAACCAGTTTTTCGTGAGTTTAGAAGTGACTATGGCTGCCTTGTTCTGTTGAAAAATGGCATTATTGGTGTCTAAACGATGCATAAATGGGAAAACTTTTTCCAACACATTGATATATCGAACAGAGTTTTGTTTTCTTTCCATTACTACTAAGCAAAGCTTTTTCAGATGCAGAAAAATCTCCCCAAACCATAACAGATCCTCCTCCAAATATTTGAAAACAGCTTCTTCTCCGATCTTAAATCGGGCCTATCCATATTAAACTTTTTCTCATCAGAAAACAACACGGTTTCCCCATTTCTCCTTTGTCCTAGTTATTTTTTTCTTTAAACAATCTATTAACATCTTCTTGTGTTAAGTGTTTAAAGCAGGAGCTGTCTTCTTGTTTCGATATATGAGATTTGCGATTCATGGAGAAGTTAACAAACTCTTCTTGGAGTGATGGGTAAATTCTGAATTTTTACTGATTTCTTGAACTTGATTATCCATTAGAAGCTTCTCGAAAAAGTCGACATCTGGCAGCATTTGTAATTTTAAATAAACGACCAAGACATTTTCTGGTGCCACACGATTCAGGGTTCTTTAGATAGCTTTTCACAACAGTTCGGGACTTCGACTGTTCTCTTGCAATAAAACTTATAGATTTTCCTTCCAATTTATAGACAGACATTTTCCCTTTTTCATTTTCATTAAGAGAGGAGTTCCAAGGCATTTTGCTGTTACTATTCAATTCTAAAATATTTAAATAGGACTCATACGGCTTAAAATCACGATAAGAGTTTTTTTATCATGTGAGCATGTGCTTATTCTTCCTCTGGTATTCTGAAGTAAACTGTCAAATATTTATTTCCACACTTAAAAACGAAGTTTTGCTTATAACATTTTTTGGTGGAAAGTTGTTATAAAATCAAACATCGAATCTCAGTACAACACACAAATTTTCCGAGGAATTCGTGTATTAATAAGAAAAATATAAGTAATTTAATGGGGGTGTCTTATACTTATTTCCACCACTGTACTCCGAGCACGATTACTTTTGGTTATCTTCGGTCATTTTTCGATGACATGTGTGGTCTTTTATTATAGAGTGCTTGATTAATTCTATGTTTTAGGTAGGAGTGATGTCATTCATTAATGCATCGGTCATCGGTGCTGGTTTCAAGTATAGGTATAACAGCTAAGTATCACATTACTGTGGATCACACGAGGTTTAGGACTTTGTATGAACACCTTCAAGTTAGATATATGCATATAAGAGTGTGTGCGCGTGCGTGTGTTTGTGTGCGAAATATAAGTATAAAAGTAGTTCAAAAGAGAAAAGTTAATCCAAATTTGCTCAATGGCATTATGATAGAGCTGTTATCAGACATAAATTGTGAGACGGAAGGAATATATACATATATGGATTATGGAGATATTTCTGATACTAATGCGATCATCATTAAAATTCGAGAAACGAAACTTACGAGTTCTTAACTAGAATACACAAACACACACACACATATATGTGTGTGTGTGTGAATGTGTGTGGAGAGAGAGAGAGAGAGAGAGAGAGAGAGAGAGAGAGAGAGAAAGAGGGATATTCGTGTGTGTTTATATATATATATATATATATATATATATATAAATATATATATATATATATATATATTATAACACTGTTGGTTTTCACTAAATAACTTGGTGGGTTTTTGTCGAATCAAGTGCAGTATAATATATAAAGTGCTCAATATCTAGGATAGACCTATTATATATATATATATATATATATATATATATATATATATATATATATATATTTATGTACATTTTTAATTCACGGAATTTAGACCGCGACCCCTGGGTTTCATGGAATTTTTTGCAAAACAACAATCATCGGGCAGTTAACAAAATAAAATGAAATCATTTAATTTTGTTAATTGCCTGATGATTGTTGTTTTGCAAAAATCTCCATGAAACCCAGAGGTTGCAGTCTAAATTCCATGAATTACATATATATATCTGATATATATTTTTATTATATATATATATAAATGCATATAATTATCAAACTTAAGATATTGATCTATAAACAAACTCACGTACATACATATTAATTATTCAATTTATTAATATAATTCAACATCAATTAACTTTGTGTGTGCGTATGAAGACCCCAGGAAAACTGACATGAAAACAAGTTGAAAATGAGTTTCATTGATGAATACTTTTTCGCATAACTGCTAATTTCAGGAGTTATTCTCAATCATCAGACACATTATATAATTCCTTTTGAAAGTCGAATTCGGTTTTTGTTATTATTTCTATTTCAATTTCTCTCCGGCAAACAACAATCCCCCTTGGTACCCTTTCATCAATAAATTTGGAGATGTGACAATTGCAGACAGTGCTTGGAAAATATGATAGCCAACAAAAACTATTAAAAAGCAGTCTGCCGCTAACGAACTTAGAGATGTTTTTAATGTGCTCTTATCAATTCAGACTTTCTATTCAACAAATAATCTCTTTCCAAGAAAATGATTGCTTAACATTTTTCCTCCTAGCATTATCTAGATTTTCTCTTTCCAGCCTCATAATATTTTTTTTCATCAACATTCATTCGATAGTAGGTGTTTTATTATAATTTTTTCTTTGTTCATATATTTAGAAAATGTTGTACTATTTGGAAAGAATCTGTTTTTTAAATAAATATTTGACAGCAAAATTCCCGTTTCCATGACTCTTCTGCGAACCTACGAGCGTAGTTAAAAAAGTTCTGAGAGCCAAGCTGAACATTTTTGTTGTAGTAATACACTAACATTCTTATAAAACTAGAAAAACTAATTCAGATTTCATTATTAATTTCTGTGCTGGTTAGGCACATAAAAGGTTGAGAACTTTACGCCAAATCTTAAATCTGTGTCAATTGCGTGAAGAGTACGGAGGTGACTTGTAAGACACATTCAGGTTAATTGGCCGCGCAATTGCCATGACTTGTTATTTTAGCGTCACTTGTGTGCGATATGGGCTGAGGTCTCAGTTGCAGAGTTTCGGCTCTGCAATCTGTAGTCGCTGGTTCGATCTCCAGTGGTGGAGATCGCGGTATATACTGCTGATGAAACATAATAAGTTCGAAACAGCTGTCTAGTGTTTCCGTATGTCGTTCGTAAGTGTTCACCGGATTTTCTGGTCATGGTAATTCACGGTTGTAAGGTTTCAAGTATTTCTGTTTAATACAAATAACTGTATTGTTTCAAGTAATCATTTCGATTTGATAAGTTGTTTGTTTGCACTCTTGAATATTAATTCAAGTAAGTTAACTGTCTTGATACTACTAATTTACTGTTAAATGGTATCAAGCATTTTTTTCTAATACGAATAATTTTAAAACATATCTCTTTGATCAACTGATGGGACCCTAACTGATACTATCACTTCGAATCAGAATTAACCTCGAAGAGATACCCTGCACTCGTAAGAACTCCAAAACATGTACCACAGCATCGGATGCAGTTTAGAGTCAGATTTAAGATAACCTTTTTTCTTACTCCTTCATCATCATCATCATGTCGCGCTGGTAGCACGGATATCCCAGACCCTCTCTCACCACTCCTCCCTATCGTTCATCGCACTAGGTAGGTCTTCAGGACAACATCCCGTATCCTCACATAGCTGCTGAATGTATGTTCGTGCTGGTCGTCCTGCTTTTGTACGGCTATGTTTGGGGGTCCATAAGAGTACATCTCCTATAAGTTCGTCCCCGCTTCTCCAGCAGTGTCCTGCATGTCTGGTTCGTCTAACTTGAATTGTTCTCGTGATAGGAGGCAGGTGGCAGTACAGTTGGTGTCTTGTGGGGTGTTGCCGCCAGGACTTGTTCAAGATTACAAGGGATGAATTAGACGTATTCTCAGCCCCACCAACTGGACGCGTCTTCATGTTTCACAGCAACAATTATATAAACCAGGAAACAGTTTATTAATGTACTATTATAAATATATGATCATAGGCTGCGATTTCTCCCTTTTTTTTTTAATCATTGTAATGGATACATATTTCATTGCTCATGACAAGCTTATCTAAAATGATCTTTTTTTTTTCGAGCAATAAGACAAAGATAAACATTAAAAAGCTGACAGATGTTCCATTTCTCATGTTCATGTATCGCCCCCCCCTTTTTACAGATTCGTATTTTTTTATTAGAATCGCAAGTGATGTACTCCAGTTGATTAATTCCCTTGTAATTTTTTTTATTTTTTATAAAAGTGCACGTGTTATTTGTTATACATTACTTCCGTTAGAAATTACTCTTGTTCCTCAGTTATCAATGTCAGAAAAATTCCAAAGCGCTCTCGATCCATGAACCTTAAAATTTACATTTCAAACTTCGCAAACCACTCCGGACACATGCTTGGGTCTAATATATCGGTACCTTATTCTTCAGCGATTCTTTACCAAAATCTTTTAACTACTTTTCTCTCCAGATTAACCTAGAACCCGAATGGCGGGTATTTATTGCGTTAAAAGCACATCAGCTGGGTTTCGATCCTAACTTGGAGTATCTCACACGAAGAATTGTGGTACAACGAAACAGTTTGTCTGTGGATGACTACATGCTCCCTGCCCCCGGGTGCTTAAGCATTTTGGCAAGGAATTACCTTTTGCCATTAACGCGTAAATACAGCGCTCTTCTCATAAACTGAGAACTATATATACGCAAAAATTCCTTCTTTTACGCTGAGATTGACGATAGCTCAAATGTTAGGTATCCAACTGGTAAAAAGTCAGCTGGGTTTCGATCCCATCTGGAAGCATCTCGCGTGTCTAGCCATACTGAAGATTTGTGATATAACCAAACAGTCTGTGGATTACTATATATATTAGGCATGTAGTAGGCATGCATTATATTAGTAGTACACACGCATGCGCACACAAACATATATATGTACACTGATATATATTTATGAAATTTTGTTGTAGCCCAAAAGAGAGAATAAAATTAATTCAAAGTGAGTAGGTCTACGAAGAGATTTGTATTTTTTTAGAATTTATTTATTCATTTTGTTCTTACATACGTCTATGTTTCCAGTTTGATGCTTTTGTCAGAGAACATGTATAGCCCAAGGCCTTGTAAATAGGGTATTCAATGAGATTTGAACTCACTCGTGTTTGCAGTTTGAATGATTTTCAGATGGTTATGTTTTTTTTTATGAATGCTGGTCCACCCGTTTTCTTTGTGGGTGTTTCTTTTAGCGGATAAAGTAGGTTAAGTGGAACACACTCAAAGAAAAAGGAATGACCAGACCGGCATTCATAAAAAAAAAACATAACCTACTGAAAAACCATTCAAACTGCAAACACGAGTGAATTCAAGTTTCATCGAATACCCTATTTACAAGGCCTTGTGCCATATATGTTCTCTGACGAAAGAATCAAGCTGGAAACATACACGGATGTAAGAACCAAACGAATGAATACATTCTAAAAAAATACAAATCTCTTTGTGGACCTATTCATTTTAATATATATATATATATATATATATATGTGTGTGTGTGTGTGTGTGTGTGTGTGTGTGTATGTGTGTGTGCTCTGATAGTATATCTGAGAGCTTGTAATATATCTCCAATTATTAAAATCAAACCTATGTATGTAGCAAAGTATCAATATAAGTGTACATTTATTAGTTTTTGTGTTTGTCTATTAAAATCTTTAAAAATACCATTAAAACCGCCAACAAAAAGAACTAAAAACGATTTCATATATAAATACTTTCCTTGCGTTATTGCCACTTTCATGAGGTATTCTTAATCATCAGACTCGTACTATTATTTCTTTCCAAAGTCGAATTGACTTTCTCTTTCTATTTCCATCTCAATTTCATCCGGTAAGCGACAATCTTGTCAGCAAGCCATCAATAAAATTGGAGGTGTGACAGTTGTGGACAGCGCTTGGAAAATATGATATCCGAAAAAAAAAATCAAATAAACGAAAGGTAATATAAAGTTAATCGCCTAGTCCACAAGGTACTACTTTATCAGCAAAGCTGAGTTTATTGGTGGGGCACCTTTATCGAGGAATTTCAAGGGCACCAACCACTTTCCTTTGCAAATGGCTACGCACTAGCCTAAAATCTTGCCTCTTCCCCCGTCCTCTATAAAATTATTTCCTGTTAAATCTGTCCAGGTGGAAAATCGGATAACTCCATTCACTGATTGTCTAAATTTTGGCAGGTGAATTCCCAATTTCTACAACTCACCTTTGTAAAAAGATATCTTAGACTACCAACAAAATAGTGAGATCAGTTATTTAATAACTTTTTTTTTCAATTATACATATGTAGAAAAAACATTTTCTTCACCATCGATGTAAGCAGGTAAACACTAAATTATGTCGAATAGATCTTAAATTAACTAAGTAAAGTTGGCGAGCGTAGTCGTGGACGACACGAAGGCTGCATTTTCCAATAGCAAATACACCGAGGTATTGGACAGAGCGCCAGTCTGTTCCTTGGATTGTTCCACTTTACTCTTGATACGTACGTTATAATGCTGAGGTGCCCGTGGTGTAATGGTTATCGTCGTAGAAAATGGACACGGTGACATGAGTTCAAATCCTGGACGAGACTGATTGCATTTCACATAGCACTAATACCCTTGGGAAAGGTATGAATCCAATTATTCTCTATCCAGCTATGGGTAAATAGTAGGGCAGACTGTTTCTTCAGCCTTGGTTAGGCAACTAATCTAGGAGAAGGAAAACTCTGAATTCAAACCTATTAAACCCCGCTTAAAAATTGGCCTTGTGTCTTATCCTGTTCGAGTGGAGGTAAATATGATAATGCTGAGTGTAAAGCAGAAGTACAAAGTACCATTATTTTAGTCTTTGCTATGACTCGACCTTGGGTGGAACCCCAGTCTATTTGACTCATATTACATAACAGGTACTACCACTTCGATTGAGAGTGGGACTGGGGGTAATAGCAATGAAAAGAGGACTATACACTCCCAAGAGATCCAGAACTAGAACCTCACCACTCGATGTGTTTAAGTGCCATACCCAGGTAACCTCTTTTTAAGGAGGATACAGTCAGAATATTGTAAGACTCGCCATCACTCCAATATAGTTTTTCTTATACGAATTTCAAATGATATCCATTTTGATTGCATAATATTTCACTAAAAAGAATAAATTCTGGCATCTTTGATATAGAAAATAAATAACTTTGAAAACTTCTTTTGTTTCTTTGTTTCGCGGTATATCAAACTTTGTGGATTATTTCATGCCAAAGCCATACACGTAGAAGAACAGTTGTGATACAATTTAACCTAAAGGATTTCCTAGCTTTCTCAAGGGCATTAATCTAAAACAACGTAATAACGCAACTAGAGATCGAGCATGTTTCTACAATATTGCTGATAAAGACATTGATATTTGTCTAGCCACCGCCCACCTAATGCGCGAGTGTAGCAAAAGTTCTTTTTAAGATGGGTCCGGGTTCAGGGCCATAGCCGAAACACGCCCGGAATTCCCCAAAATGCCTCGGGTCCCGTCGGCATTACCCTAAAAAGAGGTGGCTCAGGCACCAGGTGATAAAAATAGCCCCTCAGCAGAGGGTTAAAACCTGAAGGGACGGGATACTGAAGCTCGGGTGGGGTCGGTCTTTGCACGAGGGGCATGAATGCCGACCTCTCGGTGTCCATGACCGACGTGACGAAGACAAGCAACTCAGCCACATGAACCGAACCGTGCACCGAGAAACACGGCCAGCGTGTGACTCGATTCACGAGTCTCGTAGAGCACCACGTTAAACTCTACGACTCCTTATTTGATAACCCGTAAAGTAGCTGAATGACAGTTTACAACATTTTTCATTTTCCAGTATGGAACACATATGGGCTGCTCAAAGGTGTAGTAGCCCCAGGGTTTCTCATAGTTAGACATTAGCAGACAGTGTCAAATGTGTATTTGATATTCAGTCACAATTTTCAAAGTGAAGTTGAATAATTCATCTGCAATTATAAGAACTCATGCACACATAAATAAATATGTATTTTTCAGATGATTTTTAAGGATTCCTTAAACTATATGTGAAATATGCATAATATTCAGTTTTTTGTTTGCCTTTTTTCTTTCTTTTTTTTGTTAAATGGAATTTCAACCTTTGTTGCCTATTTAAAGCCAAATCCATCCTTCGAGAAGAACATTAGTGTTACTATTTAACTCATAGCTGGTAAGATAAGGGGGATCATACCTTTCCTAAGGGTATTTGTCCGAAAGTGAATGTAATGGTATTAATGGAGTTTGAACACGTTAACTACGATTCCGAAGTCCATCTTTTTAAGCGTTACACTACGAGGTCACCCCTCATAGTATTCGGATTACATTAAAGAAATAAAGCGTACTGCTTAGCATAGCGTTTATGGGCGTAGGAAAGAGGATCGCATGAGGCGGTTTGCGTTTCAGTTCACGTTCATGCTATTGAGAAAGACATGAATCAGTTTGTTTTCACCCAAGCTATGGGTAAATGGTGAGAGAGATAGGGTTATTTAGGTGTGGTCAAGCAACTAATCAAGAAGAAAGAAAACTTTGAATTCAAACAGCAGAACACCAATTAAAAACTGACCTTTTACATTGAGTCGTGGCTGAGTGGTCAAATAAATACATACATTTTAGATTAGGAAATACTTAAAATATTCCTTCTTTTTTTTTCAAGAATATGTTTCAGTTTCATGCTTGAGTTTTATATTTGAGACATAGAGATAATTGGAAAAATACGTTGAAGAAAACTGTTTCTTTTCACTTTTACCAAATTATATTCACTCCGACCGGAATGGCAGTTACTTTGGATTTTTGGTAGCTATGTTAATGGCATATCAAACTTTGTGAGTTATTTAATGAGGCAACTAGTCTAGGAGAAGGAAAACTCTGAATTCAAACCTGTTAAACTCCGCTTAAAAATTGACCTTGTGTCATATCCTGCCCGAGCGGAGAGGTTGATATATAGGATCATCATCTTCATCATGTCATACCGCTTGTATGGATTTCCCCTCCTCTCCCTCTCTCTCTATCTCCCTCCCCTCCTCTCTCTCTCACACCAGTCGTCTCAATCGTTCATCACATTCGGCAGGTCCTCTAGACTACACCCTGTGTCCAGTGAGCTGTTGTAGATAAGTTCTTGCTCCAACACCTGCTAGTCTGTGTGATGGGGTCCACAGGAGAAAGTCCTTCATGAGTTTTTCCTTATTCCTCTTACAGTGTCCCGCATGTCTTGTTCGTCTAATTTGGATGGTTTTAGAGATGGAAGGTAGGTGGCCATACAGCCTCTGTTTTGTGGGATGTTGCTAATGTTTGTATTAGATAGGAATTTTTGATAAAAATAATTACTAATGTTAAAAAGCAATACATGAAACCCTTTAACCGTGTGCATAAAAGTAATTAATATCAAATAGAATTATTAGTGATAGATTGCGATACTTGAAATCATTCATGTGTATTCAAACAAATGATTAATATTTGATAAAACTATCAACGTCAAATTACAATATTTGAATTCGTTTAAATGAGAGTAGACAAATGATTGATATTAAATAGATTTATTTGCGCTAGGTAGCGATACTTGAAACAATTTATCTGTGTTCAAACAAAGGATTGATATTGAATATCTATCTGTCTTAGCAATACTTAAAACCATTTAGCAGAATGCAAACAAATGAGCTTTAACTTGCCTAAAAATAAAGTTACTTACAAAGTATTCGCATACAAATCAAATATATATATTTATATAGTCATCCACAGACAGATCTGTTTGGTCCTATCAGAACTCATCAGTGTGGCTAGACATACTAACTTCCCGTAACTGGGATCAAAAACCGGTTGACTCTAACGCTAATCCAAGCCTCTACCCCTCAGCCAGGAGGAAGCAGTACCAGCGAAGTAAATTTTAAACGGTTATGAATCACAATTACTATTGTTTACATACATGCGCTTAATGGCTACCGAGAGCTCAATTCATATAGGAAGAGCCTTGCAATAAACGCTAATGGCAACGCGATTACTGAATCCGATAATATGGAGAAAAAATGAAAAACAAAGTAATTCAAAGTGAAGAATTTATTGCGAAAGAAAGTCGGCGCTTTAACGTTTCGGTATTAAGACATTAGAAATGATGATGTCGAGTGTTCTTAGATTAACGATGGATGTTTAATCAAACATCCATCGTTGATCTTACAACACTCGCTATAACCTGGTGATGATTTATTAAAACCGAAACGTTACCTTGATTTATTTTTTTTTTTTGAATTCTCTCTCTCTCTCTCTCCACACACACACACACACGTGCAACGCGCATACACACACATACACACACACATACATATATATATATATACACACACATATATATATGTGTGTGTATGTATGTGCGTGTGTGTATGTAATTTTGTGTGTGAGTGTGTGTAAACAGGATTTTGCATCAAATATCCCACAAGTATTCATTAGGTAATGATCAAAACAATCAAATAAGAAACGAAATTATATTTTAATAGAATTACGTTAGTCGGTCTCAATTTCTGTTTTGGTAGCTGGAGTGCGAGGAAACACAAGTTCAGTGTGAATGAAGAGCGAGGAACTAATCAAGGATACGAGAAGAGTCCTATTCCTGGCTCAGAGACTGAACAAGATACGGGAAATATTTTTACGCAAAAACGACAAGTTTTGTTTTTTCTGTATTTCCCATCCAACCGACGAATAGCTTTGACCAAAAGAGCGGGCGCTTCTGTCAATATTACAATGTTTTAGGTGCTTACAAAGTTTCCAATAAATTAATCGTTTGCATTGATATATTTAGTTTCTAGATTTAAAGAAAATTAATGGACGTGTAATTTTTGCTAATCTATCTATCTATCTATCTATCTATCAGTTTATGTTATATCTGCATGTTTCTATAAATCTTTCTAACTGGCTACCTACATACTAGATAGCTATCAGTTGGATCCATCTATCTATCTATCTATCTGTTTAAGTTACATCTGCATGTATCTATCTATCTATCTATCTATCTATATATCTATCTAAGTCTATTCATATCAATCAATCTCAGTGTATTCATATCTATCTATCTATCTATCTATCTATCTATCTATCTATCTGTTTACGTTACATCTGCATGTTTCTATCAATCAATCAAAATATCTATCCATCTATCTATCTATTTATCTATCTATCTATCTTCATATCAATCAATCTCAGCGTATTCATATCTATCTATCTATCTATCTATCAGTTTACGTTATATCTGCATGTTTCTATCAATCTTTCTAACTGGCTATCTACATACTAGATAGCTATCAGTTGGAATTATCTATCTATCTATCTATCTCACTTTGATTTTATCTTAGCCTTTTTTCTATTCATCTATTTATCAATCTATCTGAGTGATAAGTTGTTAGATAGTAATTTTGTGCTTGACTCAGTGACCGTGAAGATGCTGCAAAAATATTCATTGTTATCTGGATATCATGCGCTATGAAGTGTTCCGCATCGTTGCTGTTTTTCTTTCTTTCTTATCTTGACATAAGACCATCTAACCGTGAAAATGTTTTAAGAGATGGAATGTAGTTCAAAATTTCTATTCTTTTTTAACGAAAAATAATTTTGGTTGGGTCTTCACGCGTATATCATATGAGGTAGGTGGTGAGAAGGACTTAAAGGAAGAGACAAGAAAAATGAACAAAAGTAAAAATCAAAAATAAAACTAAAAATAAAACAAAGCCAACAAACTCTGATATGTTTGTATGGCGGGAATTATAACGGTTTGAGATGTCGATTTAAACGTTCCACAATATCTCCTCCTACTTTGTACAACAGTGAATATCCCATTCCCTCTCTTCAGCAGTTTCCCACACTTGGGAGCACAAACATTGCACTGAAAAGAAAAAAAAGAAAAAGAAATAGAATAAAATAAAATAAAATAAACTGGAATAAATATAAAAAAAAAAGAAAAAAGAAAAAAGTTGAGGAATAGGGGAATGCCATTAGTTCCGACGAAGCAGAAAATTGTGCGAACGCTCGACCGTCTTGCCTGTTGTAGTTCCCTTGAGGTAAGAGAAAAAAGAAAAGAAGAGAAGTGAGCAGCGGCAGCAGCCTCAGCCGCAGTATGAAAAAGACAAGTGTTTCAATTTAAGGGTGTGGTGGACAAGGGTCTGCCGTTGAAAAGTGAGCGATGGATGAAAGCAACTGAAAATTCCCGACCTCCGTGTTGGCCCTCTTGTTGCTTTTCGACGTCCCAGAATATGCTCCTTCATGCAAAGGTATGCTTGAGAAATGTAACACTTGACACGTGATCAGTTTTACTGCAGAAAAATATGATGATAAAAAAAAAAATAACTTCAAATAATAAAGAAAAAAACCTTACAAAACAAACACAATAAAATTAAAGCGAAACTCGTACGTCAAAAGCCATAAAGATGAGACACTCTGTGAGAATCAAACTCAATGCAAAAATCATCATCATTATTTAGTTGTACTGATGGCAGGGTGTCCTTTGACTCCCTCTCCCCATATATCCTCATCTTTCATTGCTCCAGACAGGTTGTCTACACTGCATGCAAAGCTGTATGTACGTCACTGGTGTGTTAAAGTGTGAGAGTCTATAGGAAATCGTAACTTTTGAATTCATTCCAAGCTCCTAAAACAATACCTGGTATGTCTTGTTTTTCTTTCTTGCTTTGAGAGATTAGAGGCAAGTGGCCGTACAGTTGCTGTTTTGTAGGATGTACCTTCCAGGATTGGTTCAAGAGAGCACGTAGCATTCTTGCGTAGTTCCCGCCCAGCTTTTTCTTCTGTTGTTTCGGAAGAGTTCAAGAGATGCATCCATACAGAAGTACGGACAAGGCTTCAGCTTGAAAGAAACTCCATATTACCAAGAGCCTGCTAATTACAGTTTGCACCTTCCCTATACGCATGTTGACAAAACTTTCTGTAGATGAGATATTGCTTCCGCAGTATGTGAAGCGGTCTATTTATTTCAGATGCTTGTTTATTTGGGCTTAATGGCATATCGATCCTTGTAGGTTATTTGATGCCAAATCTATTTTTATACTAATAAACAGTTCTATTTCAAACAATTCAACGTAGCATAAGTACACAGTTGAATTGTCAAAAACATTTCTATTTCAAGCTCTTCAAGCAATTCAGTTTAGTCAGGCAGTTCTAATTCAAACAATTTTGTTTAGTATTAGTATAGGTTTTGTTTACAAACAGTTAATGGTCAAAACCGTTCTGTTTCAAGCAATTCAGTTTAGCATATTTAAACAGTTTAGGGCCTAATAAGGTGCTACCACGCTAAGCCAGAGTAGACCTGGGATCAATAGCAATGAAGGGGTATTCCGCATTCCCTAGAGTTTCAGAATTACTGGAAACTCACCATCATATTGTTTGATATCATATCCAGGACACCCGTTCGGGGTGGGGAGTCTTGCCACTCTGCAGAGTGCAGTCGGTATATTCTATAGTCCCAGATGACAGGGCAATATTTCAGATATGACGTACCGTTATAATGAAGACAATAAAACTTTTCTTTATAATATATATATATATATATAACTTCTTTATAACTCAAAAGGTCGAAATTGGGTGTAAGTGTGAGAGAGCGATATAGACAGGGAGATGGAGTGACAAACTGACGGAGGACTTCAATACTCACCTTTTCTTAACCCACGAACTTCTTCTGCTTCTCGGCCGGGCGCCCACTTCCTCCGTGGCGGATGGCGTCCAACGCGACTACTGCCCTCACTTGGTTATGACTCCAACTGGCGGACCGTGACTGACTCTCTGTCGTGCGTACCCGTGTATATATAATTTCATAACGCCTAAGCATTTTTCCGGTTCGTGATTTACATGATCTGCTTCCGCTTGTCGACCAACGCAAGCTATCTTTTTGTTTACACAGCTGCATCCTAAGTAGAAATCCCTAATTGACGGCTCTGTCAAAGGTCAATATGAAACATTGCTACTAAAAGTAGGTATGGATCTTTGTTTATTAAAAACCCATGAGCTCTGTTTTATTTTCATTCATGTACAGGGTAATTCATCTTGCTGTTTGCTTGCCCATTCGGCAGGAGCTTTAGAATATACCAACTGCTTCTCTGCAGAGGGGTAGACGAGTGTCCTGAATATACGCTATACAATCTGATGGTTAGGTTCCAGTAATGCTGGTGCTTTGGGGAAAGCGGAGTACCTTTCATTGCCATCACTCCTAGGTCCAATCTGGGTCGGAGTGGTCGCACCGGATAGGATCCTGGCTATGAATCAAATATAACTAAACAGTATACATATGTTAAGTTGAAATGCTTGACATTTAACTATTTTGACATTTAAACTGCGTGTTTATGCTAAACTGAATTGTTAGAAATGGAACTGTTTTCTATCTTAAACTGATTAATTTGAAATGGAACTGTTTTGGCATTTAAACTGTATACTTGTGCTAAATTTATTTGCTTGAAATGGAACTGTTTTGACATTCAAGCTGCGTACTCATGCTAAACTGAATTGTCTGAAATGGAACTGTTTTTATATGCTAATTTGAATTGTTCAAATAGAACTATTTTCCCATAGAAAATTTACCTACACTAAACTGAATTATCTAAAATAGAACAGTTTTGATATTTTACTGAGCGTAAACAAAGGGCTATACTTATACTTAACTGAATTGTTTGAAATAGAACTGACAAAACTGAATAGTTTGAAATAGAATTGTTTTTGATATGTAAACTGTGTATTTATACTAAACTGAATTCTTTGAAAGAGATCTGTTTATTTGTACAAAAATGGATTTGGCATCAAATAACCTACAAAAATTGATAGGCCATAAAACACAAATAAACAAACAAACAATTGTGTTGCAGCTTGCGCAGGCTATGCTGCAGAGATTTAGCTCGGGTTGGTGTATTTACCATAAGCGTAAGATCATCTGCTTAGTCTTCATCTGTCATATTTTCTGCAGGATACCATCTATTTCTTGTCTTTTTCAAGTTAAACTATTTTTTATAGATCTTTTGACGTTCATAATACGTATCTTGACTGGCACGCCCTCATAAACTTTTTATACCCAGATTCCACGCTATCGGATTCATTATACGTTTATATTTACATTTTTTGTGTTGTTGTTTCTGAAAAGCGATTTTTCCACGGTCAATTCGAAAATGAATATTTTAAGACATCCATTTGAATGGAGTAAGTTAGTCTAAAAAGTATAAGAATAGACACGACTGGATGAGCAAGTTAATCCATAGGGAATTGTGCAAGAAGTTTAAATTTGACCATACGACCCAGAATCAATGCTAGAAAATGAGACGCTCAAAATTCTCTGGGATTTTAAGATACGAACAGATTATCTAATATCGGTCTGATAATCAAACTTAGTGATAGTCTACAAAAGAGAACCAGTCAAATAGTGGACTTAGCAGTTCCAACTGAGCACAGAGTAAAACTGAAGGAAAGCAAAAAGAGAAATGAATTGATAAACCTTGCGAAATAATTGAAAAACGATAGAATATGTAAGTGACGTTGATACCAATTGTAATTGCCATGCTCGGTTCAGTTATCAAAAGTTTGGTACAGGGACTGGAGGCCTTGGGAATAAGAAGAAGAGTGGAGACCACCCAAACTTACACCAACGTTGAGATCAGCAAGAATACTAAGAAGGGTCCTGGATATTTGAAGGCACTTGCTGGCACTCGAACCCCAGTAGGGAACTATTTGCGAACGCCGGTGCGAAAAACTCTCACATGAGTAAGATAAAAATAATAATTGATATATTTGAGTTTTATGTTTGTCAGGTGCTCCCTGGAGAGCCAATATGAGGACCATTGGTATTTTATGAATGTTAGTTTTCTTCATTTCAGCGAAATAAATCCAAAGCAACAATGCATCTGAAAAACACTAAAGGATAAAATTGAGTGGAAAAGTCAACAAAAACATAATCTGCTAATACTTTAAAACAATCCTACGTAAAGAGTGTATAAAAAAAGGATGAGGATCTAGGAAGAATCCGCTAAATCTAATTCAAAGTGTCAAAGACGAGTCGACAAAACGAGGATGATTCTAAAGTAAGGTTGATTTTCTGACGTTGAGATTCTAGATATATGTAAATAGGTGCATTATGTAGAATATACTCAAAGAGTAGAGTGAAGTGCAAAATATTGAAAACAGAACCCGTTAGTGCAACTTCAATGCTAGCACAGAAAAATATAGAATTTATGAAAAAATCACGAGTTAACAGAAAACTACATTACTATCCGTAGGGAATCAAGAGTGGAAAAATTCAAGGTAGAGACGAAAAAGTTTATAGATTATCGAAACATATCCCAACGAAGAACATCATCGAACTAATCGATGTAAACTCTGTAGGAAAATAACTTGTCGGTGATAAAATGGACATCGCTCAAAGGAATTTGAAGAAAAATAAAAACCTGAATGGGAAACGATTTAAGAAGATTACATAAAGAAACTACGACAAGAAGCAAAACTGCTAAATAAGTTAAAACACATAGATACCCAACTAAATGAAAAGATCCTAAAAAGACAACCACAGACAAGTCTGGCAACAAAACTCGAATAAATAAATCCAAAGAAAGAAGGGAGACTTAAAAGTACAGAGATAGGATCAAGCAATACAAACAAAAGAAGACCTTACAAAATAATGAAAGAAATTTCAAAGAACCAGTTAGTGGAGAGTTCATAGAAAAAAATGAACAAAGTGGATAAAAGAAAAACAATTTTGGAGTATACTGTAGAAAATGAAAGAACATAATAGAAATACTGAATTGATATATAACATTAAAAAAACAATAAGAATGTCCCGAGGTTAATATACACCTAGACCCGCTAAGAGCAACAACCAAGAAAAAGATCCGCCTCCATCCTCAACTGACTGACCTGTAACTGTGTAAATGTTTCTTAGAAGCAAGACTTCTAGAATTAATGACAAAAAGAAAAACTACCCTGGCCCAGAAGGACTCCCAAAAAAGAGGCTGTCACCAGCAACTACAGACCAGTTACCTGTTTACTGTTGATAAGGAAAATCGTGAAAGCACATATAAAACGGAATGATGAAACTTGTATCGAGCGCATTCTTAAAGAAGCAAAAATGAGGCGGAAAAAAATATAGCCATAGCATGAACTGACAACAAAAAGACCTATGATATGGTCCCGTAAACATGGATAATATGTCAGAAAATGTACAAAATAATTGACAAAATCATACACTTCATTAAAAATGTCAAGAAAACCTGGAGGGTAGAATTATCAGCGGGAGGACAGACACTTGCAGGGGTACAAATCCAAAGAGGTATCATCCAGGGACACTCACTCTCACCACTTCAACTCATTATAACAAGCATATCACTTATTTTCATACTTAGAGAATGCAAGGTGAGGTCTAGAAATTTTGGAAATCACGAGAAAATAATATTTACCTCATGTACATGGATGACATTAACGTATTGGAAAAAGAGTAAAAGAATTAGCGACCCTCATATAACAAGTATATACAGCTAGGATATAAGAATAGAATTTGGTATTGAAAAATGAGCCGTAAAGTAAAAATTATTTTCTAGTCTGGTGGTACAGTGTACATGTAATTGATTTAGTTTAGGAAGTCCGTTTGTCACGTCTGTAGGACTTGTTTCCTTAGCAAGTGGTTGTAGGTATTGATCAACAAATTTACATAATTGAATTGTGTGACAGTTAATTAAGGAAATTACAGAACTTCTAGGGTTCTTTTTTTATTTATTTTAGATTGCCGAAAAAAGTAGGCAGGTTTTACGTTCGTGGATTTTTCTATTTCTGATATATATATATATATAACACAAAGTAGCCATCTCTACATTCAGTGGCAAGCCTCAAAAGCTTATAGACGATTTAACATACCCAGACAGCAACATCTCATCTGCTACGAGTGTCAACACTTACGTAGGTAGACATGGAATGCGATTGACAGGTTAGCGATCATACGGAGATCTGACTTATCTGATTAAATAAAACGGGACTTCTTAAGAGCTTTGGCTGTGTCCATACAACTATATAAATATACCACATAGATGCTGACAAAACGCGTACAGAACATGCTTGATGGGAACTACAAAGAATGCTGCGTGCTCTCATGAAAAATAAAACGGGACATCTTAAGAGCTTTGACTGTGTCCATACAACTATATAAATATACCACATAGATGCTGACAAAACGCATAGAGAACATGCTTGATGGGAACTACAAAGAATGCTGCGTGCTCTCATGAGAAAATCATGAAAGCAACACTCACAAAACACCAGCTCTACAGCCACCTGCATCCCATCTGAGAAATCATCAAGTAACTCGAAAAAGACACGTGGAGCACTGTTGGAGAAGCAAGGAGGAACTCAGAAGAGACGTTCTATCATGGGCTACTACAAGTGGACATGCAAATGTGAGCCGAACAGCAAAAGCTTACTTGCATTAGCTCTGTGCGAACAAAGGAAAGAGCCTAGATGACCTGCCAAGAGCGATGGACGATAGGGATGGATGTCGAGTCTGGGAACTTGATGCTGTCAGTGTGACTTGATGATGATAATAGAATCTTGGAGAAATGTGTAATGCTGAACGATTATTATTTTGAAAAAAAATGATACAAGTTTCATCATTCCGTTATAAAATGTATTTTATAGGACTGGAAACTTTATTCTTCTGGCAACCCTCCAACAAATGCTTATCGACATTTCCTCATAAGATTTTATCAAATACACTTGTATAGAATTCCAGGACTTCCGGCAAGTGTTGAAAGTCTTTGGATTTAATTCAGTTTAACGGATTAAATGGATTCTCAAAACAAGTTTTATGAGGTCTGATTGAATGTATTTTGTCTTTTTTTTACCAAGCTCCCAGGCATTAAAAACATGTGTGATTTTTAAGATTAATATCATTGAGTGTCATATTCACTTATTTACTGATTTTATATCGTTCTCATATGAAGACCTTAAATTGTAAAGATATTGGAAAAAAATTTTTTTTCTGCTGTGAGATCTATTAGGGCAAAGTTAATCAAATTACCGGGCATCTAATGTGGATCAAACTCACAACTAACTGATCAGCTAACCACTATATGATGACGCAATACATATTACTCCGTGTATTTAACAATATCAATACGGTGGAATTAGAGGTAATATCGAGGCATGTACATGAAATAGATTTTCAGAAGTAATTGAATTTGCCGATTTTTTAATACTGATAACATGGGTCATTTACGTTTAAGCTGGTCTGAAGCGCATATAATATCTTTTTCTGATTGGGAACATTGAGTACTGTATCGTTTCTTTAAAAAATACGAAAGTGTTTTCGTGTGAAAAAATAATTACATCCACGTACGACGTTGGATATGTTAGTAGATTGAGAGAGTTATTACCTTATGCGCCGAAAAGTTCAAAATATAACAAAAAATATGGGATTAACAGAAAAAAAGTTGGGTTAATGGTGTTGAGAAGATATATATATATATTTAAGAGCATATCAACCTACGTGGTTTATTTAATGTCAACACCTTCCTTGTAGAAGAACAGTAATGCTATTTGTTAACCCATAGGTGAGAAGGGATTTCATATCTTCCCGTGTTCGAACGCACGTACTATGATGTCACAGTCAAGCATGTCAGTAAGTACCTCGTGCCTGACAAGGAGGGAGATTATATAGAAAAAAATATTTTTTTATCAAATGCGTTTATTTTCATTGTTAGATAACAGAATTATTGATATTCATAAGTACACATACAAAGGTTACAGAAAAATTCTAGGGTTAAAGAAGTAAATTGCTTTTTTTTTAAAATAGAAAATTTTAGAAGCAGTAAAGAAACTTGAGAAACAATGAGACATTTTTCGTGAAATTTGGGACAAATATGGAAAATATCCAGTACGTTGAACGTAAAAAGCGTCTTCCAGGATTTGAACAAGGGTAACCGTAGCTATATCAAAAGACAATTACTGTTACGCCGCTCACACATGCATATATATATATATAAATATATATATATATATATATATATATATATATATATATATATATATATATATTCACGTTTTACGATCTTTGCTGAATTTTCAATACTAATGTAACAATAACGATAAAGTTAGATCGATTTATTAATCAATAATTACATGACTTTATGTTTGAAAACCTCTCTCACTGCAAATCAGTTATATTTCTAAGAATAAACAAGAATTAATTCTTAAGTAGCTGGGCCAATGGAAATTCCAAGGTATACATTTATAACTGCACAAAAACTTAACAAAATATAATAAAATATAAACTTTTTTAAAATCTTGTGTTTCCATCAGAAAAAAGAAAAGAATTTGTAAAAGCAAAATAATAACTTTTCTAAATTTTTCTATTTTCCTTCATATTGACACTTTAAATTCTTCCTTCACCCTTTCGCCACTCCTCAAGCCTTTTTTGTCGACTTCTCTCTACATCAGGTATTTCCCTACCCTCTGCATCTTTTTCATCTTTTCCTTTTTTCTCCTCGCCGACTTATGTTATTTCTCCCGACCTCTTCCGACGTACATAGACTTATTTGAAGCGTTGGATTTAAGAAAAGCAACCAGAAGCGTTTTTATATCTGTAACTCAAAGTGTGACACACACAAACGATACGCACATAGTTACAAATATGCGTATTAAACTAAGGCAGTCGTTGCCATCTTTTTTTAGTGGGCCACATTTTCGGAAAGAAAATTCGTTCGCACCTCAACAAATTTCAAGAGATAAAAAGTACATTTAAAAATTTAAAAAAAAGCACATCAAAAATGATTTTTAAGGCGTTAGATATAATAGATTATAGAAATAACTTATACTAAGATTAAAGTAAACACATTCAATGAAAGGTGTGATGTTGTTTTTGACGAATAACCTCTTTTATATTCGGTCTAATTTGAGATAAACAAACTCTCATCTCCTCATCTATAAAAAGAAGCCTTTCCCTTTAATGGTTTTTGATACTTATATTAATCAGAATAGAAAAATCTTGTTCAAAGTTACATGTCTTGGTAAACTGCAGAAAAATGGATAAGGCTTTTGAAGAGACATGAATAATGTTTGATTGTATACTTAAAAATAATCCAGAAGTACACTCTAATGTCTCATTTATAAGGGGTAACCATCAGAAATTATTGCTAATTCTTCACCCTCATCTGAGTTAGATCCAAACAGATTGAATTTTTAAAAGAACCTCTAAATGTCAAATAATTAGGGTTGTAATTAATAAAATTAATTATTTTATTGATAATTGATTATATCAATTATTTTATCATTTAGTTTGGTGAGGTTGTGAACTTGTTCCAAATCGTAGAGTGCAAATGTAGTTCCTCCCAAAGGTCAAACGCATGAACAGGTGGTGACAACGCTGGGAAGACAGGATATGGATAATGATGAAATCAAGTTTTGTCAACCTGCATGGAGAAATACAAGTTAATGACAGGTTTTCGAATATGACTTACTGATGCAATAATTAAGAAGATATTATTCTAGAAAAATTAATTTTGGATTCAAGGGGAGTTGAGATTTGAAACCCAATGAGACAACATAGGTTAGACGTTCGTCGGGGGAGGAAGGCTCTTTGTATCAGGAAGCGAGATTCGCTCATGTATACTTACTAGATCTCTCTCTCTCCTCGTGGTTGCGTCAAACTGCTAGAAATGTACCCCTCTGAATAAAGACTTTTTTATATTCCGTACAATGGATTCACATTATTATTTTTGTATATTTAAAATTCAAGATGGAATCGTAATTCTTCAGTTACCCAGTCAAATTTTAACTGTAAACAACAATGAGAAGTAATCATATTTTTTCTAACAGTCAAGATGTTCCAGTATAAGGGCAAAGCATTTCTCACTTGTTTGAAAACTTCTTATCGCTGAAAACATTTCTAGGTTGAGTTGCATCGTGATTCCTTGCTAGAGTTGAAACCTTTTTTCTAATACAGTCAGTTTGTCTCTAGTCTAGGGGATATTTTTATCATGGCTTTGCATACTAGCATTAGACATGTTTTATGAGAAAAAAGTTATCAAATATGCCGGTTTTGAAGTTACAACATTATCATTGATAATTCTCTCTTCCAATTCGCAGACCCTTTACTATATTCTTAGTATTTGATATGATGTAAAAATATCACATTACAGAATCGATCAATAATTATTAATAACTGTTGATAGTGAGAGTCATGCATGCAATTACAAGTCATTCATAATAATATTTAAAATTTTGATAGCATATTTATTTCTGGTATATAAGTTTTAAAAAAACTGCTTCTATATTTTACAGTCTTTTCCACCTCACACGCGAGTTACTAGTAGGGAACCACGAAATAAACAAATTCGTCTGGCAGTTTATGCAACTCTTCTATATTCCTCGATCATCTTGGCAACGACTTGTCATTACATACAAGGTGGGGTTGTAAAGACAAAGGGGAAAAATCTTCAATGGATCACTAAGTATTCACCAGGGCACATTCCCTTTATTTAAAAGAATATATCGTCTTTGATGTCAATGGGATTAGCTTGGAAAAGGCATGAATCCAATTCTTTCTGTTAATCTCTTGTAATGTATCACTTTTCACAAAATACGTCCCCCAGTCGGCTAGAGCTGTAGAATACACCGACTGCATATCTGCAGAAGCGTAAGACCCCACCTCCGCAAACGAGTGTCCTGGATTGACACTAAACGATCTGATGCTGAGGTTTCAATAATGCTGAAACTTTGGGGAATGAAGAGTACCCCTTTATTGTCATTGCTCCTTGGTTAACTCTGGCTCGGAGTGGTAGCACCTGATAGGGTCCTATCTCTGGGTCAAATAGAACTCCACACTTATGCTAAACTGAACTGTTTGAAAGAGAATTGTTTTGGCAGTTAACTGAATAAGAACCAAAATTATACTTACAACAAATAGAATTGTTTGAATTAGAACTGTTTGACTAAACTGAATACCATGAAATGATTTTGGCGATTAAACTGTGTACTTATGTTAAACTGAATTGTTTAAAACAGAACTGATTATTTGTATAAAAATGAATTTGGCATTAAATAAACTACATATGTTGATATGTCATAAAACCCAAACAAACATACACAAAATACATGTATACATGAGCATGTAAGAAGGCGCACTTAGCGTTACGGTTACTGTCACATGAAATAGAATCAGCTTTCTAAGTTCAAATCCCGGACGACTTAGTTCAGATTTAACTTCACGCTTATGCTCTTAGAAAAAAGATTTGATAAAACTGTTTTCTACACTGCTTTGGTAGAAGTGTAAAGAAAACTGCGAATTAGAGTCTTGGTTAAGCAACCAATCTAGTGGAAGGAAAGTACTGAAATCGAATCAGCTTTACTTTCCTCAAAATTGACTTTGTGTAACATTCTACCCGTGGCGTAGGATTTGATACACACACACACACACACACACACACACACACACACACACACACACACACACACATATATATATATATATATATATATATATATATATATACACGAGAAGCATACGATAAGTTTCCAGACATTTTTCGTATGAGCATTTAGAATTGTCGTTGACTCTTGAAAATTCAGTAAGTTATTGCTATACATCTTATGAGATGATTGACTAATTTTTATGATTTCAGGTTCAAATTAACAGCTACAGCAGCAACTGGAATACAGCAACTGGAATACACCCTACTAAAGTCTAATTGTCACAGCTGATGAATTTCAAAAATGCAATCTGACACTTTTGAAGAACGGTATGCAATAAAATTCTGTTTTAAACTTGGAAAATAGCCACAATAACGTATGGAATGCTTCAGACTGCTTTTCGACCATTTTGCATGATTCGAGCATCAGTTTTTGAGTTGCATAAGAGATTCAAGAAAGGCAGGGAGTTTACGAGTCACCATGAAAGGTGTGGGAGGAGTAAGGAAGTCAATACACCAGAGTTGATTGGCCAAAGGATTAGGGTTAGGGTTATTATGTTGAGGTTTTAAGGGAGCTCATGAAGAGATTCCGTTGGAAGAGGACAGCACTCTTCAAATCGGGTCAGTGGCATTTCCTCCAGGACAATACACCAGTCCACAACACCCTCCTTGTCACAGACACTTTGACCAAGATGGGCATCAAGACAGTTCCTCACCGTCCCTTTTGGTTATTCCCTAAGCGCAGAGGCTGTCATTAGGAGACAATTGATGAAATGAAAGAGGCTGGGACGAAGGCCATTAACACGCTCAAACAAGAGGACTTCCATGGGGTCTTCCCGAAGTTGTTGGAACGATAAAAAAATTGCATTGCAGCCGGTGGAGATTACTTCGAAAGACACTAGGGTTTCATGTGTGTACTATCAATAAAGGTGCCTATACAAAAAAAGTCTGGAAACTTATCGTATGCACCTCGAATATATATATATATATATATATATATATATATGTGTGTGTGTGTGTGTGCGCGTGTGCGTGTATGTTTGTTTGTGAGTGTGTGTGTAGGGGGGTTGTGAGTGTGTGTGTGTGTGTGTGTGTGTGTGTGTGTGTGTTTAATTGTTTATTCCGATATATAGTTGAATAAAAATAAAATGGTGCTCAATACCACCTTGTAGTGTCGGGTAAAACCTTTCATAAATTGATGTTCACTCAGCCGTCTGCGGCTGCCTCATGAGTCAATTTCGAGTATCTTTTAAGAAAAAGATACAATCGTCTGATGTGATGATCTCTCTCTCTCTCTCTCTCTCTCTCTCTCTAAATATATACTTATATATGTGTATATACGAGGTTAGCTATATATATATATATATATATATATATATATATATATATATATATATATATATATAGCTTGTATCATATATATATGTAGCTAGTATCATATATATATATATATATATATATATATATATATATATAGTCCCATATATATATAGTCCCATATATATACATGTATACGAATTGAGAGAGAAAGAGGAAGACAGAGAGAGAGAAAGAGAGAGAGAGGGAGAGAGAAAGAGAGAGAGAAAGTTTTGCTGACGTAATAGATCAGTGAATAACGACATGATATTATTGAATTTCTCAATTCTATCGCACCCTGTATACACAACGTGCTAGCCAAAGGTTCTGGGAACTTATTGCACGAAATGGCTTCCTCAGCGAAAAAAATCGAAAAGAAAATTTTCTTTATTTCCTGGTGGAATAACGACAAAAGATGTCGGAAATGTTGAACGAGACGCGCTTAACAAAAAGATGATCTGATTAATCAATCCATTGAAATTTCCTGAACTCCTGCATATCCAATATATATATATATATATATATATATATATATATATATATATATATATATATATATATATATATATATATATATATGAGTGTGTGTATACGTATTTGTCTATATATCTATGTCTATATTGATAAATATATGTGGGGGGAGCAGTTTATGTGCGTTGTATAGCTCATAAATATTTGAACGGACATTTCATTCTAATCGCTTTTGGTTTTGGTTCTGGGAGTCAGAAACAAGAACATTAAATAGATGTTGATCCTATTTGAAATGTTTAATGAACCCAGTCTTTTTGTGCAGTAAATTAGATTCTGAGTTTGTTCAAATATTTATGACCAATATATTATTCTTTTTTTCATAGCTTTCAATATTACTGTATTGTTGCACTACCTGGCCTCTAACGCAATGACTGTTATAAAAGCTCGATTGGAAGTACACAAGAATGCTAAATTCCATTTTGAACAAATCCTTAAACAGAAAATTAAAAATTGATGTATGTGTGTTTGTGTGTGTGTGTGTGTGTTTCTATGTATGTATGTATGTATCTATCAATCAATCTATCTATCTATCTATTCATTTATTTCAGTTAAACTAACTCTCGTCTGATTTATTTTGTGCACGTATACATGGGTTTTAAACTTTCCAATGATATCTGAATATATATATATATATATATATATATATATATATATATATATATATATATATATATATATATATATATATATATATATATATATATATATATATATATATATACAAGGTGCTTCTGCGGAAATGGTTATCGCCGTAGGAAATGGACACGGCAACTCGTGTTCAAATTCTAGCTTTGCATTTTCCATAACTCTAATACCCTAGGAAACGGAAGAATCATATTATTCTCCATTCACCTACGAGTATATAGTAGGGTGGACAGGGCTCGTTAATCTGGGTTTGGCAATTGGTCAAAGAGAAAAAAAAAACAAACTGAATTCAAATCTGTTAAACTCTACTTAAAAACTACACCTTACGACACACCCTGACCTTGCTGATGGACAGCAGAATTTCCTTTGATCTTCCTTTTTTTTTGACAGAAGATGTAATATGTTTTCCAGAAAAATGACAATCATGTCTGTGGAGCCGACAAATTAATTGAATCAGTAGAGAGAGTTCAAACCGTTACCACAATCGATAATCTTTTTTCGCAGCTTATTCAATTGCATATGTTAACGTTCTAAATTACTTTCTGCCTGGTTCCAACGCCAGTCATAATGATTGAGGGGCTGGAAATAAGTTCGCAGTTTAGAGGTGAATATCATATACATTACAATTAGGTCAGAAATATGTAGACAATCTATTAAGCATATTAAATACATTCACTATATCGTTGACCTGCATTAAACTTCTCGTTTTATCACATCCTTTCACAGTAGGAAGGTGTGGCGGCTGAATGCAGCTTTTAGGTAATCTTTATTTCTAATTATCCGAGACAGAACATCATGAATTTATTCTTACGTTTCTGTCGCAGTAGATGTTTTATTAGCAGAGAAGACACCGAAATTTCCTTCTTTTTCGGTGCTTAACTGATAATTGCAGCTGATATAGTTGCAATTTCCCACGTAGTCTCTCCGAATTAAGAAAGCACGTTTTCAAGTTTTACAAACTGCAATGGAGCACTTTTTCATTTAATTATAGATACAGAATAATCTTACTAAATCTCATATGTCTAAAACAAATGTCTATGAATATTTCTCACTAGGGACAGTGTTCGAAGTTCCATTTTAATCACCGAAACTGTGGCATCACCTCAGGTTGGTGGCTGAAGAGGACAGGGTAGTGCATGTATTCTCACATGCTGTATGATAATGTATGATAATTTCTCACCAGTGACAGTGTTCGAAACTCGTGTTCATTTGAAATTGTCGGAATTTTGAATGCAGATTTTCAAGATGAACATAGATTTCTAACTTAAATTATTGGCACAGTACTCTTTTGCTAAATTACTATTGTCTGATTTGTTCATGTGTGACATAGGATCAACGTGTTGTGTTTTAAAGGTTAGGGAAGAAAATATAGTAGTCTTTTATTATTCACTTAGGGCTACGATCGTTGCAACTCGGAAAGTTCGTTTCGTTACATTCTTCTTCTCCCTTCCTCTTGATGGCGACGGCGGGTGTCGGTGAGAGCTGGCTGTTGACACACGCATAACAGATGGGTCGTAGCAGACTGGGAAGGACGAGTCGGGGCCTCGGAACCTTTGACGCTCCTGTCTTGAAAGCTGCCTTCAACTCTACCAAAATCTCGTGACTTGTTTTCTTATGTAGAGATTTGGGGAAACGAATCGAAGATCCCCGAATGTTCGATGTCACCAGTGAAACTGTCGTGAAACATGTGATAATTTATCTGTGATTATTTTAAAATCAAGTCTAACTTTGCAGGTCATTCTGACCACAAGCGCTAGTCTCGTGACACGTTCAGTGATTGACTACAGCCGATGCGTTCGCGCGCTCTCAACAACAGCGCCCGTCCGTAATATTACTGAGATAAAGTTAAACAGGCAGAAAGTTTCCGAGTACTGTTAGGATACAGTGTTCGAGCCCGTATCTAAAAGGAAGGGTTCCTGTTTTTAAAGCTAAGAAGGTAGTGCCTTCCTTTTTTTTATTTGAATAAATGACACGATACTCTCTTCTTCATCTTCATTATTCCTTTTAATATTTTGCCCGACTAATCTAAGCTCATAGAATGTTTCTGATTGTTGCTGGTTTCGTTTTTTTTTTCTTGGACTGTGTAAAAGGATATTTTTCGATTACTGCTTTTCTATCCAATCTAATAATTGACTCAAAATATTCCTTCTATTTCGCTTCAATTTATTTTGTTTTCTACATGCAATGTCTATCTATTCGAGTTGCCCTAATAGGCTCTGGCAAGGTGGCATCATATATCTTGGCAAAAATTAAAAATAAATTATAAGCCCAATAAAACTTCTTATATTATAAGTCTATTTTACATGTTATTTCCCGATTATTGCCATAGTTATCATGAAAATTTAGCAAAAAGTCAAGAGCACTGACATAGTTCGCTCATATCTCAATCAATGATAACAAGTTCAAATTCCTTGCACGCAACGTTTGTTTTCATTCGCTATACCTGTCCTCGCCAGCTGCCAACTAGGAGTGATATTACACTTTCCATGGGTAAGCAGGTACTGCCACTGGCAATTTTTATCCTAGGACAGGATAATATTTTTTCTTATCTACAGTGTCGTGCATTTTCTTGTCATTAATAGCCCAGTCGGCTTGGGCTGTAGAATTTTATAATTTTCTATACTTGAAACTATACAAAAGTAAGCCAACAAATGACTGATGTTATATTGAATTATTGATATTACATATCCATACTTGGAATCATTTAACTTTGTAAAAATGATTATATAACGTTGAAAAGAATTATCATTGTTAAATAGTAATAGTTGAAACCATTTAACTGTGTGTAAACAGATGACTAAATAAAGATATTAGCGTTAGATGGCTAAAGTTGACAGCAAGTCTTATCAAGTTTCCAGATAAGACTTGATGAGACATGCTAAGACTTGCTGTGTGTAAACATGATTAAATATAGATATTAGTGTTAGATGGCTAAACGTGAAGCCATTTAACACCGTGCAAATAAAACTGTTAATATTAAATCGGAACACTTAAAACCATTTAACTGTGTGCAAATAGAACTGTTAATATTAGATCGCAATACTTAAAACCATTTAACTGTGTGCAAATAGAACTGTTAATATTAGATCGCAATACTTAAAACCATTTAACTGTGTGCAAATAGAACTGTTAATATTAGATCGCAATACTTAAAACCATTTAACTGTGTACAAATAGAAACGTTAATATTAGATCGCAATACTTAAAACCATTTAACTGTGTGCAAATAGAACTGTTAATATTAGATCGCAATACTTAAAACCATTTAACTGTGTACAAATAGAAACGTTAATATTAGATCGCAATACTTAAAACCATTTAACTGTGTGCAAATAGAAATGTTAATATTAGATCGCAATACTTAAAACCATTTAACTGTGTATAAAAAGAATTATTGATGTTAGACAGCAATACTCGAAACCATTTAACTATGTGCAAATAGAAGTGTTAACGTTAGATAGCAATACTCGAAACCATTTAACTGTGTACAAACAAATTAACTCTAACTCATTCAAAAATAATATTACCGACATAATATTCACGACAATTCGTGTATATTTGTATAAACAGTATTTGGTATTAAATAACCCATGAAGCGTTCATAGGCCATGAAACCAAATCACCTAAACCAAAACCAAAACCCTATCGGTTATTTCCGTTAATAATGTGGCAGTGATTAAGTACGTCTTATTTCCATTTACGTTTAAAGACATTTACTTCTGAGATCGTCACGTTCACATTCAATCATCTTCACACATAACAATAAGCAAGGCATTTTATTAGAACACATAGAAAGTTTTTTGAGACTTCGAGATTTAAAAAAAAAAGTTCCTCCTATACTTTTATAATAGATATAAATCCACATTTGTGCTCTGAATTATGAAAAAAAAAAGCCTCCATACAAAAGTATATAAATTACTAGTTGGTCTATCGACGTGGTAGTGGGCGGAAGATGTGATTCCTCATAGAAATTACCTGTTTCCCAAGTGTATGTGATATAAATAGACATCTGACTGAGACAATTAAACCTACAAAAAGAACTATGCACAATATTACAACTACTACAACATATTGAATAATAATAATAATAATAATAATTATAATTACGGAACATAAAAGTGACAGTGATACCAATAGTAATTGGCGCGCTCGGTACAGTCACCAAAGAATTGTTACAAGGACTGGAGGACTTAGAAATAAGGGACGAGTGGAGACAATCCAAACGACAGCATAGTTGAGAACAGCCAAAATACGAAGAAGAGTTCTGGAAACTTGATAAGACTTGCTGTCACTCAGACTCTTGTGGAAAACCATTGGCGAACGCTGGTCTGAAAAACTCTCAAATGAGTAAAATAATAATGATAATAATAATAATAACCAAATGTAATTGGTGCGTTTAGAACAGCAACTAAAGGATTAATCAAAGGACTGGAGGACTTGGAAGTTGGACGAGTGGAGGCCATTCAAATTACAACATTATTTAGAACGGCCAGAATACTGAGAAAAGTCAAGGAGACTTGAGGAGACTTACTGTTGCTCAAACCCCAGTGAAAGACTCGCAGCTAAAACTGATGTGAAAAACTCTAATGAGTAAATAACAATAATAATAATAATAATGGTATAAGCATAAACCAGGATCCTTCCTAGAAAATGAGATGCACAAACTTCTCTGGGATTTTGAGATACAAACAGATCATCTAATATCGGCAAGACGACCAAATCAAAGCAAAAGGAATGAGAGAAAAATACCTTGACCTTGCCAGAGAACTAAAGAAGATATGATACATGAATGTGACAGTGATATCAATTAAAACTGGTGCGCTCAGATCGGTTTCCAAAAGGTTGGTAAAGAAACTGGAAGAGCTAAAATCCAGAGCATCCAAAATACAGTATAACTAACATGGGCACCAATACTTAAAAGGGTCCTAGAAACCTGTAGACACTTACTGTGACTCTCACATTCAATAAGATATACTCAGCTTACGCTGATATAAAAAAAACCTCACAAGAAATAATAATAATAATAATAATAATAATAATAATAATAATAATACACACAGTTAGAATATACAGTCAGGATATAGGAATGGAATTTGGCATAGAAAAATGTGCAATGCTTGTTATGAAAAGTGGCAAACGACTTCTAACTGACGGAATGGAACTACCAAATCAAGACAAGATTATAACGCTCGCGGAAAACGAAACCTACAAATACAGTATAAACATTGTGTCGAAAGAGATAAACAGGAAATCCTACAATAAGCGAATGAAACAAATTAGCACATAATAAACAGGCAGATCTGTGTGGTGGAAGGTGACTCACAGGTAATTGTCCAGGAAAATGAAATTTGACTTCACGGACAAATGATATATGCACAAACCAAAATCTGTGCGAGAAAATGAAACGCATAAAATTCATTTGGGCTTTAACGTAAAAACAATTAATCTAATCTCAACCAGAGCACAAGACGTAGTTTTAATTAACGAGTAGAAAATAACTTGTCATCGAATGGATTCTCCCGTTCCAGCAGAAAATAGACTGAAAGAGAATGAAATCAAGATGTTAAATATGTACATGGACCTTGCCAGAGAACTGAAAAAGTCATGGAAAATGAAGGTGACGGTGACACCAATTTTAGTTGGGTCACTTGGAAACGCTCCCAACGAAACTGTAAAAGGGACTATATTAAACAGAGATAAGCAAAAGAACTGAAACCATGCAATGCCCCGAAGAGGAAATACTATGAAAGATCATGAATAGTCATTAGAGAAATACTGGAAATTAACTTTGATGTTATCATCTATAAAAATAGAGAACACTTTAGATACACACTAATATATATATATATATATATAAATATATATATATATATATATATATCTGAATTCCAACTTCATGATTGAATTAAGCTAAGCAGATTTTAATTAATTCACAACGATTTCAACCACTGTTCATAAAGAACGTAGTAATCGTAATGAATTAATTAAAATTTTCTGAACTTAATTCAATAATGAAGTTGGAATTTAAATGTTCTAGAAGAAAAAGAAAAGGAAAAAAAAGATATATTCATCATGTCTTGCTTTTCTCCCTTACCCTGCCATAATAAACACGATTTTAATATCAGTTGAGTATGGAGAAATATAAGTATTCACTGATTGACTGTGGTCTTCGGGACTGACGTTGAAGAAACAGTTTGCCGGAAGGCAAAGTCTTGATAAGGAAGATAACGTTATAAAACTTAACGTGAATTTTTCTTTCAGTGTCAAGAATTATCACATTTAGATTAACTTTTACATTGTTAATTTTAATTCTTTTCATATTTTGATATCCTAAAAAAGTTTTAAACATTTTATGGGAATAATTTTTTAAAGATATTAACTAGTGCGAGTCTGTAATCTTATTTTGATAATTTTGATTGATTTTATGTTTTCACTATCCAATGCGTTAATAAATAGGCTTTTAAAATGATCATATAGATATAGGATAAAAACCTATCTTGTAGATATATGATCCAAAACCTTCTTTATAATAAAGAATTACTCTTAACAGCTTGTTTTGACCTGGAGATTACGGGTCAACTAATGGTAGCTGTAAAAATCATGTACCGCAGTATTTTTTTAACAATTATCTATACATTACAGATATTTAAACGAAGAGAAGGTATTGATACTGTTAGGAAGATGTCACAATTCTTTTGACCATTCAGTTTATATATATATATATACGTAGGTCATTCAATAAATACAGGGAACATTGCTTAAGAAATTGGCATTACGGAGCTCTGTTTAGAATTGTAGGTTTTTCGAGTAAATAAAAAATGACGAGTCCTTTTGTATCCCAGAAAACTGTCAGCATGACCTTTTCTACTGACCACTGCTTCTGGAATTTTCTCTTTAACGGAGAGTGTGTCAACGTTTCCACTCCATAGAATGTCATTTCGACCTAGGCTTACGGTGGCAAACCCATCTTTAGACCATTTGTAAAGAGTTTCTTTTTATAAAAACACGTTTCTCTGTACCCATCACGCATCCTTCTGTAAATTTCTCTCTTATATTTCTCAACCATGAATCATTTGATGACAGTCCTCTGATCAAGACAAGAGAACTTTGATTTGCCGCCATTTTGAATGACTGATGTACGTATATCTTTGCTGCTCGGCCAATCATGGTGTGCCATGATTGGCTTGCTTTTGCTTGGTTTCAGGACATATCAACCATGGTCGGTTATTCAATACCAAATCCTCTTTATATATATATATATATATATATATATATATATATATAGGACATGTAAAGACATTTTGTAGATAAGATTCTTAAACGAGCTTGAGCACTGTTTGCCCACAGTTAAATAGTTTCACGTATTGCTCTAAAACAGTCACTGTTTAATTCATTTGTTTGTACATATAATTTTTCTATTTGACCCATGAATAGGACTATACCAGGTGCTTCCAATCTGGGTCAGATTGGACCTGAGTGCAGTGGTAATAAGGGTTACTCCACATTCCCCAATCTTCCAAGGCTGGATTACATGGGTTAATGTCATATCAGGACGCTAGTTGGGGGATATTACCCTTCTCCAGTGATGTTGTCAGTGTATTCTACAGTCCCAGCCGATTGGGCTCGCAAGTCAATAAGTTGGAGTCTATAAAACTATGTCGATTTCAGTTAGTACTTACCGCTCCCGCAATGTAATTTTCTCTTTAACGGATTTTAATTTGTCTTACTTGAAATGTTTGTGAGATGGGGAAAAACATGGTGATATAACTGTTGTTTTGTAGGGTGCAGCTTCCAGGATTAGTTTGAGACAACACAACTATTCTTTGAACAAATATTGGCCGATGAAACATCTTGATGTCTTAAAAACGTTCATATGAAAATCAATAAGAAGGAAATAACAATTTTAATTTGAAAGAGGTTCACATGTTACTCTAAACTCATCACAAGAAATCAGAAAGTCTGGTAGAATCTTAGAAACCAAAGAACGATCTGGATTATTCTCGTAAAATTAATATTAAAGCAAAATCAACTTCTACTTAATGTGACATTTATTTGGTTTGGTTTGGCTTGATCTTATGGCACATCAACCATTGCAGGTTATTAAACGCCAAATCCAATTTCAAACATGTAAGGATTTCTATTTCAAAAAATTCAGTTTATATGAATATCTTTTATTTACACACTACAAAATGCCAAAACAGTTCTATTTCAAAGAATTCAGTTTAGCATACAAAAACAGTTCCATTTCAAACAATCAGTCTAGCATGACTACACAGTTTAAATGTCAAAAAGTCCTATTTCAAGCAATTCAGTTTAGCATAATGACGTAGATTAGTACTATTTGACCCATATACAGGATCCTATCAGGTGCTACCAATTCGGGTCAGAGTGGACCTGGACGCAATGGCAATGAATAGTAAGCCGCATTCCCCAAAGATCCAGCATTACTGGCACCTTACCATCAGATTGTTTAGTGTCGAATCCAGGACACACGTTGGTGGAGGTCTTATCCCTTTGTAGAGGAGCAGTCGGTGTATTTTACAGCCCTAGCCGACTGGGCAACTGACATTCGTACCCGTCAATCACAAATTCAAATGGACAATTTACTTATAATTTATCATTGAAAATATTCCTACAATAGTCAACATTCTGAAATTAGTAGACCAGTTCGTATATTTCAGTAACAATATCTCCTCTACAGAAATCGATGTCTACATACACATATGGCATGAACTGTCATTAACCGATTAACGATCTGATTTCTCTGATAAAATAAAACGGTAAGCTGGCTAATAAACGGAAAGCTTCTAAGCTGTCACCGGATCAGTACTGTTTTATAACTGCATCACTTAGACAAACGCTTCGAAGAAAAGGTGGTTGAGAACTACAAAATAATGCTGTCAGCCATTTCGAACAAATCCTAGTAGCAGCATACCACAAAATAGCTGCTGTACAGTCGCAATTCTCTGATCATAAAAAACTATTTAAGTCAGACGAATAAGACATGCTGGGCATTTTGCTTGAGAAGTAAGGACATTCCCTAGTCGGCTCCTACCCATGGAAACACTGGTGTTGGCCAACCAGCTTACTGAAATCAGCTCTGTGTAGACACTGCATACAGTCTAGAAGACCTAACAAGAGCAATGACCGAATGGGACAGATGGAGAGACAGAGAGAGATACCGTAAAAGGTAATTCACGTAATTGCATGACTTGATGATGATGATGATGTCTTCATCAAAAATAGTGATATTTTCAAATTTTTAATTCATTGGCTTAACAGAT
>OY757907.1:101802799-101937799 GCA_963585895.1 Sepioteuthis lessoniana | reverse complement strand
TCTAGCTATGGTCTGGATAGACTACAAGAAGGCATATGATATGGTTCCGCATAGCTGGATACTAAACATCCTAAAAATGTGCAAAATATCAGACGAAGTCATAAACTTCATCGATAAAACTATGAAAACCTGGAGAGTTGAATTGACAGCTGGAGGAAGAAGATTAGCTGAAGCAAAGATCCAAAGAGGTATGTTCCAAGGATATGCTCTATCACCCTTATTATTCATAATTGCAATGATGCCGCTTAACCACATAATCAGAAAATGCACAGCCGGATACAAACTCAGTAGATCACAGGAAAAAGTTAATCATTTAATGTACATGGACGACATCAAACTGTTTGAAAAAAATGAAAAGGAACTGGAAACCCTAATACACACAGCTAGAACATACAGCCAGGACATAGGAATGGAATTTGGCATAGTAATGTGTGCAATGCTTGTAATGAAAAGTGGCAAAAAGCAGCTAACTGATGGAATGGAACTACAAAACAAGGATAAGATAAAAACGCTCGCAGAAAACGAAACCTACAAATACTAGGGCATCTTGGAGGCTGACACCATCAAACAACCGGAAATGAAAGAAAAAATTCAGAAAGAATATCTCAGGAGAACTAGAAAACTACTCGAGACAAAACTCAGTTGCAAAAATCTTATCAAAGGAATACATACCTGGGCTGTACCACATTTAGATATTCCGGACCCTTTCTCAAGTGGACCAGAATGAACTTAAACAAATGGACCAAAGAATAAAAAAAACTAATGACAATGCATAAGGCTTTACATCCCAGAGACGACGTTGACAGACTATATCTTTCAAGAAAAGAGGGAGAAAGAGGATTTGCCAGCATTGAAGACAGCGTTGATGCATCGATACAACGACTCAAAGACTATATACAAAAACACGAAGGAGGAATCATTACAGCCACCAGAAACGATACTGAGAACACGATGAACAACAGAATGACAATAACTACGAAACAAAAATGGGAAGGAAAACAACTCTATGGGTGGTTTAAACGACTTATAAACAATATCTCACACGACAAAACTTGGACATAGCTAAGAAAAGAAAACTTTAAGAGAGAAACAGAATCTCTCCTAATAGCAGCACAAGACAGAACCCAAAGAACCAATCATATCAAAGCGAGAATAGATAAGACTCAATAAAATAGCAAATGCAGACTATGTGGTGACAGAGATGAAATCACCAATCATATAATAAGCGAATGCAGCAAATTAGCACAGAGGGAGTATAAGGTGAGACACGAATGGGTCGGAAAGGTGATTCACTGGGAAATATGTAAGAAATTTAAATTCGACCATATTAACAAATGGTATATGCACAATCCAGCACCTCTCCTAGAAAATGCCACGCATAAACTCCTAGGGGACTTTCAAATACAAACGGATCACCTAATCCCGGCCAGAAGACAAGACTTAATAATAATCAACAACAAAAAAAAGAGAACTTGCAAAATAGTCGACTTTGCCGTCCCGGCTGACCACAAAATAAAACTGAAAGAAAATGGTGAGAAGGATAAGTACCTCGACCTTGCTAGGGAATTGAAAAAACTGTGGAACAAAAAAGTGATAATTATACCAAGTGTAATTGGTGCGTTTGGAACAGTAACTAAAGGATTGCTAAAGGGACTGGAGGACTTGGAAGTTGGAGGACGAGTGCACACCATCCGAACTACTGCATTATTGAAAACGGCCAGAATACTGAGAAGAGTCCTGGAGACTTGAAGAGAATTACTGTCACTCAATCTCCAGTGAAAGACTATCAGCTGACGCTGATGTGAAAAACTCTAATGAGTAATAGATAATAGTAATAATGATGGGCAAGGTGATCTCTGGGAGTTGTGCAAGAAATTGAAATTTGAGCATACAAACAAATGGTATATGCACAACCCAGCATCTGTCCTTGATAATGGCACACATAAACTCCTATGGAACTTTGTTATACAAACGGATCAACTAATCTCGGCCAGAAGACCAGACTTTCTAATAATAAAAAAAAGGGAACTTGAAAAAATGAGGACCTTGCTGTCCCGGCTGACCACAAAATAGAACTGAAAGAAAATGATAAGAAGGATAAGTACCTCGACCTTGCTAGGGAATTGAAAAGACTGTGGAACATGCAGGTGACAATTATACCAATCGTGATTGGTGCTTTTGGTACAGTATCTAAAGGATTACTAAAGGGACTGGAGGAATTGGAAATAAGAGGACAAGTGGAGACCATCCAAAATACTGAATTATTGAGAACGGCCAGGATACTGAGGAGAATCCTAGAGAATTGAGGAGACTTGCAGTCACTCAAACTCCAGTGAAAGACCATCTGCAAACACTGAAGTGAAAAAATCTCAAGGAGTAAATATTAATAATACCTCAGGAGAACGAGAAACCTACTAGGAACCAAACTATATAGCAGGAATATCATGAAAGGGATAAACACCTAGACGGTCCCTCTCGTATGATACTCGGGACCATTCTTAAAGGGGATAAGGATAGAACTAAAGACGATGCCTAAGGCATTATGTCTCAGAGATGATATACACAGATTATATGTGTCAAGAAAAGGAGATGAAGAGGACTTGCATGTATTGAATAGAGCGTCGATACATCGATAACATGACTCGAAGACTACATAAAAAAGAGCTAAGAAAGACTGATTATCGTGACCAGAAATGCAAACAATACGAGGATTAAAAGAACAACAATAACTAGAAAGCAAAAATTGGGAAGAAAAAACATTGTATTAACATTTCAAGTGACAAACAAGCGAAATGTCACCTGAGAAGCCTTGAACATGGCTTCATCATCATCATCATCATCATCATGTCATGCTGGTAGCACGGATATCCCTGACCCTCTCTCGCCACTCTTCCCTATCGTTCATCGCCTCTGAAAGGTCTTCAGGACTACATCCCGTATCCTCACATAGTTGCTGAATGTATGTTCGTGCTGGTCGTCCTGCATTTGCTCGGTCATGTGTGGGGGTCCATAAGAGTACATCACTTATGAATTCGTCCCTGCTTCTCCGTTTTTAATTTTTCGGGCATTTGTGTTTGTTGTTTTGTTTCGATAGTTTTTGGAGGCTGTTTTCACTAGTGCACGTTTCCCATGGGACTCTATATTTAGTTTTGAGTTTTGTTGGAATACATTTCGCTGCTGCCTCGAGGTACGCATTGACGAAATTTTCATATTCGTCATTTGGTGTACTTTTTTCCGTCATCTCTTGTAGTGTTTCGAATCTGTTTCTTAATTCTAATCAGTATTTATCTCTTATATCTCTGTTGTTCAAAAGGAAAGGAAATTGTTCGAGAGAGAAATTAAATCTCTTCTAGCAACAGTAAAAAAAAAAACATCCTTCTAAAAAACAACAATGTTAACACAAAAATAGACAAGACACAAGAAAATAGTAAGGTTTGGTTTGGTTTCTTTGTTTAATGGCATATCAACCTTTGCAGGTTATTTAATGCCAAAGCCATTCTCCTAGAAGAACAGTAGTGGTACTATTTAACCCATAGCTGGGAGGATGAGGGGGTTCATACCTTTCCCCAGGGTATTTGCCCGAAAGTGAACGGAATTGTGCGACTGGAGTACGAACTCACGTACTACGATTCCGCAGTCCATCGCTTTAACCATTACACCACGAGGACACCCCCAAGAAAATAGTAAGTGTTGGTTATGAGGTGACAGAGACGAAATAATCGATGATATAATAAGCAAATGCAGTAAATTAGCACAAAAAAGGGTATCAGACTAAATACTACTGGATGGTGAAAGTAATCCACGCGGCGTACTACAAAAATATCTAATTTAACCTTATGAACCAGTGGCATATACACGACCCATAATAAAACCTGGAGAATGGGAGGAGCAAATCTCTCTGAGATTATGAGGTAGAAACGATCGATATTTGTCGTTGCCTCCCACCAGACACGACTTGACACAAGGTCAAAAGCCCGAAGGCCGATTAAAGTGGGGATAAAGGGGAGGGGAAGGTCGGGAACGAGCCGAGACTCGGACCCTGCTAGTCATTGACCCACTAAGTGCAATGTGGATCTAATGAGTCAAGCCGTTTCATGGACCTAAATCTAGGTCCGGGCACGTATGCCTGCATATAGCTTAAACTAGACCGTGAGGTCTAGTGCTGTACAAGGCGTGCAAAACGGATCTGAGAAAGCAGCTCGCCCACCCGAAGGTTGCCCAGCCGAAGTTGGGGGCCTATTCGGCCCCGAGTCTGCACGAATGCCAGACAGCCCAGCCAAAAGGCCGAGAAGCGATCTCTTAATATCGGCCAGAAGACTAGACCTAGTTAAAAAAAACAATCTGTCGAATAGTGGACTTTGTATTCTGGATCAGTCACCAAAGGATTGGAACAAGCACTGGAAGGCTTGGAAATGAGAGGACCAGTAGAGAACATCCAGGCTCCAGCATTATTAGAAGAGTCCTGGACACTCGAGGAACTTGCTATCACTCAGACTCCAGTGAAAAACCATCAGATAACGCTGGAGTGAAAAACACAGAAAAGATTAAATAATGATATTAAAGATAATTATAATAATAATGATGTATTTGGAAAAATGGTATGAACTCCAAATTGAACTAATAACATAAGCCAAAACAGTTACTATTCTCTGGGATGTTTTTAGTGTCTAAAATGAGAGAAAAATAAAGAATACTTAACAGGATAAGGTGATTTAGGACAATAAAAAAAGCTTGCCTTCTAATTGATATGTCTGTAAGAATTACATATTAGTCAAAGAGTATGATAAAATACGTAAATAAACAGATCTGGAAGAAAACATTGTAAAATGAGGCACCTTAAAACTACCTATGAGCAAGTTCTATTGGAAGCCTTGGGTATAATGAAGAACAGTACGGATAAACATATCAACAAGATAACTGGCCAATAAGAAATACAAAAAAAATTGCACTAAGTGGAACTTCTCCTCTCCATAGGAAAGTACTATCATTGTAACTGAAAAAAATATAATCCAAAAGAGGCAACAGAAAATATAACTTCATTGAAGAGATGTAATCGTTAACTTCCATCACCCTAGGCCTTGAGTAATGACCCAGTGACGAACTTTATGAAACTGAAACCAATAATAATGAAAATAATAATACCCAAACTACAAAACATCACACACCTAATTCCCACAAAACAAAGACTATCACAACAAGTAAAAAGGAATATTGAGATTTTATAGAAAATTATGTCTGAAAATAATAGTAGATTACCAAGACTAATAAACCAAAACTGGAAGATACTGAAGACAGAAACTGAAAGAATAAATAAATTATTAACACATATCGCAACGAACCACTCGGAATTAAACGAAATAATCTATACAGGAGCCAAATTAGACTATGAGAAAATCGGTATTCTCGTAAAGAATACGAACAAAAAGTCGAAACGTGGATGGAAAATTCGACTAGATCCACAAAAGAAATCTACGGCAACAAGCAATAATGATAACACGGAGAAATGACGCTGGAACATGTTAGGACGAAAAGAAAGCAACACAAGTAAAACAAACAATAAAACTTGGCTAAATAAAACAGAATGTACTGACAAAAGAAGGAAGACGAAAATGATATGGAGGCAGTATAAAACAATATAGACAAAACAGGACATTCCAAAGCAGCGAAAAAAATTCAACCCACAAGTTGGAGGAGAATGTACGAAGACATAATTTACTGGATGATAAGGAAACCAATGAAATTTAAAGCAAAATATGAGAACGAAAAGAACATAACAGAAAAGCTGAATGGATAAAAAAAAAACATGGGAAAAGAATTACAATAAGTCAAAGAAGGAGCTTAGACGAAAATACATATCGATTCATTCAGAGCAGCACTCCAAAAAAATACCAAATTGGAAAAGGCCAGATCACGATAGCATACATGGATACTGGTTTAAAAAATTCACTTCCATCCACGACAGACAAACGAAATGAATAGATGCTTACAAGAAACAGATATACGTAAATAGATTACCAAAAGCAAGTTCACTCTGATCCAAAAAGACCCCTAAATTCGAAGCGCCCTGACCAACTACAGATCCATAATGGGCCTACCGATGATGTAGAAAATAGTAACCGCACCAATTAGGTAGGAGATTTACGATTCCCTTATAAGCCACAGACTGATTCCACTTAAGATTGACTGCGATACCAATTGTAGTTTGTGCACTTGGAAAGATCCCAAAAGCTTTTGAATGGGAAGTAGAAGAATTAGAAATCAGAGTAAAAATCGAGACCATCGAAACTTCAGTGTTGTTAAGATCGGGCAGGATTCTAACAAAAGTCTGTCACTCTGAATCCTCGAACGGCTACATGCTAAACCTGGTGTGAAAAACTTGCAATGAATGAAATGATAAGTATTTCATTTTTTCCCAAAATATCCACAAACATATTTCTGGAATGCTGTTGCGCCAAGATACTAAATTAAACTATTTTTCACTTCTCCAAACCACTTGACAAATGGAAAGAATAAATCATTCACAGTAAAAATGACACACCTAAAAGAAACGCAGCCTAAAGGATTGACGATAACAACTCAAATCATTCGCAAAACTGAGACGCACCTCAATCCTTATATATCGCCATAACGTCACTGCTGGAAGTCTAGAGGCCTTCCATCTTAATAAAAGAATATATAGGAATCTTCATCTTAGACAGAATACAGGCTTTACTAGATTGCATCAACTAACAACGGGGCATGTCGGTAACTGAGAGATTAAACTTTTACACGAAAACGCCTGTCTTTGGCGAAAGCTTTACAGAGAACACTCCTACATGTCTACATAGAGAAGAGCATTACGAAATAGCTACGAACCTCCAGCTCGCTCGAAGTCAATTTTGCAAAGAACAAGTTTTACTTTTTACCCAGTGTAGAACCGAAGGCCAAAATAATAAATACAAGAACCGATTATCTAATATCTCTAATCTGCTGCTGCAAGATTTTAAAGGAAAATTCATTTTCTTTTTCCATCAAGAACAATTATCACAACGATGCATGAAGTAAATATATTCAGAGAGGGTTTAGTCTCAAAATGTCTTGATAATAGATAAATATACATTAAAATAATTAATGAATTCAAATCTACATTGTTTTGTTATATGTTTAGTGTTTCATTTTCACTTTGGGTATTCAGACATTTATTGTGAGATTGAGGTTCAATCCCAGTTCAAGTCACCCCAAAGACTTAAAAAATGGTACTTGATACCTCCTTGCTTAAAACTCAGCACACAGGTACGTATCAAGGGTAAAGTGGAGCAATCCAGGGGAGGGAGTAGCGCCCTCCCCTACACCTTGCTATAGTAGCTATTGAAAATGGAGCTTTCGGGTCCCCCTCGACTACAGTCGCCAACTTTATTTACTTATTGAGAGATTGATCACCTTTATTGTGAAATAAACCACATTGATAATGAGATTGATCACATTTGTTTTGAGACTGGCCATATCTATTGTGAGTTTGGTCACATTTATTCTAAGATTGGCCACTGTCGTTGTAAGATCGATTGTGATGGTATTTAACATTAATGAATTGCACTATACATAATTGTGTATTAAAAAAAAGAACGACCTCTCCATCTGTTGAACCACAAACCATTATTTCAGTTATCCAAATTGAACCCAATATGCAATAAAGTCCCTGTGTAAAACTTTACCAAGAAATTACGAAGAGATATATATGTATAAAAAAATCAGATATAACATAAATCTTTTATAATTTTCGTATTCTAAGGGTATAAATTAATCAGTTTAAATTTTCTAAAATTTGGATATGGTAATCGTGTATATATATGGGTAGATAGATGAGCAAACTGAAATCTATAAGCTTGGTATGGCAACAGATCTAAAAGAAGGAAAACTCTGTACTCAATCATGTTATACTTAAAAATTGACTTTATGTAAATTCCTGACCGTGCAGAGTGGTAAGCCCCCTATATCTGCATGTATGTATGTATGTGTGTGTGTGTGTGTGTGTGTGTTTGTGAATACAATTTTATTCAACAAATGTACGTGGTCTTCAGTCTTTAACACACTGTGTCGTCGATTGTGAGAAAATATTCCAATACAGATTACTGACCTTCAATTACTGTATCGTACCCCTCGGCACATAATTTCTCGCCACTGATGATGATTTTTAATGTGATTGTAATTGGAATAAGTTATTTTTGTGTACTTATATCCGGAGAGTAAAAGCTCGCATTATTAACCCTCCCCTACACATCAGAGTAGTAGCTATTGAAAAGGGAGTCTTCTGGTCACCTTCGACTACAGTCGCCAAATTACTTAGTTACCTTAATGAAAACTTAATAACAAGGGATAGTTTATCAATCATGGCACCAAAGAACAAGCGCAGCGGGGCAGTCTAATTATATATTTGATGGCGCGATAGATCATAGCTCTTACGTGCAAATAAGCCTGCACAATGCGCAGGCTTATTTATGTGCAGTGCACATACACATACCCCATGTATATATAAGTAAGATGGCCGACAATTGTCGAGGGCCACCCGAAGGCTCCCTTTTCATTAGCTATTATACCAAAGTGTTGGGCTGCACGCTATTCATTTCTCTGGATAACGCCACTTAACCTTGATCTGTACCTTATGCTGAGTGTTAAGCAAGGTGGCATCAAGTACCATTTTTTAAATCTTTGGTATGACTCCACCTGGGAGTGAATCCTGGCCTGTCGGACCATTGGTGAACACTTTAACAACTATGCATATGAGCCATTATACATATATATGCATTAAAGGAGAAATAATTGAACAACTTAATAAAAGCATAAGTATTTTATTTTGGGCGAAATTAATACATTAATAGAAAATAAGACAGACGAAAGATTGTTACTACAGTCATGCCTCGAACAAGAACAGAATCGCTTGGATCCAAGTGGCCCCAAAGTAGTCTGAAACATTCCATACGTTTCTATGGCGTTTTCCAAGTTTAAAGCATAGTATTATTGCATATCGCTCTTCTAAAGTGTCCTCACGTCCAGATTGCATTTTTGAAATTCACTGGCTGAGACAATCAGGATTTAGTAGGGAGTATTCCAATTGCTGCAGTAGCTATTCATTTAAACGTAAAATCATAAAAATTGGTCAGTCATCTCATAAGATGTATAGCAATAACGTACCGAATTTTCAAGTGTCTACGACAATTTAAATGCCTGTACAAAAAAGTCTGGAAACTTATTTAATGCACCATATATATATATATATATATATATATATATATATATATACATGAATATATATATATATATATATATATATATATATATATATATAGATAGATAGATAGATAGATAGATAGAGAGAGAGAGAAAGAGAGAGAGAGAGGCTGTAATCTATATTTTCTGTTTTTCAACTTCAAATTAAACGTGTGAAGTTATCTGATGAGACGAAGAGTATAATGATACTCTTTGCCGAAAAAATTATAATGAAAATTTAACCAGGTTTGAGTTTACTTCTAATTACATTGTATATATATATATATATATATATATATATATATATATATATATATATATATATATATAATCAACGTGTTTGAAATGACTACTCTCCAGGTTGTTGCCGCCAGAACTTGTTCAAGATTGCTCGCAGCATTCTTGTGTAACAAGTCCTGGCGGCAACACCCCACAAGACACCAACTGTACAGCCACCTGCCTCCTATCACGAAAACTATTCAAGTTAGACGAACTAGACATGCAGGATACTGCTGGAGAAGCAGGGACAAACTCATAAGTGATGTACTCTTATGGACCCCCACACATGGCCGTGCAAAAGCAGGACGACCAGCACGAACATACATTAAGCAACTATGTGAGGATACGGGATGTTGTCCAGAAGACCTTCCTGAGGCGATGAACGATAATGGCGAGAGAGGGTCAGGGAAATCCGTGCTACCAGCACGACATGATGATGATGATTCCAATTGCTGCTGTAGCTGTTCATTTAAACCTGAAATCATAAAAATCGGTCAGTCATCTCATAAGATATATAGCAATAACGTACCGAATTTTCAAGGGTCTACGTCAATTTAAATGCGTGTACAAAAAAGTCTGGAAACCTATTTAATGCACCATGTATATATATATGTACATGAATATATATATATAGAGAGAGAGAGAAAGAGAGAGAGACTGTTATCTATATTTGCTGTTTTTCAACCTCAAAATAAACGTGTGAAGTTATCTGATGAGACGAGGAGTATAATGATACTCTTTGCCGAAAAAAATTATAATGAAAAATTTAACTTGATGATGATGATGATGACTCTCCAGATAGTATAAATAAAGGTACAATGCAGTTACAACGGACATCAGAGAGAAGGACATTAGCGAGAGAATGACTTAGTAGCTCTCTCTTTCTCTCTCTCTCTCTCTATATATATATATATATATCTATATCTATATCTATATATATATATATATATATATATATTCATGTATATATATATATATATATGGTGCATTAAATAAGTTTCCAGACTTTTTTGTACAGGCATTTAAATTGTCGTAGACACTTGAAAATTCGGTACGTTATTGCTATACATCTTATGAGATGACTGACCAATTTTTATGATTTTACGTTTAAATGAATAGCTACTGCAGCAATTGGAATACTCCCTACTAAATCCTGATTGTCTCAGCCAGTGAATTTCAAAAATGCAATCTGGACGTGAGGACACTTTAGAAGAGCGATATGAAATAATACTATGTTTTAAACTTGGAAAACGCCATAGAAACGTATGGAATGTTTCAGACTACTTTGGGGCCATTTTGCATGAATCGAACATCAGTTTTTGAGTGGCATAAGAGATTCAAGGAAGACAGGGAGTCAGTGAGGGATGATGAGAGGTGTGGGAGGAGTAAGGAAGTCAATACACCAGAGTTGATTGGCCAAAGAGTTAGGGTTAGGGTTATAGTTACTATGCTGAGGTTTTAAAGGATTTCAAGAGAGATTCCGTCGGAGGAGGCCAACACTCTTCAAATCGGGTCTGTGGCATTTCCACCAGGACAATGCACCAGTCCACAACTCCATTCTTGTCACAGACTATTTGACCAAGATGAGCATGAAGACAGTCCGTCACCCTCCCAATAGTCCAGGCCTTGCTCCCTGTGACATTTGGTTATTCCCAAAACTCACAGGCTGTCGTTATAAAACAATTGAGGAGATGAAAGAGGCTGTGACAAAGGTCATTGACACGCTCACACAAGAGGACTTCCATGGGGTGTTCCAGAAGTTGTTGAAAAAGTACAACAAGAGAATTGCAGCCGGAGGAGATTACTTCGACGGGGACTAGGATTTCATGTAAGTACTTTTAATAAAAGTGCCCATACGAAAAAGTCTGGAAACTTTTTTAATGATCCTCGTATATATATATATATATATATATATATATATATATGTGTGTGTGTGTGTGTATGAATATATATATATATATATATATATATATATATATATATAAATTTCGAGTTTCAAGCGAGAGTAAAGGGGTTTAAATAATTAAGTATTAAGAAATTTGAGAAGACAGACAAAGGGTGTTTTTGTAAATTAACCCATTTTAATTAGAACACATGCTAGATTTTTCGTAACAGGGGAAATTTTTTGAATAATCCAAGCTTGTAAACTAAACTATTATCTCCACATATTTTTCTGTTCACTCCTTTTACGTGTTAAATCCCTGTATATATGTTTATATATTTTTTGACAATAGTATCTTTATATATATATATATATATATATATATATATATATATATATATATAACAGTATGAGACGAGTAAATTGTCGCCATTTTAGATTATTAATTTTGTGGATGCAGTTAATTCTTTCCAGGTTTTTTCGTTGTACAGCAAACTAGAGTCAATTGGGCGCTGTCTGTGAGGAAACGAGCAATATGACGCTTTTAATTTCTTTAGATATTTGGAAATGGTTCGTTGTCCTTTTTGCATTCACGCCGAAAGCCTCAGTACGATGATATCAGAATCTATGTGTATCAGTCTGAAGACGGATTCATATTCATATTGATGAAAACCAAACACCCAGCCCAGATCATAGTGTTTGGGGTGGTTACCAGTAATAGTGAACTTATGCCTCTACACTTGGTCTCATACTAAAGATGGAGGCCATCATCCAATTTCTAGAGGAGATTGTGCGACTCTGAGTTTTCCATTTAAGCAGGAGAATAGTATTGGCAGTGAGAAAAATTCTGCAACTACATCACCACTAAGATCTGACCGCCTAACTCCCCAGATTAATATCCTCTTTATTATTACGTGTGGAGTACAGTTAAACAAGAGACCAACAAATCTCAACTGAAGGCAGGGATAACGGCAGAATTTACTAATTTAAACAAGGACACTGCCCGAAAATTTTGCGAGAGATTTCGAGCCGTCTGTAAGTCATGGTTGAAGCCAATGGCAATTTCTTTCAATATATTTTTTATCCTATTTACCAACCTCTCGGCTCGGGCAGGATATGACACAAGGTCAATTTTTAAGCGGAGTTTAACAGGTTTCAATTCAGAGTTTTCCTTCTCCTAGACTTGTTGCCCCACCAAGGCTGAAGAACCCAGTCTGTCCTACTATTTACTCATAGCTGGAGGGGAAATTATTGGATTCATACCTTACCCAAGGGTATTAATGCTATGCAAAATGCAATCAGTCTCGTCCAGGATTTGAACTCGAGTCGCCGTGCCCATTTCCTACGACGATAACCATTACACCAAGATATTTTGGTGTAATTTACGTTTAATATATCTAATACAGTGATATATCAGTGCTATTTTTTTTTGCCTCAATTTAGACGACAATTTACCCATTGCAGTCTGTATATTAACCAAGTACAACTAAAAGTTTTTATCAGAACTGCTCCTCAAATGTGAATAGTCGATGTGAATTTTGATTGTGCTTCAAGTTGTTATCTGTCTATTTATCTATCTATTGTAGGTTTAATCTCAATAAGAAATAAATAATAACTCCTCACCTATAACGGATTTTCAAGCACGCACAAACCATAATATAACGGGGGTGTCCTCGTGGTGTAATGGTTAAAGCGATGGACTGCGGAATCGTAGTACGCGAGTTCGTACTCCAGTCGCACTATGACGTTCACTTTCGGGCAAATATCCTTGGGAAAGGTATGAACCCCCTTATCCTTCCAGCTATGGGTTAAATAGTACCACTACTGTTCTTCTAGGAGAATGGCTTTGGCATTAAATAACCTAAAAAGTGTTGATATGCCATTAAACAAAGAAACCAAAAGAAACCATAATATAACGTGTCAATCTCCTAGTTAAAAACGTTTTTAAAAAAACTAAATATGCATGAGTTGTTATTTCACGAGTCCGAAGAATCTTGAAACCTCGCTACTGCGGATGACGAAAATAATGGCATGATATCTATCCAAAATGAAACAGATTGTACAATATGTCTGTTGTACAAAGCATTAAAGAATATATTCATACCTAGTGCAATTAATGATACCAAAAAGCAAAAAACATCGAGGAACCTTTGAAATTTCAGTATCCAATGAATGTTGAGATCTAACATTATAACACGAGTTATCTAAGATAAAGTTTGCAAAGTGAATACATTTAACACATTATGACAACACTATACCTTAAACTTCATAGACTCACATTGCTAACTTCTCACGAAGCGAGCTTTTATTAAATGGATACACATCACACCATTAAGGATTTATCAACTATTCTTGCAAAAGGTTACGTGATAAAAACTTTGTCAAATAAAACGATAACCTGACGTTTAAGAATACGTGTCGTTGATTTTAGACGTTCCAATAAATAATATTTGATGAAATATACGTAAAAGTTTTCGTTGAATGAAGAATGGAATGTAGCTGTCGGCAGAAGTTGTTTTTTTTTGTATAACAATGTGACGTCCAGTATGGAAGTAGTGTGATTTTTTTTCTGAAATTTCTAACTGATAAGATACATATGTAGAATATTTACCCGAGACGAATTTTAAAAAAGAGATCCCTCATTTTAAAGATTGTAGAATTTATTTGGTTAGTGGTAGCAAGCTGAAGGGATTATGGTCCGGAGATGTTGAAAGCACATGTTCCAATCAGATTACTTGTATGTTTGTGTGTGTGTGTGTATGTGTGAGTGAGTTCATCATCCTGATAATAAAATCTTAAAAGGGCAATTAAGAAAATTGTCGTCAAATAATCTTCAGTTATTATTTCACTATAAATAAAAGCCATTCATTAAATTTATTTAATCTTAATCTCTATTTCTCTTTATATATATATATATATATATATATATATATATATATATCCCTGTCTCTCTCGATACACATACACACATACACACACACACACACCGGGACTCAAACACGCATCAGCCCAATCTGCGGGGCTTGGAATACACTGAATGTATTTCGTGAAGTAGTGTAAGACCACCACAATAGCCTAAAACAGAAAATTGATGGTGAGGCTCCCGTTCTGGAGATTTAGTTAGTGTGGAGTACACATTTACTGCCATTACTGTTAGATCCACTCTTCCCGGAGTGACAGTACGTGTTAAAGGCCCTTCTATTGGTCAGTTAGAACTGTTCAATCACTTTCTAAAAAGTATCATCATTTGTTATTTGGTGGGGGTGTCCTCTTGGTGTAATGGTTAAAGCGACGGCCCGCGGAATCGTAGTAAGAGAGTTCGTTCTATTACATTCACTTTCGGACAAATACCCATGGGAAAGGCATGAACTCCAAGCTTTGGGTTAAATAGTATTACTACTCTTCTTCTAGAAAGATGGCTCTGGCATTAGATAACCTAAAAAGATTTATATGTCATTAAACAAAGAAACCAAACCAATTAATTATTTGAAAATGAGAGCAAATTATTTGTATTAGATAAGAATAAAATATATTATATAACCGTAAGAAAAAAAAAAAACAACTCATAAAACGGGCGGTTGATTGTGTTTTATCACATATCAACACTTGTGGGTCATTTAGTGCGAGATCTTCTTTATACATGTATTTAAAATATGTATGATTTATTAACAAAAATTTTTAGGTAATTTTCTAAATGAACAAGACATAATTTCTTTGCACACTGTTAAATTGTTTCAAGTATTGCTATCAAACACTAATAATTATATTCAATATTAATCATAAGTTTGCATACACACTCTTAAAAGGTTTAAAGTATTCTTATCTAACATTAATACCATTAATTACATGCAGCTAAATGGATTCAAGTATTGATATGTGTCTCTAAGAAATCAATTTACCATTAGTCACTTGTTCATACACAGTTAAATGATTGAACAGTTCTATCTGACCCATACATTGAACTCTAACAGGTACTTCCACTCTGGGTCTGAGTGACTTTGGTAGTAATTGCAATGAAGGAGTACTCCATATTCCCTAGGACTGGAACCTGACCATTAGATGGTCTGGCTTTTATTCAGGACATGCGTTGTAGGTGGGGAGTATGTCTCTTAATAAAGATGCATTCGGTCTATTCTATGGCCACAGCCGACTTAGCTGAACACTTATGAGACTACGACACAAAAAAGATCAATATGAACGTGATTGCTTAAGCTCTAAACATAAAATAATCCTAGACAGTTCACATGCAATTAAAATCAATCAATAAGTAGACACACACACACACACACACACACACACACACACACATAAACAATCACACACGCACACACACTCAGTGAAAGGCACATTGACAGCTTCTATTAAGTGCTGATGGCTTTTTCATTTTTATTAAGGTTTGCGTAGAAAATATGCGTTAGGGTTACGCAGAGAATAGATAGATAGACAGATAGGTAGATAGATCAAAATATGACGTACTGATAACATTCTATCTATCTATCTATCTATCTGTCTGTCTGTCTCTTGAAATAGATTTTTTCTGCTACTGTAACTTGTTTTTAAGCCCAGATAAACCCTTGGTCTTTGAAGTGTGAGTTTTGTATTAGGCAAACCGTCTTCCAGTGGAAAATTGGTGCTACTCCCTTACATGTAAAGAAATAAAAAGCAAAATGAAAATCTAATATATATGTAATCTTTATATTTTTACTTATCTAGATAGACGCGAAACAAATTAATTTTCCTCTTTCTTTTCAATCGAGTACACACACACGTATGCAGAGAGAGAGAGAGAGAGAGGGGAGGGAATAAAACCCTATCTATCGATGTATCTATTAATCTCAGCTCAAAAAACAATTATCTATCTATCTATCTATCTATCTATCTATCTCATTAAATTCATACCTATCTTTCTATACTATTCTGTTAATATCAATCTATCTATCTATCTATCTATGTAATATATAGATAGAATACATGATTAAACGAAGCTGCCAATTTTAATGCATGTAGAAAAGTTGTACTTTTCACTTTTATTATAGACCTGATGTAACACACACACACACACACACACACACACACACACACACACACACACACACACACACACACACACACACACATATATATATACATATATATATATATCTGTAATATACAGTCTGCGTCCGAAGACAATGGGTGTGGATTATTTGCGTATAGAATATATTAGGAATTTCATATAAATGTATGAGGGTGCTCGATATATGGCTATTATTATATAACACACACACACACACCCACACGCACACACACACACACACACACACATATATATATATATATATATATATAGTAACGTTTGAGGCGAGGTGTTTTCTGATACAGTTTACCAAATTGCAAGTTAACAATACTAGAATCCACTCAGAAAGTCAAAAGTGCTAATGCTGGTTTTTTAAGGCTGACAGATTCGCCACACTTGGAAAATGATATGGTGATATTTTTCTTCATTTCATTTGCTCATTTTTTTTTTCATTTTATTTGAGCATATAGCAGCTGTCAGCCGAAATAGATTTTTTTCTTTCATCGGGTCCAGCAGTCAACTTATGAGAGCTGAAAAATGTGATGATACAAAAAAAAATGTTGGATGAGTACTTCATTTAAGAACAGCTGTCCTGACACCAGTAACGGAATACTTTCCTTACTTTTGTCATTTTGATCAAGACTCGCTACCACACAGTTAAGACATTGTGTCAAATTGCAAGTTATGATCTAACATATATATATATATATATATATATATATATATATATATATATATTATATATATATATATATACCCAATCCCTCCATAACGAGCAGGATGCAACACATAGTCAATTTTTAAGCAGATTTTAACTGATTTTAGTTCGGAGTTTTCCTTCTCGACCAGTTACTATACCAAGGTTATATCTGTTGCGCCTTAGGTCCTATTGGGCAATACAGAGTGAATTTATGTGACTTACAAACCTAATGTTTCCATCAATACACGAGATATTACTCACAACTATTATGTTTGATTTTTACCTTAAATCATATTGCAATATTTTTCATCGAGCTTTTTTCATTATTGTTTCCCTAATCGTATTCATCTCTATACTTGGTCTGCTTAACAGATCATTGTAGCTTAATAAATATACTGCTTCTTTAGGAAGTTTTATTCTCCTATCTATAATTTCAACTCAATCCCATAAGGGCGGATAATTTCCCTTTCATTCCATATATGGTTAGTCATACCCGACTTATCGATTTCAATTCAACGTACTGCTTTTCGATGTTCTTCTATCCTTACTTTTAATGGGTGGCCTTTGTATACGTTTCCTCAAAAGCATGGGATGGAGTACGCGTAATTTTTAGTCATATTGTATTCTGTTAGGGCTCAACTTGAAAAAGAATGTTCGAAGAGTCCTACCCCTCAGGAATATTGTCCTAATATCATATGGACATCATATTTTTTAATCTTTTCGGATAGGTCTTTGTCACTGGGCTGACAGACTATGGTGAGTTTTCGGGTATTGTTCAATGTTGTTTGATCCATATTTCTTGGAGCCGATGTTAGGTTCTCTGGGTAGTTGTTGCGATAGAGGTTGTCTGTTGAACTCTTCATTTCTTCTAGGTATACGTCGCTGTCACTAATGATGGCTTATGCTCGATATTGTTGGCCACTGACCATTCCTTTCTTTACATTATACGGATTGTGGGAGTTAAAATTTTGGTACTGTCCGGTGAATGTTGGCTTTCAATACACTGATAGCCTAAATCCTTGCTTAGTTATTAATACATCTAGAAAGGATAATCTCTTGTCTTGTTCTTTTTCCATGGTGATTCATATATATATATATATATATATATATATATATATATGTATGTATATGTATTTATATATATATATATAATTGATTTCACATGATCCAGTTGTATTCGGACGTCTTCCAGACGAGGCTTGATAATGAATTTATCATCAGCGTATCTTAGCCATGATGTAGCGATGTAGATCCTAATTTCATTTCTACGAAGTTTTCCATGTACACATTTACCAATACAGTAGACAACGGAGATCCACTAGCCAGTCAGTTTTCTTTTCAGTATACGTCAGACCCCCATCCCGAAAGTCAACATCTCCAGGTCATCTGTTCGAATACAGGAGTGTTCTTCCAGCGAGGGATCTACAGCCAACTTATGGTGTACCACTGTTAGCGCCTCCTCAGTGGCTACTCCCGTGAACAGGCTTACAACATCTAGACTCACCATTTTGGCTGGAGCATTATTTTTCCTCTTAGTGAGCCGAGTTCTTAAAATTATGAAGAGTTACTCGTTAGTGGGTTGACTATCTTCACAAGGAAGCGGCTCAAAGAGTAACATACCGAACCTCTGTTGTTGACAATATGTCTTAATGGAATATCCCCTTAATGAATCTAAGGAAGGCAATTCATGTGTGGTAGCTTGTTGTCGTGTTGCACTAGTTATCTGTGGTTCATTGGTGGTATGAAATCTGTATTTTTACTTTGGATCTTTCCGTCTTCAGGGTTGGGTCCTATTTTTCTTATTTACCAACCCCTCTGCTTGGGTAGGATATGACACATGGTCAATTTTTAAGCAGAGTTTAACAGGTTTGAATTCAGAGCTTTCCTTCTCCTAGACTAGTTGCCTCACCAAGGCTGAAGAACCTAGTCCGTCCTACTATTTACCCATAACTGGAGGGCGAATAATTGGATTCATACCTTTCCCAAGGGTATTAGTGCTACGTGAAATGAAATCAGTCTCGTCCAGGATTTGAACTCGTGTCGCCGTGTTCATTTCCTACGACGATAACCATTACACCACAGGCACCTCCTATTTTTACTTTACAATAGACACCATTGCCAATCAAGTTTGTCAATTTGTTGGAGCAATATATCTTTTACATTACTACAGAAACGTTGCTTTTGACTCCTGGTAGGATCATATTTTCCTCACTCTGCTATGATTTGAGGGCCAGTCTTTCTTCCTTTGCGATGTTTGGTTTTAGAGACTTTGATTTCTCTAGTGCTTGTATCCCTTTCCATTTTGGCTCATCTGCTCAGGCTTTAGGAATTTTCAATGCTTGCACCTCGATTGGGGATATCAGCTCTAATTAGGGGATCTCCGTGTGGCAAAATTGAGACCCTTGTTTAGCACAGAGGTAACTACCTGGTACATATTGATATTAACAATGGCTCTAACTGGTACCTAATGAGCTTGGGTTGTCATTCCTCGCGTTTTCCGCATGAATTTCCTTCTTGTAAGATTTGTCAAGATATTGTGGGATTCAGGTTCAGTCTTCAATCAGTGATGAAAAAATTGCAATATAACCGAAGGTTAAAAATCTTCCATAATAGTAGTGTGTAGTATCTCATGAGTTAATGGAGATATAAGGTTTATAAGTCCCCAAAATTCGTCCAGAATTATCTAGCAGGATGCATGGTGAAACAGATATTGGGATTCAGGTTCAGTCTTCAATTAGTGATGAAAAATTTGCAATATAACCGAAGGTTAAAAAGCTTACACAATAGTAGTGTGTAGTATCTCATGAGTTAATGGAGATATAAGGTTTATAAGTCCCCCAAATTTGTCCAGAATTATCCAGCAGGAGACATGGTGAAACAGATAAAAGCGTTTGGTTAAAAAGTGCTTCTTGGTGAGATCATATGGATCTTGCAGACACAATCTCAAGTACAAGGAAAAAACGAAGAATACTTACTATAGCTTAACACTTGTACGTAGTCATGGTAAACGGAAATTGAACGTTCTACATATGTGGATAAAATTAAAGGTTTCTGGTCGAAGATCCGTGTCGTCTCTAGAGTTCGACATGAAACAACTGATGAAGGTCGTAGAACGCTTCGGCTGAGACATTGTGAATATAAAGATGATGAAAATAGTCCTAATATTCTAAGTTATAAAATTATCAATCTTCATGTCAAAAATTGAGACAAATAATAAATACACACATACATATATATATATATATATATATATAGTGTACTAGAATTAAGTGATATGACAACTTGAGCAAAAAAGCAAAGTAAGTGCACATTACTGGTACTTACAGCAAATATAGCAAAATTTCAAGACATATATATATATATATATATATTATCATAATAATAATAATAATTATTATTATTATTATTATTATTATATCAGCAATCACATAATAAGTGAATGCAGCAACTTAGCACAGAAGGAGTATAAGGCGAGACACGACTGGGTTGGCAAGGTGATCCACTGGGAAATGTGCAAGAAATTTAAATTTGACCATACTAACAAATGGTATATGCACAACCCAGTACCTGCCCAAGGAAATAATACACAAAAAACTCCTATGGGACTTTAACATACAAATGGATCACCTAATCCCGGCCAGGAGACCAGACCTTATAATAATCAACAAAAAGAAGAGAATTTGCAAAATTGTCGCCTGTGCTGTCCTGGCGGACCATAGAATAAATCTGAAGGAATAGGCAAAGAAAGATAAGTACCTCGACCTTGCTAGAGGATTGAAAAAGCTGTGGAACATGAAAATGACGATTGTACCAATTGTGATTGGAGCTTTTGCCAAAATAACTAAAAGATTATTAAAAGACCAGGAGGACTTGGAAGTTGGCGGATGGGTAGAGACTCTCCAAATGAAAACATATCTGAGAACGGCCAGAATCCTGAGATGAGTCCTGGAGACTTGGGGAGACTTGATGTCACTGAAACTCCAGTGAAAAACTATCAGCTAACACTGATGTGAAAAACTATAAAGGAGTATATATATATATAGTTATATATACTGGCGATTACGCCTAATCAAGCAGAGACACTATTGCATAGTTTGGAACGAGCTACAGCAGGCATTGGCCTCCATGTCAATGCGCACAAAACTGAATATATGTGTTACAACCGAACGAGCAACATTACCACTCTAGACGGAACCTCTCTAAGGCTAGTGGACAAATTCACCTACCTTAGAAGTAGCGTCTCATCAACAGAAAACGACATCGACACACGGCTGACGAAAGCATGGACGGCTATAGATAGGCTCTCAATAATATGGAAATCAGACCTGACCGATGAAATGAAGCGCAGTTTCTTCCAGGCAGCAGTTGTATCGATACTGTTATGGATTCACTACATGGACGCTAACCAAACGGCCGGAGAAGAAACTTGACGGCAACTACACAAGAATGTTGAGAGCAATATTGAACAAGTCCTGGCGACAACACCCCACGAGACGCCAACTGTACGGCCACCTGCCTCCCCTCACGAAAACTATACAGGTGAGACGAGCCGGACACGCCGGACACTGCTGGAGAAGCAAAGACGAGCTCGTAAGTGACGTACTACTATGGACCCCCACATATGGCCAAGCAAAAGCAGGACGACCAGCCCGAACTTACATACAGCAGCTATGTGAGGACACAGGATGTAACCCAGAAGACCTGCCGGAGGCGATGAACGATAGGGAAAAGTGGCGAGAGATGGTCAAGGATATCCGTGCTGGCGGCACGACTTGATGATGATGATGATATATATATATATTTTTGATAGCATGGAATCTTGTCTGCGACCACACGTTTCATGCCGTCTTATAACGATAATCATCTGGCAGAGAAAGAAATATATGCTATTAAATATGTATAAAAAATAATATATATTTGTTTATTATCATTATGAAATAGCTCTATCACAGATATTGAGCACTGTCAAAATTATGCCGCATTTGCTCTTTCACAAAACCACGAAGTGAGATAATGACAACTAACACAGTTACATATATATATATATATATATATATATATATATATATATATATATATATATATATATATGCACGTATGTGTGTGTGTGTGTGTGTGTGTATTGGTCATGAAATGATATCTTACCGGAAATTCCGTTATAAAGGTAACACGAATTTTCAATAGCTATTTGCATGTAAATTTCGATAAATAAACACAGAAACAAAACCTTCCGCTAACACATATGAAGTTTTACACAGTATTATGTATATACTTCATAATTAAGAAATGAAATATCCCTGTTAATATGGTTTTGTAACTGTTGTATTATTATTAAAATCAATTTCATACCGCTTAAGTATATTCAGTTAATAATCATTTTATAAGTTACACAGTTTTTAATCTCTATAATATTTACTTTCATAATGGTTAAATATTTTTCCATGATTTCGAAACTTCTCGAGCTTAATATCATGATCGTCAGCTTCAGATGTTCCGCGGTCATATCACAAGGTTAGTGCTGTCTATTGTTCAGAATCGAAGTTTTAATGCATACAATGTACTTTTCCATTCTTGACTCTTGATGGACATTTTATAACGTCAAAAAAAAAAAACCGAAACCTGAAGTGCAGTGACTGTATACAAATCATCTTTTCTGTGATAGCAGAAAGGTGGCGATGACGCAGTGTAAATTAATTTTGTGAATTTGGTAGTCCATGAAATCGTTCACATGCAATTGTAATATTGGAAACTGCCATCAGGTTGGGCAGCATGACAAATAACTGAAAAACAGACTTTAGGGGAACAATCTTGTGGCTTCAGCACTCAAGTGAAGAATTGCCGGCTGCCACATATGTGTAAATGCAACGCTCTTCTCATGAATTCAGCACTCCGATAGCTGATAAGTGTATATGAATATATGTTTAAAAGATTTCTTCGCTTACTCAAAGATGATGATAGCTCAGAGGTAAGATGTCCGACTGACGTAAAATCAGCCGGTTTTCAATTTCAGTTTGAAGCGTCTAGCCGCATTGAAGTCTTGTGATACAACGGAACAGTCTGTCTGTGGATTACAGTGTATAGAGAGAGAAGCATATATGGTGCAATGGTTTCTGTCGTTCGAAATGGAGAAGACTTTTTCGATTTCACATGATGCAAACATCATTTTAAAAGGTATGATTCGAATTATTTTTCTTTCAGCAATGAGTACAGTAGAGTAAACTAAGCTATTTAACCTTGGTATGGTAAACCTTGTAGAAGAAGAATTCAAACCCGTAAAGTCCATTTAAAATGATTGACTTGTGTCCCATCTTGTTCATGAGGAGGGTTTGTATATATATATATATATATATATATGATATATCATATACTGCGGTAATAGACATCATTACCACCAAAATCACAACTAAAACATCTTGAATAATTACTAACAGCTGTTTATGAGCTCTAAAGAGATTTATAAGTACAACTTTTGAATTACGAGAAAAGATGTAAATGTGGCTTGACTTTCGTACAGGGTTAAAAGGATTTATATTGGGAATATGATTTTTATGAATCTTTACATATAACTTTATTCGAAAAGCTGATCTGTATACTGTACTAAATAACACATGTATTTCCATGTGGCCGAGCTGGCAATGCACGTTTATAAGCTTCTCGATTTTTTTTTACATGTCACTTTATTCGAAAAGCTAATCTGTACACTGTACTAAATAACACATGTATTTCCATGTGGCCGAGCTGGTAATGCACGTTTATAAGCTTCTCGATTTTTTTTTACATGTCACTTTATTCGAAAAGCTAATCTGTACACTGTACTAAATAACACATGTATTGCCATGAGGCTGAGCTGGCAATGCACGTTTATAAGCTTCTCGATTTTTTTTTACATGTCACTTTATTCGAAAAGCTAATCTGTACACTGTACTAAATAACACATGTATTGCCATGAGGCCGACCTGGTAATGCACGTTTATAAGCTTCTCGATGTTTTTACATGTCACTTTATTCGAAAAGCTGATCTGTATACTGTACTAAATAACACATGTGTTGCCATGAGGCCGAGCTGGCAATGCACGTTTATAAGCATCTCGATTTTTTTTACTTACACAAGGAATTGTTAACCTATCCAAATTTTGAAGATTGATGCCGTTTGAAGAATTCACATTCCAAATTCACCAAACAACCCAGCAGATTGACCGATTAATCCCCCTTACACTCACACACACACACACACACACACACACACACACACACACACACACACACACACACACACACACACACACACAAACGCGAGAATATATATATATACAAACATATATATATATATATATATATATATATATATATATGCGTGTGTGTGTGTGTGTGTGGTTTGGTTTTACACATAGCATCCATTGTAGGTTATTTAATGCCAAATCCTTTTTATACAAATTAAATATATGATTTCTAAACACATAATCTTTTTAAAACGAACCTGGGGTCATTCTTTTTCTCACAGTGAAATGGTTTTACTTATTTCTATCAAATACGAAAAATTCCACTTACTATTAATCATTTACTTCCGTTTGTTTGCACGCGGTTAAATGTTTGCTCGCAGTTAAAGTATTGCTATGTATCATTAACAATTGAATCAAACATCAGTCATTTATTTACACGCAGTTAAATGACCAAACAGTTCTAATTCAAACAATTCAATTTAACATGTCAAAAAGGTGAAATTGTTCCAAGTATTGCAATGTATCACTAAACATTCAATTAAACATCAGTTTCATTAGTTTACACGCTGTTAAATAAATAAACAGTTCTATTTCAAGCAATTTAGTTTAGTATTAATCATTTGTTTGCATTCAGTTTAAATGTCAATGTACAAAATTTAAATTCCAAACAGTTTTATTTGGCTCAAAAATAGGTCCCTTTCAGGTGCTATAACTCTTCGGGTCAGTTACTCTGCATTCCCAAAAGCTCCGATATTACTGGAGTCTAATCATCAGATTGTTTAGTGTCATATCCAGGATACAAGTTTGGGGAGTCGTACCCTTCTGCAGCCCCAGCCGACAGGGTCAGTTTAGTCTGTGTGTGTGTGTGTGTGTGTGTGTGTGTGTTATTTTATCTATGTATCTTATTTTTCGGGCATCACTGCTATATATTTTAGTAAAATCTATCTATCTATCTATCTACGTGTGTTATTTTGTTTGTGTACCTTATTTCTCGGGTATCACTGCCTTATGTTTTAGTAGAATCTATCTATCTATCTATCTATCTATCTATCTATCTATGTGTGTGTTATTTTGTCTGTGTACTGTTTCTCGGGCATCACTGCCATTTTAGTAGAGTCTATCTATCTATCTATGTGTGTCTGTATGTGTTATTTTGTCTGTGTAATTATTTCTCGGGCATCGCTGCCATATATTTTAATAGAATCTATCTATCTATCTATGTGTGTGCGTGTGTATGTGGGTGAGTGTTTTTTTCTGTGGTAATTCTGTAGAATTATCTTGATACTTTTTGAGAATTGAATGAGTTTTCCTCATAATTTATCCTAGTTAAAAGGTGCACTATATTTTGTAATAAGATCAAAATCAAGAATCTCGTTATTGAATTAAAGAATTCTTCTATTTTCTGCATATACATTTGTCTATACATAAACCAACACATTATATATATATATATATATATATATATTACGTGTGTGTGTGTGTGTTCTTGAAATTAATTTAACGTTACTTTTGGAATTTATACATGTGTGATGATATTTCAAACTAAGGAAGTTTTTTTTTTTCTTGAGTTAAAATCAGCATTTCCTCTTTCATGCTGTGTTGTGGCAACCGTCCTAATCAGCTTATTATCTACAAAGAAACATCAAGTTTATTTACCGTAAGTTCTTTTCTCTGGCACTGGTCAAACATAGAACTGTTTCTGCATGTGCATATATGGCGCTGTTAAAAGCTGGTTTTGATTATATGGCTGTCTGTGATCTTTGAGGAAAAAATAAGAAAATAAAATCTGATTTTTGTTGTGAGATGGAGACTGTGGAACAAAACAAGTGTCTGTTATATTGTATTTGATTGGGAGAGCACAGGATAGCTGTGCTATATAAAGCGACAGGATAGGAAATATAAAAAAATAAGAGGATTAGAAAAAATTATAAAGAAAAGAAACTTGTATTGAAGGAGAAAAAGAAGAAGAAAGAAACTATTGGAAATAGAAGAAGAAAGAAAGCAATGGTATACAAAAACTAAAATAAATGAAGAAAGAAATGGTGGAAAGGAAGTGAAAAAGAAAAAAGGGATATTGAGATGCAAACTGAAGAAGAAGAAGAAGAAGAAGAAGAAGAAGAAGAAGAAGAAGAAGAAGAAGTGAAATAAAAAGGGAAAAAAGAGATGTATAAAAGAAAATCGGCGAAGACGAAAGATGAAAGGGAAAAGAAAAGAAAAAGAAGAAGGAAGCAGAAGTGGAGACGGGAAAGAGGAACAATGAGAACGATATTCGAGAAAAGAAAAGAAAGGAAAACTGAAAGAAAAAAATGAAAAAGGCCTAAAAAGGATATACAAACAATAAGAAGAAGGAGGTGAAGGAGGAGGAGAAGGAGAAGGAAAAGCAAAAAAAGAAAAAAAGAAAATGTTTTCAAGAAAGAATAGAAAGGAAGACAGAAAGAAAAAAAAAGAAAAAGATGTAAATATGTAAATAGAAGAAGAAGAAGAAGAAGAAGAAGAAGAAGAAGAAGAAGAAGAAGAAGAAGAAGAAGAAGAAGAAGAAGAAGAAGGATAAAAACAGAAAATAAGTGATGGAAAACGGATAAAACTGACCAAAGAGATGGTAATGAAAAACATTCAAATAATTGAAGATAGACGTCGATTTGTTTGTTTATTGGAATGGCCGGGATCTACTCAAGCTCGATGAGCATCTATATTTTTTATACTGGCTAATTTGCTAATATAGAGAGTTCGATCCTTGTGTAGAGGTCTGCTTCAATGATATGCATTTTTTTTACTTTTACGTATCTTCCATGGTCGCTGTTTTTTCCCAGGTAAAACTCAAGTTCAAATGCTGATTTTCAAGATGAATGTTGGGTATCACCCACCTTTTTCCACACAATGAACTAGTCAATCAGCCATATAAAGCAGTAGCTACTAATACCTGGGCAGTCTAGAAGGGGAAGAGCAGCTTCTTATAGGAATAGTATTAGAGCGTTGGAGACTGGAGATCGCACTAGATCACCTTACTTGCTACCGTAATAATGGAAGCCAATACTATCGTTGGACTATATCTTTATTCTGTATTCACTAATCCTATGTTCTTGTTTACTAATAGTCTCTCTATTGTATATACTTTTTCTAGAGAATATATCTCTATTTCCTCTCATATCGTGGTTTTTCCTTTATTTAATATTACAAGCGTTCACTAACCAGAACGCAACAATGAAAATGACCTTCGTTCTTGGGAGGCTTGAGAAACAGATTAATGAATATTATTCAAATTTTTTTCATTCTCGTCACCTTAAAAGCTTAAGCTAATCTTAATTTATAATAAAAGCGTCTACAGTGGTGCAATAAATAACAATCTATTCTCGGATGGTTACTTTACAACTTCAACCGGTTTGATACTTACTAATAGAATAATAGAATAATAGAATTGCGAGACATATTCCTCTTCCGATCACTGAATTGTCATGGCAAAGATACGACTGAGCCTATGAAGGAAATACGGCCCGAATAACCACTGTACACTAGGACAGGTCCCTGTTTAATATTCGGGATATTAGTGATAAATATGCATCAACACTAAGAAACAAAATCGATGCACGACAGGAGAAGTCAGAAACACATACTCTGAATGACGAATATGAGAATTTCGTCACTTAGACGCAGCAGCAGAATGCAACCAACTAAATAAAGAGCTTAACCTACAGGCCCATGGGAGACATTAACGGTTAGAAAAAAAAGCATGTAGACGTGAAAACTGCTTCCAAATGCAATAAGAAGGGCCCAACCAATATCAATGCACTGAAACTTAAGCAGGCATCAAATGAATTAGCTAACAGATACCTAAAAGAACAAACAGAATACATAAATCAGATCGGTAAGATTAGAAACTCGGTTGAAGATTGACAATCTAGAATCGCATGGCAAACGGTAAACCAAATGAGCTGCAGGAAGAGCTCTGTGAAAACTAAACTGAAAACTACCAACCAAGAAGAACGAATACAACTATGGAAACAACAGTTCGAGAATTTACACGAAAACCCCTCGAAAGTTAAACATGAACCAAACACGATAATTATAAGTAAACAATTAGACATCAAACTAGGACAGTTTACACAAGAATTACTCGACTCACTACTAAGAAACATTTAAAACAGAAGAGCAGCAGGGCTTGATGAAATACCCACAAAAGATTTGACGACATACTGCTCCGACACTGTAATGCCGAATATAATCAAAACACAATAGAGAGATGGACAAAGGGATGCATCCTCCCATTGCTTAAGAAGGGCGGCCTCAGATTAGACAAGAACTACCGAGGTATAACTCTTACATCCATAGTGGCCAAGGTACACAATACTCTACTACGCAACTGCATAGAACCCAAAATTGAGAAGATACTTAGGAAGAACCAAAATGGCTTTTAGAGAAATCGATTCATGACATCTCAAATTTTGACTATCCGTCGAATTCTTGAAGGTGTACGTACAAAAAACCAAGAGACAACAATATTATTTGTTGACTTCTCCAGGGCCTTTGACTCCATACAACACAGGGAAGATACAATTACGGACACGGACAACGCCGATGACATAGCGTTTTTGGCAAATACACCCGCTCAACCCGAAACTCTGCTATATAGTCTGGAACGAGCAGCTACTAGCAAAGGCCTCCATGTCAACGCAGACAAGATGAAATACATATGCTTTAATCAAAGAGGTGACATCTCCACACTAAACGGTAGTTCTCTAAAACTAGTGGTCAAGTTCACCTTCCTTGGAAGAAATATCTCATCAACCAAGACAGACATCAACACGCTACTAGCAAAGCCATGGACAGCTATTGACAGACTATCGGTCATACGAAAGTCAGACCTGACCGATAAAATAAAATTCACTTGTTTCCAAACAGTGGTCGTGTCGATAGTGCTACATGGATGCACTACAGGGAAGCTGACTAAACGTATGAAGAAAAAGCTGACGGCAATTACACAAGAATGCTGCGAGAAATATTAAACAAGTCCTGGAGGCAACACCCGACTAAGCAGCAGCTGTATGGCCACTTACCAACCATTACGAAAACTATCAAACTTAGACGAACCAGAAATGCGGGACACTGCAGGAGAAGTAGGGACGAACTCATACGTGGCATACTCCTGTGGACCCCTACACATGGACGAGCAAAGGCAGAACGACCCGCTAGAACCTATACACAACAGCTCTGTACCGATACAGGATGTAGCCTTGAACACCTACCGGGAACTATGGACGATAGAGAAGGGTGGCGTGAGAGGATCAGGGAGATTAGTGCTAGCGGCACATGATGATGAAGTAAAGTATTTGAGTGGACCTGCCTGAAATTGTTAATTATGTTGTAGGAGGGTAGAATAATTTGACTGTATCCACTAAAGAGGTGCAAGACCTGCTCCAAAAGGAGTATCCTGATGGTGAGACTTCAGTTCTGAATCTTCAGACTCTAGAATCATCATCATCATCATGTCATGCCGCCAGCACGGATATCCCTGATCCCCTCTCGTCACTTTTTCCGATCGTTCATCGCCTTTGACAGGTCTTCAGGGCTACATCCCGTATCCTCACAGAGCTGCTGTATGTATGCTGGGAGCTGGTCGTCCTGCTTTTGCTTGGCCATATATGGGGGTCCATAGGAGTACATCACTTATGAGCTCGTCCCTGCTTCTCCAGCAGCGTTCTGCATTTCTAGTTCGTCTAACTTGGATAGTTTTGGTGATGGGAGGCAGATGGCCGTATAGTTGGTGCTTTGTGGGGTGTTACCCCCAGGACTTCTTCAATATTGCTGGCAGCATTCTTGTGTAATTGCCGTCTAGCTTTTTCTCCAACCGTTTTGTTAGCGTCCAAGTCGTGCATCCATATAGCAGTATCGATAGAACCGCTGCTTAGAAGAAACAGCGTTTCATTTTATCGTTCAGGTCTGACTTCCATATATATGATCGATAGCTTACCGATATTTGCCCATGCCTTCGTTAGCCGCCTGTCGATGTCTTTTTCGGTTGATGAGACACTGCTTCTTAGGTAGGTGAACGTGTCTACCAGTTTCAGAGAGCTTCCGTCAAGTGTGGAAATGTCACCTGTTTGATTAAAGCACATGTATTCAGTTTTGTGCGCATTGACATGGAGGCCAGTGCCTGCGGCGGCTTGTTCCAAACCATGCAGTAATGTTTCGGCCAGGTTGGGTGTATTTGCCAAAATCGCTATCTCATCGGCGTAGTCGGCGTCGGTAATTGTTTTTGCGGGGTACCTTCTACTTCTTTTCTTTTTCACCTCGAAGCTGTTTTCTTTGATTTTAATACTCCTTCATTAATCCCAGATCCACTCCAATCGGAGCAGTAATAAGCGTTAGAATCCTATCTATAGGTTGAATAGATATATTTGAAAATTATTCGTATTCAATAGGACTAAATGAAAAAAGTAATGTTAGGAAACAACTATAGAAACAAATGTAAATATGAACGTACAATTAACATGATTTCCTAACCTCTAAGCATAAAATAACCCAAGATGAGTTGACAAGGCTTTGAAAAAAATCTATATACCAATGTCAATTACCATTCTTCGTATTTTATATAGATGAGTACTTTCTACTACGATCGGCTATCAGTGTTTCAACATAGCAAAAGATAACGAAAAGAAAAATACGAATACTTATTTTCCAGGCAGGTAAACTATTATTTCTTGGAAAATTAGTACCGTAAATATTTCCAAAGATGTATTTCCACTAAGCAAAGCACAGTAAAAAGGACGCCTGCTATATTACAACATTAGTGATTCAAATAGATTCGTGGGTTCTTTTTATATAATCTACTTGTCGCTGTGCAATAAAACTCTCAGAACATGAATGCTAAATGTGGTGAGTGTTTTCTCAGGAATTTCAGCTGTGTTGTGGCAAGCTGGTATTAGCGCCGTAAAATTATAAGGGAAACAAAGTTTTATCGGCATAGGGAAACCATAGAAACACACGTGTGTCTTCTACTATTTCCTGAATTAAAAAAGAAAAGAAAAGGAAAAGGAACCGTGCCAACTTCTTGGTTTTTATTTTGACATGATGCGTCAAGTTAGCCATTCCATTCAGAGGTATCCATTCGAACCATTATTAGAAACTATGTTTGTGTAATTCAAATCTCTACACATTTGCATTTTGAAATGTTGTTTGAGAATAATTTTTATCTTTTTTTTTTTTTCATTGACATATGTATTCAAAAGTTATTTTCTTAATCCACAAACGCTTATACTAGCTAAGTAAGAAATTTCATTTCTTTTTATGTAGTCTTGCCAAAAAATAATATTATTAGTTTTGACTCGGAGTTTCTTTAAGCTTAATTTTTTTTATCATATTTACCAACCCCTCCGCTCGAGCAGGATATGACAAGGTCAATTTTTAAGCGAAGTTTAACAGGTTTGAATTCAGAGTTTTATTTCTCCTAGACTAGTTGCCTCAAAAAGGCTGAAGAACCTAGTCTGCTCTACTATTTACCCATAGCTGGAGGGAGAATAATTGGATTCATACCTTTCCCAAGGGTATTAGTGCTATGTGAAATGCAATCAGTCTCGTCCATATTTTGAACTCGTGTCGCCGTGTCCATTTTCTTACGTCAATAACGATTACACAACGGACACCTCCAATTAATTAATTTTTTATTGATATTTTTTTATCCCATAAGTTCTTGTGAGGTTCGAACTCACGTCCCTTCTGCCTTCGAAAAGTCTGGTTCCCGTTACCTAACCGTTTCTAACTATCTTTGATGCCCTGCTCAAATCGATGTTCTAATTTTCAGCCAATAAGATGAGTAGAATTTTTATTTAGAGTCTTTTTAGATGAATCATCATCATCACCACCACTACTACTACCTTTTTATACGAGTTTTTTGTACACTTAGTAAATGGTGGTTTTCACTGGAGTCCTTCTGACAACAAGTCTTCTTAGGTCACAAGGACTTTTACTAGTTTTCAAACGATTTTAACAATGCTGTGGTCTGAATGATCTATATTCTTCCTCTGATTTCATGTCCTCAAAATTTCTTCTTTTGGTTCTTGGGAATTTGCTGATTACTTTAACACTAATTGGTATGGCTGTTAGCTTTTTTTAAAACTCTGGCCAGGCCCAGATATTTTTTTTGTTTACTCTGTCCCAGTAATCTCGTGAAATGCTGAAGTTTGCTAGTTGATATATTCATTAATTTTTGTTTATTACAACGAAGTCTGATATTCAGACCGGGATTTAGTCACTTGTTTCTTTTTTTTGAAAGCCCCTGAGGATCTTTGAATCTTATTTTCTTGGACAGTTTCTGGATGCTGCTTGTACAATTCATCTGTTTATTTTATTCCTTATGACTGTTTTACATCGGTTTTACCGTTGATTTTGCACCAGTTGTACACTAATTCTACCCTTGGTTTGACACTCATTGTACACCAGTTTTATCGTTGATTTCATTAGTTTTACACCACTTTTATCGTTGATTCACACCAGTTTTACCGTTGTTTTTACAACAGTTTTACATCCGTTTTCACTAAGTCTGAGTGACAGCAAAGTTCTTAAGATCTCCAAGAAGGCTTCTAAATATCCTAGTCGATCTTAACTGAACTGTTGTCTTTCTCTGATCCCAATTTCCCCAGTGTCCTCTCCAGGAATTTTTCCAAGTGTACCAACTACAATTGTTATCCTCGTCAAGATGTTCTTCGGCCTTTTCTGCTCTTTGACAAGATCTAACTGTTCGTCGACATTTTTGCTTTCTTTCATTTTCAGTCTGTGATTCTCTGAAACAGTAAATTCCAATACATAAAAAAATTATCTTTTTATTATTAATTAACACTAGGTCTGGTGACCTGGCCAGGATTAGGGAATCCTTTCTATCTCAAAGTTTTAAAGAATTTTATGAGTTTCATTTTTTTGGACATATTCTGATTTCTGTATATTCCATATTTCTGCTAGTGCAAAATTCAATATCTAGCACAATTTACAGATGATCAGCTTCCACACCAAATCATGTCTGTTTTCATCTTCCTTTCACGAAAGTAGTGAATAAAGTAGAAAGGTAAAAGAGGTTTCTGGGCAGATTCGGACCTCGACCCCTATGTGTGCAGTTTAACCATCTTCCAAGTTTTCTGAACTAGTGTATTATGTGATTAACCTCTTCATCATAGTCTACATTGTCAACTCTTGCTATTTTCCAGTCACTTTTTCTTTGATATAATTAGACCAATTAGCATTATTTTTGTTGTTAATTATATAGAATCAATTTCGTAGCCATGTCCATCTCATTCTGAATTATAAATTAGTTTAGCCTTGTGGTAGACTAACTTAAGTTGAGAGGCAGAGAAAAACCTGAGATATACGAAACTCACAAAAGTAGAAAAAGGAGGAGAAAGATGATTCTGTGCCTTGAGGTGACTCGGTACCAGTCTCTCCAAAGTAGAGACTGAAGCAGAGAGCCAGAAGAGTTTTCAACGCATATTCATACCTCGACGTCTGTGTGTGCAGCTCAGCCAAGTTCCACCCTCTCACATACTAACCACACGTACATTTAGAGTAATAAAAGGAAAAGAAAGAATCGACTTATTTGTTTATGCATCAGCGTTGTTGTCTTTCTCTGGGATACCATAATATTCCACTACTTTCTAAACTCTCTGGCAAGGTCCGAGCACTTGTCTCTTTTTTCGCTCACTTTGATTTTCAATTTATTGCCCACTGGAATGGCAAAATTCACAAGACAGTAAGTTCTCTCTCTCTTCCCCACTCTCTCTCTATTGTTTTTGCTAACTATCTCTAGGTCCGGTCTTCTGGCCAGGATCAGGTAATCTGTTTATTTTATTATTATTACTTGCTATTTGAGAGTTTTTCACATCTGTTTTAGCTGATGGTTTTAACTGGATTTTGCATGACACCAATTCTCTTTAAGTCTCCAGGACTCTTCTCAGTATTCTGGCCGTTCTCAATAATGATGTAGTTTGGATGGTCTCCACTCCTTCTCCAACTTCCAAGTTCTCCAGTCACTTTAATAATTCTTTAGTTACTGTACGGAAAGCAACAATCATGATTGGTATAATCGTCACCTTCATGTTCCATAGTTTCTTCAATTTCCGAGCACAGTTGTGGTACTTATCTTTCTTTTCACTTTATTTCAGTTTCATGCTGTGGTCAGCCGGTATAGTCCACTATTTTGCAAGTTCTCTTTTTTATTGCTTGCGATAAGGCCTAGTCTTCTGGCCGAGGTTAGGTGATCCGTTTGTACGTCAAAGTCCTATAAGCGTTTGTGTGTGACATTCTCCAGGACAGCTGCTGGGTTGTGCATATACCATTTTTTCCTATGGTCAAATTTAAATTTCTTGGACATCCCCCAGTGGAACACCTTGCCCACCCCGTCGTGTCTAGTCTTGTATTCCTTCTGTGCTAATTTGTTGCATTATGTGATTTATCGTTTCGTCTCTATACCCACATAACCTACATTTGCTATTTTGTTGCGTCTTATCTGTTCTCGCTTAGATTTCATTGGTTCTTATGGCGTTGTTTTGTGCTGCTATTATGAGAGATTCTGTTTCTCTTTTAAAGTTTCCTTTTCTTAGCCATGTCCAGGTTTTCTCGTAAGAGATGTTGTTAGTCGTTTAAAGCGCCCATAGAGTTGTTTTTCTTCCCATTTTTATTTCTTAATTATTGTCATTCTTTTGGTCATCATGTTGTCAGTATTGTTTTTGATGGCTATAATCAGTCCTCCTTCGCGTTTTTTATGTAGTCCTCGAGTCGGTGTATCGATGCGTCCACGCTGTCTTCAATGCTGGCAAGTCTTCTTCCCTCCTTTCTTGATACATATAGTCTGTCAGCGTTGTCTCTGGCATGTAGTGTCTTATGCATGGTGATTAGTTTCCTTGTTCCTTGGTCCATTTTCTTAAGTTATTCTCTGGTCTACTTCACAAAGTGCCTCGAATATCTAACGATGGATACAGCCCAGGTACTAATTCCTTTGATTAGGTTTCTGCTAGATAATTTTATCCCGAGTAGCTTTCTAGTTCTTCTGAGATATTCTTTCTTAATTTTGTCTTTTATTTCCGCTTGTTTGATGGTGTCAGCTTCCAAGATGCCCAAGTATTTGTAGGTTTATTTTTCTTCGAGCATTCAAATTATGTCTTGACTTGGTAATTCCATTCCGTTAGTCAGATATCGTTTGCCACTTTTCATTACTAGCATGGTACATTTTTCCACACCAAATTCCATTCCTATCTTCTGAATGTATATTCTAACTGTGTGTATTAGAGTTTCCAGTTCTTTTTCATTTTTTTTTGCAAATAATTTGATGTTATCCATGTACATTTGGTGATTGATCTTTTCCTGCACACTTTAAATTATATACGAATTAATCACAATTTTTAAAAAAATTATTATATATCCTATGATTATTTACTTACTATAATTCGTTATTCGTTTCATTGCAACAAAAAACAAAACAAAACAATAAAACAAGTTGATTTATTATATTAATAATAATATTAGCGGCTTTTGTTACACTAGCGCCTTCCATACGAGCACCAACAATTTGACCTCATTTAAAGCCTGATAGATCTGCCATTTTAATGAATTTTGATTAATTTCTTCTTTTTAATAAAACAAGACGAGAAAAAAATTTTTTAAATCAAAAAACATAAAAATAACACACATTTGTTTAATAGGAGTTTCAAAGTAATTATACTAAGATTGTAGATATGTCCATTACTTCACCCAAACATATATATATATATATATATATATATATATATATATATATATATATATATATATATATATATATATCCCCAGACAAAAATATAAGATCACCTTAAAAAATAAAGAAAAATATATTGTTTACAATTTTTTAATCATGAAAATCTGATAGATGAAAAGTAAGGCTTAAAGACAATTAGATTTTAAAAAAAGAAGAAATTTCAAATCCTTTTTATATGTATATTAGTAATTATGCTTTATTTAAAAAAAAAACACAATAAGACTAGTTGAATTAGTATGGATTTATTGTTCAGTTTATTTTCATCTTTTAATGAGTAAATTCGAAGAAGTTTAAAATTGAAAGTTTGTGGACTTACCTCATGATAAAAACGGGATGGTCCATTATTTACCCGAGGTGATAACATGACCTTCCATTTTAACACGTGTTATGTCGTATTCGATTAATACAATAGATTATTGATATCACTGGTTCATGTTTTGTTTAAGAGCGTTGAGTTGTTTTTATCACATCTCATTCAGAGCGGGAATATATAGCAGCTCCAACAAACAATTACGCTTCTAACAATAAAAAAAAAAACAACTTTCTTTTACCTAAACTAAAGATGCCAGGGTTTTATTCTTTCAAGAGAATCGTTCTATAATCAGAACATGTGATATTAAGTATCATTTGTGACCGAACTCTATTGCATTGAAACTCTTTAACCAAAGATATGAATATGTAGCTGTTCTAATATAAGTACAGTCTTTTTATATATATACACTTATACAGTTATAAGTTTGTTCTATTAAGTATGAAAGAATTGTAACTGTATTCTTTGTAATCTCAGCTATTTTCAACGTATATATTTATCCAACCCCTCCGTTACAAGCGGGATGTGACAAAAGTCAATTGATTGAGTGGAAGTTAAGTGGTTTAAATTCAGTATTCCTTCACTTAGACCGGTTTCCATGCCAAGGTTAAAGAGACCATTCTCCCTTAGTATTTATTCATATTTATTCCTTTTTCCAAGACTCTTAGCACTATGTAGCATGCATACAGACACGTCTATGATTTAAACCCGATCGTCGTGTCGATTTCCTATGATGGCAACCATTACACCACAGGTGCCTACTACTTTCCACTGAGTCAAAGGTTTGTTAAACTTTTAGACTTATCTTACGTTGACTAGTGTAGTATGTTCAATATTTGCTCCACTTATATGACTTTGAGGCTGAGTAACGAACTATTAAAAGAATCCTTTTAAAAACCGATTTTTTTTTTTGTGTTTCCTGTCAGAAACCATACGAATTCCTTGTTATGAATAGACAGCTACTCTTATATTTTTGGTTAGAAAAAGAAAAAAAAATGAAGAAAAATTGTAGTAATTTATTAATCTTCGCAAATGTTCAGAATTAATTTACTAAGCTTAAATTTCTTATGGGACGTACAGGCCTTAAATGATCAGGCATTAAATACTGAGCAGACTAAGTGTTTCTCAACTTCGGTGATCTAGTGAGGACCGGTGATTTCAGCGACACTTGACCGCAATTTCTGAAGGAAAATAGAAGACTTATTGCCTTCTAACAGCAGTGACATGATTATGGTTCTCAAGAAACTAAAACCTTCTCAACTTCGCAGCAGCAGGTACTGAAAGCAATTAGGAACCTTTAGGTATTTGTTGAGAATCGGCGTCTCTTCAGGAATGCAAAGAAATACCTATAGCTAAGGTTGCAGTCACAGAGCATTGTATACGATATGGTAAATATCTTCTTTAAGTTAAATGAAATCAAAATAACTGACGTCATTATAACAGAATTTTTTTCTTTAGATACAGAAACATTTTATAACAAAATAGAATTCATTTTCAGTGTTTTTGTTCGAAAAAAAGTGTTATTATAAGGATATGAGCAGGTCTGGATTTGTTAACTAAAACCAGAAAATAGAGCAATGCTGTGTGATGCCTCATTTTTGAGTACCTTTCTAAATAGACACAATTTTTACACGAGTACCGTTCGTGTGTGCTTGGCTAATAATAGGCAAAGTGCTTACTGAATGGGTCGCCTAGTGTCACGAAGAAAGGGCATTTACTAAAATATCTATCTTTATTTTCTCCCTTACAACATCACCACACAAATTTTCTCTCTCACTCACTTAAAAAGCTCTTAGGAAGCTGTATCAAAAGAGAATAACTACTAACTATTATCCTCCTTATATTATCAATTCCTGTTGCAGTGTAAGTGTCCAAATCAGAAAAAGGAAGAATATTAACCATCGTCAGTCTTTAATTTCCTTTTTCAAAGAGTAAATGTGCAATGTGCTGGGTTACAAAGATTTTTTTTGCGTTACCAGCTCATGTTTGAGAACTAATTTTTTTAATTTTTTAAAATTTTATATTTATTTTTAACTACTATGGAAGGCAGTAATTACTGGGGATACGGTTACAAGACTCAGCATTGCTATCCGAGGTCGCAGTTAATCATCTGAAGAAGGCCAGAGGTGAAATTTGGCCGAAATTTAAGAATAAAAAACAACACAAAAACTACGAAGATGAGGATAAAAAGTCCTTAATAAATTTTTAAAAAAAATTAGTTCTCAGATTAAGAAGGCTCATCTGAAAATGATTCCAATTAAAGACAACTTATGTTTTAATTCAAAAGATAAAAGATTGGTATGAGAATTTTTTTGGAAGAAATTCACAAAAATGTTATCAATAAAAACAAAACGAAATGTGTTTAATATTTGATAAATTCTAAAGAAAGTAATATGAGACATTATTGCACTTGAAGGCATTTAGGTTAGAATATATTTAAGAGAAAATAAAAGCAAATATTTGAAGCCCTCAAAAAAAACAAATCGGCAGTATAAATATGCTCTTAACTAAAAAAAAGCAGACAGGACTTAATGTTAGCAATGCTGTTAGCGAAAAAGTGACAAAACATCCAAAAAAAAAATTTCGATGGCGAATTTGGAAAAGAATGTCTTTTGGCAGTGACAGTGATTTTGCGTCCGGAAAAGATAGGAATGTTTGACAAGATTGTTTTTTCTGGCAGAAAAATAACAAGACGAATGGAAGAAATTGCAGCTGATATTGAGGGGACGCTGGCAGAAAAAAAATTAGAGAATTCGGTTCTTTCTCACAGGCTATTGTCAAAAGTACTGATATATCCGATTTGGCCCGACTAGAAATGTTTATACGTGATATTGATAAATCATTTAATATGACCGACGTATTGCTTACTGTTTAGACCATGAAAGACACAGTTACCGGATATCAAATGAAGGAAGAAGGTGCATTGATGTTGGATCTCTTGCTTAAACGAATTGTTTGAATAGCAACACGCTGGGTTCAAGCAATGATTGTGTCTAAGATAGATTTTCAATCCAAATTAAAAGATAAATAAACTGCTTTGAATTTAGCAAACACTGACTTTGTAACGATCCATTGCATAATTAATCAGTTCTTTGTTAATGTTTCATGGCATATCGACCAATGTTGGTTATATAATACCTGATCCCTTCACACACACACACACACACACACACACACACACACACACACACACACACACACACATATATATATAATTTTTAGCATACATAAACGAGCTAGAGTTCATTTTTTTTACACACTTCAATGTTTTTAAGTATTTATAACACGAATAAGTCTATCTACTACAAATCATTTGATTACACACACTTCAATGGTTTTAAGTATTTATAACACGAATAATTCTATCTGCTAGTAATCATTTTAATTACACACAGTTCAATGATTTTAAGTATTTATAACACGAATAATGCTATCTACTAGAAATCATTTGATTACACACACTTCAATGGTTTCAATTATTGTTATATATCATTAACAAATTATTTTAATGTCAGTTCTTTTTTGTTTGCACACATGTAAATAGTTATACATATGATTTGTAAGGGGATACTTTTAAATGAGTTGTAACTCCTGTTTGCACATTGATATTGCGATTGTTTCTACACTGTTAAATCGTTTCAATTGCTATCTAACACTAATAATTCTATGTATTATCAATCATTTGTTTCAGGCCAGTGAAGTAGTTACAAGAGTTGCTATTTAAAACAAATCATTCTATTCAATAAAATTCTGTCATTTGCACACAATCAAACGTTTCCAAGGTTTTCAATGTAATATCAATAATTTTATCTTGTATACAATTAAACAGTTTCAAGTATTCCCACGGATATTTCTATTTTCAAACAGTTAAAAGGTTTTGGCAGGTGTTAAAGAGTTTCAGGTACTGATAGTCAGTACTAATAATTCTACTAAACGTTAATCATTCGTTTGCAGGCAGTTAAAAGGATACGTGTATTGCTATGTATCCCTTATAATTCAATTAAACAAAAGTCATTTAATTACTTACAGTTTAAATTTCAAACAGTTCTGTTCACTTCAGAGATAGGAACTAATTATGTGGTACTAATCAGGGTCAGAGTTGACCTGGGTGTAATGGAAAGGAGGCAACTCTACAATCCCTAAACCTTTGGGACTGAATGGTCCCGTCGGATGGAGCAGTAGAATACATCGTCTGCATCTCTGCAGAAGGGTAAAACCTCTCCCGACAACGATTGTCATGATTATGACACTAAACGATCTGATGGTGAGGTTCCAGTAATGCAGGAGCTTTCGGGAATCCGGAGTACCCCTTCATTGCCCTTGTTCCTAGGTTCCCTTTGGCCCGGTCTGGTAGCACCTGATAGAGTTATATCTATTGGTCAATTCGAAGTAAACTGTATCTATGCTAAACTGAACTGTTTGAAGTATAACCTTTTTGACATTTAACTGTAAACAAAAAGCTATACTTATACTAAACTGAATTGTTTGAAATTCAATTCGGCGTTAGATTACCCGAAAAGAGTTGATACACTGAAAAACAAAACAATCAGTAAACCAACCAACTCAGATAGAAGCTTCATCAGATACAGTTTGGTGTCATATACAGTACACTCGTTGTAGGGGACAGTTTTACCACTGGGCTGAATTCAACAAGGAAATATATGTGCAAAGTTAGTCAATGTTTTGTATTCATTTTATTATTAAGCCAAATATTCTACATATATAAATGATTTGAACCTTTACTCATAAAAAGAAAAATAAGTATCATGAAAGGCATCTTTTACAGCTGGAGTTGAACAGGTACACTCGCCGTCTGTCACTTTAATAATCTTAAACCTAATAAGCTAATAATTATAGACATAATCTCAACTAAAACATAGTTGTAGTTTTAATAAAGTTAGTGCCATATCTACATAAATAACAAGTTTCTAAAATCTATCGACAAGTTCATATAACTCGGTAGTAATAGCTCGCATATTAAAGGGATGTCAACGTATCCTTATGAAAGGCAATGACCATAAAGAAATCTAATCTCTAAGATGAAATAAAACTAGAATTCTCCCTAGGTGATAGTGCGTGACTACTACGGCATGGTTACATTATTTAGGCTCTTACGAAACTACTGGAGGAAAACCTTCTGTCCTGGATGTTTGGGAAATGTAGAGTAAACCTTCAAGGCCATTGCTCTCAGGTTCAATCTTCCACCGAGTAGGAATAATGATTAGAGTCTTATCTATACGTTAAACAAAACTGTTTAACCATTTAACTGTGTACAAGCAAATGACTGATGTTTAATTCAATTGTTTTTATTACATAGCAATTCTTGAAAACATTTTACTGGGAAAAAAATGAATGAGTAGTGTTGAATAATATTATTCCCGTTACCTAGCAATATTTGAATCCTTTCATCTGTGTGCAAGCAAATGAGATCTGGTTCGTTTAATATGTTACCTGTAAAATATTCGTTTACAAATCATTTATATTTGACATATACAGGGATTGGAAAAAAATCATGGAAACACGTAGAAATTTCAAACAAATTTATTCTAATATGGTTTTCTGATTGCAGCCCTCCAGTTAAATCCAGTTTTGTGCAGATTCCTTCTTGCAGTTTTTGAGAAAACTGGGTTCTCAAGATTATCATCAAGCTCTGCTTTAATTTTGGGAGTTGTATTCTTGTGATCCTTCCTAACAATCCCTGTAAGAGTCCGACGGTTCCTATCTTACAGCTTTGGGTTTCTTCCTGGTTTTTGCTTCAGTGAAGAGGTTTTTACTTCTTTCTCAAATGCTGTCATTACTTTCGAGAAAGTACTCCTTGGTACATCAAATAATTCAGCAGATTTTGTTACACTAGCGCCTGCCATACGAGCACCAACAATTTGACCACATTTAAAGTCTGATAGATCTGCCATTTTAATGTGTTTTGATTAATTTCTTCTTTTTAATAAAACAAGACGGGAATTTTTTTTTTAAATCAAAAAACATAAAAATAACAAACATTTGTTTAATAGGAGTTTCAAAGTAATTGTCCTAAGATTGTAGATATGTCTATTACTTCACCCCCCCATATATATATATATATATATATATATATATATATATATATATATATATATATATATATATATATATATATATATATATATTTATCCCTAGACAAATATATAAGATCATCTTAACAAATGGAGAAAAATATATTGTTTACAATTTTTTAATTATGAAAATCTGATATATGAAAAGTAAGGCTTAAAGACAATTAGATTTTAAAAAAAGAAAAAATTTCAAATCCTTTTTATATGTATATTAGTAATTATGCTTTATTTTAAAATTTTGTTTTAACATAAATATAAGACTAATGACCAGAACTATAGAATATAAAGGCAATTTTTTTATTTGATATTTTGTAGATCCGCCGTTAACTTTGATAACCTCCAAAATTTGGTTAGGCATACCATCAATTAGTCCCTGAAATTGAACTGAAGGTATTATAGCAACCAGATTTATCTGCCAACAGAAAAAAATAATACGACGTCAAGACAATATTACTCGGCCCAACCAATCAAAATAGTTAGAAGCAAACAGCTGTTTATACGTGTTTCCACGTGGGAAATTTAAAATATGTTAAAATAAAATAAAAATTCTATTTGCTGTCGAAAGGTAAAGATACATTTTCTTTTTCGTTTTGTGGTTTAATTTTACACCATTACTTAAACATTACTAATTTATTTTTTTACTTTAAGATACACAGACATCATTCTCAAGATTGGCTGGGCCTTTTTCTTTTGTAAGATTTTTTGTGGTTGCCATACATGATAAACTTTAATTCATTTTTTTTGTACTTTTGTTACAATACATAGAATATTGTTTTGTTTAAATATCAGAATTTTAAGTACATTAATTTTCATTTGTGCTGTAACCCTATTTTATCATGCATATTCGTTTATATACAAAAATAAAACAAGATAAAACGAAAATTCGTGATCCCTGAAAGAAATTTAGTTTTATGGGTTACGAGTACGTGCTGATAAATTTTTCTTAGAAAAAACTTTTTGTGATCGTAATATTTTATTTTCCCAATTAAACAAAACAAAAACATTTCTTGTGGCAACCAGCATAATCTATCAACACATAAAAATAATAAAACATTATGGCATCAGAATATTCCACAGCCCAGCCAGTCAAAATAGTAAGCAGCAGTTTGATTCTCACAATTTTTATTGGCCTGGCTGAGGAATATTGTGGTGACATAATGATAGTATTTTTCCATACGTCTAGGAGTGCGTTTTTGAGTTCAGAAATTGCTGAATACTGTCGACCTCCTTCATAAACTTTTGCAACAATCAATCCCCACAAATTTTCTATAGGACTGAGGTCTGAAGAATACGCTTGGTGGTCAAGAAGTCTTACTTTTATTCAAACAAGTACTTCTTTGTAATTGATGCATGGTGGATAGCAGCATTATCTGCCTGAAAAATCCATTCTTATTTACATAGACGAAGCCCTTCTTGTGTAAGAGATTAATCAATCAGCATCTTCACAAAATCTGCTGCTTTTTGTCGGCCACGAACAAATTGTAGTTTTTCTTGATGATGAAAAGGACCCCTACCCAGATCATAAGAGATCCTCTTCCACTATACCCTGTTCAGTAGTTCTCTTCTGGAAATATTTTGGCGTACCAGTATTTCTGAAAGTCATTTGAACTGTCTAAATTGAATTCCTTTTCGTCCGAGAAAACAACTTTTCGCCATTCTTTAGCTCTCATGATTTGATATTGACAAGCATATTCCAGTCATTTCTCTTTGTGCTTCATAGTTAACCTTGGACGTTGTTTAAATGCCTTCTAATTGTTCTAGTACAACAAGAAACATTCACTAGATATTTTAACATTTTTGATGTTGAATTTTTCTTTTATACTTCGCGAACAATTCTTCTTTTGAAATGTGGTGATAATTTTTCTGGTCAGCCAGTTGGTTTTCTTGTTCCATTCTTGTTTGGACTTTTCAAGTAATTTCTGATAATGGTTTTACTGCGTCCTAAGGATTTCAAAATTTATCTCCGACTCTTTTCAGAGCTGCTCTTTTCTCAGATTCAGATTATCTATTTCCTAGCCATTTATGTTTTAAGTATTTTAAGTATTACAGGTTTAATAGCTTTTTTATTACGTTGACTATATATATTTTTTAAAAATTAAATTAAGTCATTTTTTCTTTAGTTTTTATCATTGGTCTTATATTTATGTCCAAAATAAATTCTAATGTTAGCATAAATGTTTACATACATATAAAAATGAACTGAAATTTCTTCTTACTCTAAATTTGAATGTCTTTTAACCTTATCTTTCATATATCTGATTTTCATGATTGAAAAAATTGTAAACTATATTTTTCTTCATTTTTGAGGGTGGTCTTATATTTTTGTCGAGGGCTGTGTATATATATAAGCAGGATTTGGCATTAAATAACCTACGAGGGTTGATATGCCATTAAACCCAAACAACTAACCGATTATATCACTTGGTAAGGGTATATGAGATCCACATAACTATTCACATTCTATCGAGCCATCACGTTTTACAGAAAACGGTAAGTTTCCGATTTGCATATCTGTATAATATAACTAGAATATGTGGAATAAAATCTACAGGGAACGTTAATACATGAATTGAGTCTAGTGACACCGCTGTATCTTTTTTTTATATCGTAAAGCTATCCCAATGTTACAGGCGTGACATGACACAACACTGATGTCTTATGATAAATAAATCTTTACACGATCATGACATGAAAATATCACTTTGGTTTTACTTCACCTGTCAGTTAGATCGTTGCTATTACTACTTGTTCGCCATTATTTGCATCGACATACCTGGCCTTCGTTTCACGATTTAGGCAGACAGTTACGAGCAAGAAGTTTACACAATCCAGACGAGACAACCTGACCCCATTACTGTTTCCGAAAAAGATGCCAAATAGTACGCAAGGCCAATTGAGTACACTCCAGCAAGGAACTTGAAAGAATGCGATCAGAATTTTGAAATCTGTAGGAATGAAAAGAAAAAAAAATATTTGCATTAACTTTCTACTTCGCAGAGAAAATAGATGCAAAAGCAATACAAAATATATAAGCCAAATCTGTTGGGGCAGTAGAATACGCCAACTACAGATGAGTAAGACTCCCCTCTCTCAATCCAAGGTCTGTCCTGGATATGATTCAAAACAATCTGATGGTGAGGTTCAAGTTCTGGGGCTCTGGGGAATTACTATTACTACTTGGTCCACTCTTCCCTGGAGTAATAGAACCTTTTAGTGTACCATTTGTAGGTCAATAAGAATTATTTAAATAAGATTGTACAAACTATAGGACCTACCTGGAGCGATGGACGATAGGGATAGATGGTGAGAGAGTAAGAATTAAGGGGATCAATACTATCAGTAAGACTAGTTAGAAAATGATTTGGTAGGTTATGTTTTACGGCATATGAATCCTTGTTGGTTATTTAATGCCAAATCCCATTTATACATGTATATCAAATATATATAATTCGTAAATTAATAATTTGTAGGTGATAATTTTTAAACGAGGCAAAGCTTCTTTGTTTTCATACAGTTGGATGGTTTCAAATATTGCAATCAAACACTAGTAAATCTATCATGCATCATTTATTTGGCCCTGTCGGCTGGGGCAGTCGAATATACCGATTGCATCTCTGCAGAGGGGTAAGACTCCTTCAACGATTGTCCTGAATATGACTCTAAACAATCTGATGGTGACGCCCAAGTAATGCTGGAAGTTTGGAGAATGTGGAGTACCCCGTTTTTGTCATCGGTCCCTGGTCCACTTTGGCCCGAAGTGCTCGCACCTGATAGGGTCTTATTTATGTGTCAAAAATAACTAAACAGTATTCTTATGTTAAACTGAATTGTTTAAAATAGAACTTTTTTTTACCTATAACTGTGTGTAAACAAAACAAACTTTACTTACGTTGAATTGAATTGTTTGGAATAGAACTGTTTTGAGATTTAAACTGCGAACTTATGCCAAACATAATTGTCTGAAATAGAACTGTTTATATGTATAAAAATGATTTGTTATTAAATAACCGACAATGATTATTATGACATAAAACCAAACCAAACCAAACCAAACCAAACCTAATATTATCTATTCGTTTACATACAATTAATTGGTTGGAAGTATTGCTTTCTAATACTAATAATTCCATTTAACAGTCATTTGCTCACTCAGTTGTAAGAATATTAAATGATTAGATTGTTCTATTTGACCCTTTGAAGAGTCCCTAACAGCTGCTACTACTTGGAGGCAGGTTTGACCTGGGAGTAATAGTGATGAAGGCGTGCTCCACATTCTCCAGAGCTAAAGGAAGAGGGTCTTACCAGTTTGCAGTGACGCATTTGGTGTCTACCATAGTTTCAGCCGACTTGGCTCCTGTGTGTCTGTATTGTTGCTTGGAGGGGATACCATATCTATCATATGTTCGCATATGGCAAGTATTACGAGCCATTTCCAAATGGTTGGCTCTGATTCTATAATAAGATTCTTTTTAGAGGCCCACTATTTATCTTTTCCCGGGTTTTCTCTACCTCGTCATACAGAGACCGATTCTCCGAATTAGGGGGTCTTTCTATCTTTGCCTAGAGTATATTTTCATAATTCCAGTGCTTGTGATGCTGTCTGGTTAAAGAACTCTTGTGTTTGTGATTAATCCTTCCGGTAGACTTTGATAATGCTGCGAAGGCAAAATGATGGAAGCATTCTCGCAGACGCTGACGGTGGTGGTATATGACAAGGTCTTAGTCCGAAAAAAAATCTGATATTGCTATTGTTTTTATGAAGATGTCTACAAATTATACGAACTTAAACTTGAGAATTATTAATTCTTCTATGAAAAATAACAGACGTGACTGGAAGAATATATGTCCAATCAAAGTTGAAGTTTGTGGTTTCAACACCTACTCAATAGTAGAATACTGGCATAAATTTAACATCCATCCACCATCCATAGTCTCTCTTTCTCTCTCTCTCTCTCTATATATATATATATATATATATATGAAGAGTAAATAAAGGATTGTAATCCGACAATATGCGGAAAAACTGATAACAACGATCCAAGTGGAAGGAATGATTTATTGAGGGGTCGATACTATAGCGATTTGGTTCTACTAAACATCCATCATTAACTTAAAATTGTTAATATCCCCCCCTCATGGTCCTGATGATGGTTTAGTAGAACCGAAACGCTATAGTGTCGAACCCACAATAAGTCATTCCTTCCATTTGCATCGATGTTATCAGTTTTTCTACACACACACACACACACACACACATACACACACACTCTCTCTCTCCCGCCTCTCTCTCTCTCAAACGCACTCTCTCTCTCTCTCTCTCTCTCTCTCTCTCTCTCTCTCTCTCTCTCTATATATATATATATATATATATAATTATTATAAGCTATCAGTGATTAGATATTTTTCTGCTTTGAATTATTCCTAAAAATGACAACAACATATTTGAAAGTTAATAAAGTATCAGAAATTATTATGTGGAAGGAGTAATTCATCAGGAACTATGTAAGTTACTTGTATTTGGTTAATATATTATATAGTCATCATTTCTCAGCCGATGGTCGCTTCACGTCGCCATCTTGTTTTTTTAACCCAACATCTTTCTATCGCCTTTTTGCTGTTCGATTTTTTTACAGAGAAAAACAAAACCTCATCTTCATTTGAGCATATGATTTATTCATTTCATATATATTACCCATTCAATGCGCAAATCGGAATGGAAATTAAATCCTCTCAATTCGACAAATTTCGGCTTACAAATTAAAGTTTCAAACTAACTCCTGAACTTCAAGTATTTTAGTCTCCTGACCTTACTTTGTCCAATGAAAGCCAAGTTTTCAACTGACCTTAAAGTATCAATCCAACCAACTTGAAACAAACGGTTTTTGCTGATTAGATAAACGTTTAAGTTATTTTAAACTATCTACACGACATAACAAATAAAAGATTATCTAACACTAAAATAAATCGAATCTATCAATACAGCCTGAATAACATAAAGGCGGATTTTAGCGAGGTTAGAGAGTGTATCTGCCAAAACATTACGTAGGTTAGAACACGATTAAAAATTCAAGTCCAAATGATTATGAAGTCCAAGTGTTTTACATGGGAAGATTTCAAGAAGCATTTATCCTTGAACACTTTAGAATCAGTGAATGAACATTTTTGCTTGAATAAAGACTCTTTCTTTTTCCAAATTGTTATACAAACTGTTACAAAATTTTAGATACTAACAGATTACTGTATCCAGGTTAAAAGACGATGTTTATTTATTGTGAATGAAGGAAGGTAAACCAGCCAAAAAATGGATTCTGCCATCCCAGCTACCTTCTCAATGAAAATCAAAGAGATTGATAAATTGGTTGCTTCTTTATTTAATAGCATATAAATCTTTGTGGGTTATTTAATTCCAAACCCATCCTTGTTGAAAAACAGCACTGATACTATCTAACCCTTAACTGGAAGGATAATGAGTTTCATACTTTTCCAAAGAGTAGTTGTCCGAAAGTGAACGCAATAGCGCGACCAGAGTTCGAACTCATTTACTTCATGACCACAAACCAACAGTTTAGTCATTACAGCCCCGGGTTTTTATATAGGAGGTACCCCTGGTGTAATGGTTATCGTCGTAGGAATAGACACGGCGACACGAGTTCAAATCCTGGACGGCACTGATTGCATTTCACATAGCACTAATATTCTCGGGAAAGGTATGAATCCAATTATTCTCCCTCTAGCTATGGGTAAATAGTAGGGCAGACTAGGTTCTTAAGCCTTGGTTAAGCAACTAGTATAGGAGAAGGAAAACTCTGAAATCAAACCTGTTAAACTCCGCTTAAAAAATTAACCTTGTGTCATATCCTGCCCGAGCGGAGCAGTTGGTAAATATGATATTATAAATACAAAACACCCGTCCGAAAAGAACGGGACATAAATGTATCATTCGTGTCCGTACTCATCAGAGCACTGGGAAATGTCACTAAAGCTCTTGAAAAGGGAAAAGTTTGCTTTTTTTAATGCCATATCAGACATCGTCGTTATTTTTTGCCATTATTAAATGATATAGTTTTAAGAATAAGAAGCAAAACGGAAGAACTGGAAAAAAGGGAAGAAGAAAAAAGAAAATACAAGTAAGAACGTTACTTGAAATAGGAAGAGAGAGAAAATGGAGAAAAAGAAGGGGAAAATAAAATTAAAATGCGTTGACGACAAAATGATATGATAAAAAGTCGATTAGAATGCTTAATATATAATCAGAGAAGGCAGTGAAAATAAAAATAAAAAAAAACAGTGGGCAAAGGATGCAATGAATGAGGCGAGATGAAACGCATATGCAGAAAAGAGAAAGCGAATTGGAGTAGACAGAATCAATGAAAAAAATAAACAATAATTCCAAACTTTAAGATACAAACACCTTATTGTATCCAGGTTAAAGACCAAGCATAGCTGTTAAAAGTTTGGTTTGGTTTGTTGGATTTTATGGCATATCAACCTTTGTAGGTTATTTAATGCCAAATCCATTCTTATATAAATAATCTGTTCTATTGAAAACAATTCAGTTTAGCATAAGTACACAGTTTAATTGTCAAAAACATTTCAATTTCAAACTATTCAAGCAGTTATATGTAACAATTCAGTTAAGTGTAAATACAGTTTTAATGTCGAAAAACAGTTCTATTTGAAATAATTCAGTTAAGCATAAGCACGCAGTTTAAATGTAAGTACGGTTTAAATATCAAAAACATTTCTATTTCAAGCTATTCAGTTTACTCAAACAATTCATTTTAGCATAAGTATGCTGTTAATTCTATTTAACCCATAGACAGGGCCCTATCAGGTGTTACCACTCTGGGCCAGCGTGGACCTGGGAGTGATGGCGATGAAGGGTTACTCCACATTTCCCAAAGCTCCAGCACTGCTGGAACCTCACCATCAGATTCATATCCAGGACACTCCTTAGAGGGGGGGGTCTTACCCCTCTGCAGAGGTGCAGTCAGTATATTCTACAGCCCCAGCTGACTGGGCAAGCTGTTATAATCTGAGAATTTTTTTTTTTTATTGCGGATTTTTTGTCCTCATCTTAGTTTTTGTGTTGTTTCTTCTTCACTACGTTTCGGCCAAATTTCACCTCTGGCCTTCTTCAGGTGATTTAACCGCGACCTCGGATAGGAATGCTGAGTCTTGTAACCGTATCCCCAGAAATTACTGCCTTCCATAGTTGTCCAAGTAAACCTCTGGCCAGCTTGGGTAGGAATTGATACCGCTATCTTCTGACAATGCACACCTGGAACCGTAGAGACTCAAAACCTCTATCCGCTGCACCACGGACCCCAAAGGGCGATAAAAGTTGGATTTTTTGGTCTTATAAATACAATTATTTATTTTCTTTATCTGTGCTTCTATAGTCGGGTCCGTACCGAATTTGTAATTGTCTTTAATTGGAATCATTTTGAGATGAGGCTTCTTAATCTGGGAATTAATTCTTTTATTTATTGCGGACTTTTTGTCCTCATCTTAGTAGTTTTTGTGATGTTTCTTCTTCACTAATTTTCGGCCAAATTTCACCTACTAAAAACTACTAAGATGAGGACAAAAAGTCTGCAATAAATAAAAAAAATTAATTCTCAGATGAAGAAGCCTCATCTCAAAATGATTCCAATTAAAGACAAGCTGTTATAAGTAAAGAAAAAAAACCTTTCAAACAATGAATTTAGCCATCCCAACTTAGTACCCAATCAAAATGATAGAGGGGAAAATTATAAAAGTTAGGCTATTTGGTCTAATGGCATATCAACCCTTTTATCAATCCTGTTGTACATGTATGATGTGTAAGCGAATAATTTTATTTTTAAACGAGTTTCTAGATCTAACTTGTTTGCACACAGTTGAATGGTTTTAAGAATTCCAATCTAACACTAATAATTCTGTTTAAAAACAGTCACTACCCAAAGAGTGTGAGTTCAATACCCCGTGAAGGCAGTAGAGAACTTTCAGAGTGGAAATTAATAGGAGATAACTGATAACTGACATCCATTAAAACATGTTTCGTGGAACTAGAACGGACTACACCGGTAAGCGAAATAAATGGTTAATTTCGACATTCCAACCACCTGAAGAAGGCTGGGGCGTACAACGGCTGAAACGCTGTGATAAACATGGCGACAAAGATGAGGAAATTAGTCCGAAAAATGTAAATAAATGGTTTTACGTAAGTTATTGAATAGTTTTATTTGACCCATGGATTGAAGCTTATCAACTACTACTGCTACTACTACTACAACTAGTCAAACTGGACTTGAAGGGGTAGTCCACATCCCATAATGCTTCAGGATTGGATCCTAACCATCCGAGGGTTTAGTATCATACCCAGGAAACTCGTTAGAGAGGCTCTTACACCTCAACAGAGATGCAGTCGGTGCATTCTGCAGTTCCAGCTGACAGAGCGGAGAATGATTAATTCCAAAACTTGTCTGACATCAGAGAAAAGAATAGAATATGAAGGTATCAGTCGTTTCCGTTATGATCAGAGAACAGGGATTGACTCAAAGGCGCTGGAAACGACACCATACGTACTTGTTTGTTTGTTTGTTTGTTTTATTATTTGCCAGTTTGGTTTTGGAAATACTTTCAGTAAAATTCTACAGTGTGTTTTCAAAAGACTATAGTATTCATTTTGTTATTCGAAACTTCATCGGTTTTAACTTATTTGTAAGAATGAAAATATAAGCTGAAGACAGCCCAATCTGCGAAAAATGCTTTCCCATATATTTGCAGAGTGAACGAGTTAAACGATCAGACACAGCATTGAGAACTATGGCAATAAACAAAAATGTCCATCTCTAGTTTATTTAATCACTGCTAGTCAATTGAAATATATAACTAGAAAAAAATTATATTTGCAACTTTTTAGGAAGTGTAGTTTTTCGGGAAAATCCAATCAAGTTCATCTAACAGAAGAGTATGTGATAAAGACGCTAAATATTTAAGGTCTTCACAAACGATGTAGCTAACATAGCACAAAGAAATTGATGTTTGGATGAAGTAAGCGCATGGTAAAATAATTTCAACTTCTGAATAATGGTGCTGCTGAAGACAGTATGATTAAGGGATTATTAATATAGTACAGTATTTAGGTGTGCAAAAATTCTACCCTCTTATTTTTAGGATTGTTCTTTTAGGACTCCCAAGGGGGTAGTTTTGGAAGGTGAGCCGGTCATAGAATATCACCAAATAGGGAAATGAGATACACTGGAAAATTTTACCTTAGGACTTCCAGTGATGCCTTTGTCAACTAAAATGGCATGGCGACTACTGCTCAAAGACAGTTCCCACCCACTCACTACTTATACGGTTTATGCGGAGGCAACTTAAACTATCCGACTTTTTTTAAGTGAGATTTCATATTTGCATTAATTTTTTATTAGTTTCTTCTTGCCAGATCAAGTCTATCACAAGACTACTTGATCAATGGAAGAGATGATGAACTCCATCAACCCGTTCTTCATTCAGCTTCTGGCCTTTTTGATAACTTATCTAGTAGCAACCCTGTAAACACTTCCTTACAATGCTACACCTGGGATTCTTTACTGAAAATATTTGAGCATTGAAAGACAAGAAAACGTGTTGTTGTTTTTTTTCTTCTTCTATATTAATCAAAGATGACAAGTCGAATTTGTCGCCGAATGATATTGCAGGAAAATGTAGCAAACGTTTGAATGTTATTAACAGTCGCGACAAGATGGGAAGAAGTTCACATGGGAACGGTTTTTTGAATAACGACTGTTTTTCAACAAAAGTTTCCGACTTATTCGTTCTATGTCTTTATCTGTGTTCCATTGAGTTTCTTTTTTTTTCTTAGAAGCCTTAGTAATTTAAAAACTTTTCAATTATCGATCTTGTTAATTCCCTTGGGAAAACTCTATCTGTTTCTTCAAACCCATTTCATATATTTATACGTTACACTGAGTTCTTTCAGATTTCTTAGATTTTATTGTCACTCTCATAAAAGAGTCTGACTTTTGTCATTTTTAAAAACGTTCAAGTTAAAGATTGAATCTGTTCTCCCACTCTTTCTTTCTCTGAAGCCAAGTCTCTTCGTTTTAATTTGTTTTGTTTTTTAGTCTAAATCTATGTATATCAATAAGTTAGCTGCTTATGATAAACGAAGCATTTGTTTTGTACATCAATGCTTTATTTTCAACATTATCGCATTTGTTAATTTCATTAAATCAGTGGTGAATTTTTATTATATTTATCAAACATAATACTGAAAGTAATTCGGATCAAACTTTAGCAATGAATGTTTTGTTCAACTACAATATATATATATATATATATATATATATATATATATATATATATATATATATATATATATTGTAGATATATACTCCCCTACCTCCGTAGGGTTGAGTTCTCTAGCGAAGAAGTAGTCGTGTTGCCATTAGTGCCTTTGCAAGTCTCTTCGTATTTGAATTGAGATCTCGGCGGCCGTTTGAACGGATGTATGTAAACAATACTAATTGTGATTCATAACCGTTTAAAAATGTACTTCGTAGCTAATTTCTCCCCGTAGCTAAATGGTTAGAAGCTTTGGCTTGGTGTTTCAGTCAACCGGGTTTCGATCCCAGCTACGGGGAGATACTGTCTAGCCGCATTGATGAGTTCTGATAGAACGAAGCAGATGTGTCTGTGGATGACGATATATATATATATAAAGTAAAATTGGCGAACGTTGTCGAGGTTCCATTTTCAATAGCTAGTACACCAATGTGTAGAGGACAGCACTACTTCATTCCCTGGATTGGTTCACTTTACCCTTGATCCGTACCTTATAATACTGGGTGTTAAACAAGGTGGCATCAAGTACTATTTTTAGATATTTTGGTATGACTCGACCAGGGATTGAATCCAAAAACTCGAAAAATGGTACTTGATAACTTCTTGCTTAACATTCAGCATTAAAGGTACGGATTAAAGGTAAGTGGAGTAATCCAGGGATAAGTGTAGAACCCTACCCTACTCTCCAGTGTAGTAGCTATTGAAAAGTGAGCCTTTCGGTCGCCCTCGACAACGGCAGCCCAACTTATATATATATATATATATATATATACATATATATATATATATATATAAGTGAACACTGTTTTTACCATTGACCAATGTACGTTCATTAAGCATTTCGTGTGAGAATTAGATCTTCTGAAAAGAAAACCATGATTATTCGATAAATATGCACTATAATACTTGTATCTATTGTTACCTCTGATTTTAAATGATCTTTAATAATCGTTTGAGACATATATGAGCTTTTTTTACCTTGTTATGGCAACCAATCTAAGAGAAGGAAAAATATAATATGTTAGATGAATTGATATAATTTCTCTTAACCACTGTTTAGTTTCATTGGCCTAGATTATGTAGTTTGTATTTACCAACCTTTCTGTACGGTAGGATGCGACGCAAAGTCAATTTTTAACCGGGGTTTAACAGATTTTGAGCTTTAGTTTTCTTTCTCCTAGACTAGTTGCCTAACTAAGGCTAGAGAACCCAGTCCGCCCTACTATTTACCCATAGCTTGGATTAATATCTTTCATACCAAGATAATTTACTTACTCAGATATTTACATCTCAAATGAGACCAATTTTTAAAAAACTGATTGAGTGAGTTTTAGAGATTGAGTGATTAACGTGCCGGACAGTGAAATTATTGTAAGAGTTCGAACACCAGGCGCAGTATTACGTTCAATTTTGAACTAATACCATAGAGAATGGTATGGGATCCATAATCCCACCAGCTATAGGTTAAATACATTTATTGCTGTCCTTCTGCAATGATAGCTTTGGCATTAGATAACCCATGAAAGTTGATATGCTTAAAAAAAAACAAAAAAAAGCAAAATCCTTTCTTCACTCCATACTGAAAAATCCTGAACATTTCAGGAAACATCTGGATGCACCAGAGATTTCCGAGAATGACCTACACAGCGTCATGATTGACCTTATTGAAAACGAGATCCAAACGTGCGAGGGTTATGTGCTTCAGACTGACATAAAATATCATAGAAATACTGCTTTTTTCTGACTAAAAACATGATCGGGAATCAGGAAGAACAACTTCAGACATATGAGGGTATCCCCTGTCCAATATAAACTTACAAAGAAATGTCCTAATAATAGAAAGAATTTCAAATCCACAATGATTAAAGCAATTCTACAATAATTAAATTAAATCCTTTTCTCTTTACATTTATAAACAACCACCATTAAAACATCCTTCTTCGTCTGTGGGACATGTTTAGTAATCTACGTGTGCAACATTGAACGATGAAGAGGACTACAAACTGCTCTTCTCGGCATTTAGCTTGTTTGTCTTGTTTAATGGCATATCGAGCTTCTTGGGTTATTTACTGCCAAATTCAATCAGCTAAAAGAACAGTAGTAGTACTATTTAACCCATAGCTTGAGGGATAAGGGAGTTCATAACTTTCCCAAATTTATTTGTCTGTTAGTGAACGTAATAGCGCTCATTAGGATTCCGCTGTTCAGCACTTTAACCATTACATCACGAGTAACCTCCCCCCATCCGTTATTTAGTATAGGTTAACAGGAAGTGTTCGCTAATATAAAACACGGAGCCTATTTGCACCTTTAATAAGACCTTGCTCCAAGGAAAGTTAGATCACATACCAATTTCTCTTCCAGTCTTCCAGACCTTGAGGAAGATCAAAGTCTTTATGTGGACTTTGAAAAAAAAAAAAAAAAAAAAAAAAAAAGATCATTACTATTACGATATATCACACACGTTCCATGCATGATTGCATATTGCCAGACAGACACCTGTCATAGCCTAAAAGTTGAAATGAATTGTTCCATGTGAAATATGTTAACACAGCTGTAAAAATGAAATAAAGGATAGCAATGAAGAATAGAATCAAAGAATCGCAGAAACGCTTTGTTTTAAATATTTGTTCCGATAAAGTACGAATGAGCGTATAGTGAGGTATTTAGTAAGAGAATTGAAGAAATGGAAACTTAAGAGAGAGAGTGAGTGCTTTAAAGTTGTATGAGGCGAAACAAGTATAAACGTTAATATGATACAGAATGGCATGAAGTAATATACGTTGGAGTGTTTTGAGAGAAATGAATACAAAAAGCAAATGGAAGGATGGTTAGGTTTAGATCGATGAATATTTAAATCAAGCTTAGCTGTGAGAGAGAGAGAGAGAGAGAGAGAGAGAGAGAGTGCGAGAGAGAAAGAGAGAGAGAGAAAGAGAGAAGGAAAAAAAAACAAGCACGATAACTGACTACAACTGATATAAAATATCGTAGCTGCATTGCTTTTTGCTGCCTAAAAACCGAATTGGAAGAACATCTTTAGGTACATGAGGGTATCTTCTGTCCAACTAAGCAATGCCTACTAAGCAATGTCGTAATGACAGAAAGATTGCAAATTCACAATAGTTAAAGCAATTCCACAATGGTTAGGTTTAGATGGTTGAATATTTAAGTCAATAGATGTGTATGTGTGTGAATGTGTGTGAGAGAGAGAGAGACAGAGAGAGAGAGACAGAGAGAAAAACAACCAGGAACAATAAAGAGTAAGACAAAGAAATATTTTTGCAACATTAATCAAAATCCCTACAGTAGATTTTTTTTTCTGAAAACTACAATTAATTGCGGCGTATAAAATGTCCTGTTAAGCCTGAAAAAAAAACTCTATAAAACTAGGGATCGACTTGTGAGGCAGGGCTAAAATCCAAATCTCAAAGTAGTCAAGACAACAAGTGGTGAAGGTTTCAGTTTTTGCCCCGCCGTATAAGTCGATTCCTAGTTTCGAGATATTTTTTCATGCTTAAAAAGTTGACTTACACGCCGCAATTTATGGTAACCTTCAGCTTGACATTCAAATATATCCATTAGATTTCACAGTGACTTTTTATTTTTCACTGAGTATAATCATTGAATGTTTTTTACTTTGATATATATACAGGTCGTTGGAAAAATATACACAAATTATTATTCAAGATATCTAAAACATTGACACTCACAATGCAAAGTTTTATAGGGAAAACCTTGAACATTTTCCTTGTCACCAATTAGTTGCCTTTCAGTCAGAGTGTAAAAAACTATTACTGTTGAAAATGCATTTTTTATGTTTGAATTAAATAGAAATATTTTTTTTTTTTTTTACTGTCATGCAAAAGCATTTTAAAACCGATTTCGGGAAATAATCACCAACTACAAAGTCGATTAAGACATAAGTGTTAAGGTAATTTTTACAAATCGAAAAACAAATGAAACTTAAGAAAGGCATGAAACTATATCTTCTTCTAGCACAGACTGAAAACTTTTTCCAGTTTCCAAAAGAAACTAGTCAAGGAGAGGGAAGATTCTGAAGTCAAACAACTTAAAAATTGACCTTGTGTAACATTTTGCTCAACGTGGAAGGGTTAGGTATATATATGCCTATGCAAATGACAGAAAGCAATAGCCCAGTCGGCCGGAGCAGCAGAATTCACGGTTTACATCACAGCAGAGTGATAAGACTCCTCAAATGAGTGTCTTGTGTATCACTCTAAACAATCTGATGGAGACGTTTCAGTAATGCTGAGGCTTTGGGGAAGGCGGTGTACACCTTCATTACCATCGCTCACAGGTCCATTCTATCCCTGAGTGGTAGCACCCAATAGGGTCCTATCTATGGGTCAAATAGAACTAGACTGCTTACTTACGCTAAATTGAAATACTTGAAATAGAACTGTTTTGACATTTAAACTGCGTATTTATGCTAAACGGAATGGTTTGAAAGAGAAATGTTTGATCATTACACAAATGGCTAATATTCATTTGAATTTTAAGGGATCTATAGCTATACATGAAAATATTAAACTGTGAGTAAACAAATGATTGATAGAAAATAGAATTATTCGTATTAGATAAAAATAAAGGAAACTAATCAACTGTGTTAAAAATGAGTTCAGGTTCTTTTAAAAATGTTATCTCCAAAATTGTTGAGAAATCGTATATCTAATATATATGTATTAAAAGTTTTTGGCATTAAGTAACCTGCAATGGTTGATATACCATAAAACCAAGCGAAATAAAAGCCTAACAGAAGCCAGTTTGGAAGGTAGATCAGCAGTTGCATATTCTACGGCAGACTGTTTGGAACACTCTGTGGAAATGGTTGAAAGTAATTGTTAACAATCTGCCGTTAATGAAAAATTAAAGAGACCTGGAAAAAACTACTCATCATTATATCGGTACAGAAATGTTAGAACATTTTGTGAACGACGGTAAGTTTATTATTTGCAGTGATGTGTTCGCTGTAATATGCAGAAAAATAAATTAAATAAACAGATACATTTTTGTATTTCTTGACAAAAGTGTGTTGTGAATACTACCAATATCGCAATAAAAAAATATTAAACAGTTTCTTTCTTTAGTAGGCTCACTATATTTGTAAATACGCAGAGCATACGTTTACACGTGCGCACGCGCGTGCGAATACACACACACACACACACACACACACAAATATGTATAAGGAGATGATATACAGAAATGTTTCTTATATCCCTGGAAAAATGAACACATAATTCATCACCTTTCCAGACAGTATTAAAAAGTATCTTTCACATTCCATACATTTGTTAATTTCCAAAATAAACTTAAAAATCAAAAAAAAAAAAAGAAAGTAAAATCCAAGCAAAAACTAATTTTCTTACCTCAAGAAAGTTAAATAACTAACAAATGTCTGACTCCATTCCTCAAATAAATACTTGTAATATTTTTGAAGATAACTAAATGAACGTTTTCATGCTTACACGATCTAAGCAAAATAAATCCACCATTGCCGTCTGTTTTCAGCAACCTGGCAGATGGTAGCTCACAAAAACACCGCCAACACACATCTGATGTGAATATAATGGTGAAGAATGCTCATATAATTACTAATAATTCATCGTGTCTCTCTATCTTCCTTCGTCTTTCTGGACTTCCTTCAATTTTTTTTCTCTTGTTCATTTCCCTACTGAAATGTATATTTAGTATTTAGGATAATACCCTACAGACACTCAGTGACAATGTTGCTTCTCTTCTTGCTTCGTCGTCTCATCTCGCAATCATGGAGGATTGAAAATGCTTAGTTTTGAAGCATTTTTGTCTGTCAAAGTAACGGAATAGATTGCAAAGAAAACTTATAAAAATAGTCACATACAGTTAATCCTTTTCTTATCACATAGTAACTAAAAAATATTGAGCCTAGAATAAACTCTTGCAGCAATTCTTAGTTGGGAAGAATAATTGGAATAGAAAGAAAGAAAAAAGAAATAAAGAAACTAATAGAGACCGAGAGAGATAGAGACAGAGAGAGGAGACTAAAAGAAAAAGGATATGAAGAAACATAAGAAGGAAAAGTGGGAGAGTCAAAGATAGTTGAAAAGGGCCAGTCAGAATTCAAGAGAATGAGTGAGCCACGCTAGAGAAATGTGTTTAGATTCATAGCAGATGAGGAAGAATTATGATCAAATAAGAAGATGAAAAAAATTTAAAAAACGAAGAGAAATGAAAGAAAATTATGATAGAATGGGATATAAAGATAACAGATGGTGAAGAAAACAAATGAAAGAGAATTAAGATCTTCCTATGACAGTTTAGTTTAGATAACTAGAGAAAAAGAATGGAAATTATTATAGACTGAGATATCATAAAGAAAGAATCAAATAATGGAAAAAAAAATTTAATCTATGAAAATTCTTTCTTGAAATAATTACCAGAAAATTAATTTGAAGAAAAAGAGATATATTTGGGCAAGAGCGAGATACAGAAATGTAACGTAATGGCCAAGGGATTTCGGTTCATGCCTTTGAGTTTAATTTGGCTGAAAACCTTTCGGCTTGGCGCGTGGGTTGGTTAGGTGCAAACATTGAGGCAGGTGTAAACGCGGGCGCGCGAAGGCGGATGGAGGTGTCACTCAGATGTCACAATAGTCCGAGACGAAACGGGTGACGGGGTGCGAGCGACGTCACGCACTGGAAGCTCGCAGAGGTTTGTGGAGATTTGGAGAAAGTTAGAGAGTTGAGTACTAGACGCCAAACGAGGAGGTTCGACTTTTGGAGCTCGTAGACGCGAGGCGAACTTGCGCTCTATGGGGGCCGCTCGAGTTGGGGGCCAAATGAATAAGACAGCATAGAAGATTGTGTCTCTCCTCCTTATGTCGAAACCTTTAACTCAAAGTTAATAAAAATGTTTCGTACCTGAACAAGAAGTCGTTATGTGTTTTCGAATTTCGAAATTCCTATGTTCTATCGTAATGTCCATTTCGTATATGTTCATTTCGCACATGGCGTTAATTGTGGCTATAGTACAGAAACAGTGAGAGATAACAGATATATCAATTGCGTTGAATTAAATATTTTAACAACACAGTCGACTGCGGCTGTAGAATACACAAAATGCATCTCTGTAGAGGTATAAGATCCCCCCGACCAGTATCCTGTGTATGACTCTAGACTATCAGATGGTGAGGCTCCAGTAATGCTGGAGCTTTGACGAATATGGAGTATCTGTTCATTGCCATTACTCCAAGGTCCACTTTGACATGGAATGTCAGCATCAGATCGGGTCCCAATCTAGAAATAGAAGGGTTTTATATTTAAACCACGTGCTAAAAAATGAATTATGTTAAACTGAATTGTTAGAAATAGAACTATTTGATCATTTAACTGTGTGAAAACAAATAACTGATGTTCAATTGAATTGTTAGTGATCTGGTTCCAACAAAAGCTATTCATCATAGCGAATGACTGCAAACGAATGCTGAATAGGATTATCAGAGTTGAATTAGAATACATAAAATCGTTTAACTAAGAGCAAAAATTGAATTATTGATGTTACATTGCTATACTGGGAACAATATGAGTGTGCCGAAAGGAATGAATAGCGTTGAATAGGATTATTAGTGTTGGATAGCAAAACTGGAAATCATTAACAGTAAAAAAAAAAATTGTGAGCAGTAAGCGATATCACTGTGTACAAATAACTGATTAAAATTTAATAGAATCATTTGTTTTATATAGCAATACTTGAAACCATTTAACAGTGGGTAAATGAATGAACTCTATCTTGTTTGTTTTTTTGTTGTTGTTGTTGTTTTTTTCAATTACCTACAAACTGTTCGCTAGCAATTCCTATATATAATATAGTAAGTAAGTAAACTTGGTGACTGCAGTTGAGGGCGACCAGAAGGCTTCCATTTCAATACCTACTACACCGAGATGTAGGGGAGGGTACTACTCTTTTTCCTGGATTGCTCCACTTTACCCTTGATACGTACCTGATATTACTGAGTGTTAAGCAAGGCAGTATCAAGTACCATGTTTAAAGTCTTTGGTATGACGAGACCTGGGATTGAACCCAGGTCTCCCGGATCATTGGCGAACACTCTACCCACTTGGGTAATGAGCTGGTTATACGCCATAAAATCTTACCAAACTACAGATAAATCTAATAAATGTAAATAATAATTTGCCTGAATTTCTAATGTGAATAAATGTCATAATGTTTACAGTGTTTAGGTTATCTACATTCATTTTTTAGGGGGAAGAGTCACAGTTTTTCGACTTGTAAACTCTGGCATTGTTAACTCCTCAATGAATCATAGATATTTGACCCATTTAAATTCTCCGATGATCACAAATATTATCATTACCTCATGAAATATTTGGGTTTATATTATAGCCATTGTTCTTGCGATCATAGTATTGTCTATTTCAGCATCGGATATTAATAGGAAAACGTAATATCAAGGATATTTGAAAGTCATTCTTTATCTTTATCGCACGTTTATTCTGCTTATAGTTTCTGTTCTAATTAAAATACGTAAAACATGAATCTATATCACCCATTTTTGTGAATTCTCTTGAGATAATTGGTGAAATGAGACACGCGTAGTAGACTTGAATTATCTAGATTTGGGTATTGTCCTCATTGCATATATATCCTAATTAGAAACACAAATAAGATACTATTCTGATTAATTTATCGATCTTCTCAGTTTTTCATTAAAATAAACTTCTGTAACATGGTGTGGAAACAAACAAGAGAAAAAAAACAAAACAACTGTCGTACCAAAAAAGAAAAATAATCAGAAATTCCTGTGGAAAATCTGGAAGAGAAAGTTGTGAAAAAGTTTAAGGTTTTTAAATTACGTCAAACCATGTTGGATCATTTAACAAAGAAGAAATAGAACTACCAAATCAAGAAAAAATCAGAAAGCTCAGAGAAAACGAAACCTAAAAATACTTGGGAATATTGGAAGCGGACACCGTCAAACAAATACACACGAAAGAAAAATGAAAGAAAAGAGTATCTCAGGAGAATTAGAAAACTACTTGAGTCAAAACTATATAGCAAGAACCAGATGAAAGGGATAAATACCCGGGTTGTCCCCGTCATACGACACTCGGCACCATTCTTGAAATGGACCAGAGAAGACCTTAAAAAATGGTCCAGAGAAGAAGAAAACTAATGACTAATGCATGAGGCCTTGCATCCCAGAGATGACGTTGACAGACTATATGTATCAAGAAAAGAGGGAGGAAGAGGAATTTCCAACATTGAAGACAGTATTGACAAATCGATACAACGACTCGAACTGCATAAAAAAGCGCAGGGGAAGACTGATCACAGCCACCAGAAACAATACTGACGACATGAGGATCAACTGAACGGAAGTAACCAGAAAACAAGGAGGGGAAGAAAAACAACTGTATTGACGTTTTTAGCTACTATTAATCAACATCTAATACGGGAGACGTGGACGTGGCCAAGAAAAGGGAAACCTTTAGAGAGTAACTGAATTTATTTTAATAGCAGCATAAAGCAACGCCATAAGTAGCAATCACATCAAAGCAAGAATAGATAAGACCAAACAAAACAGCAGATGTATGTTATAGAGACGAAACGATCAATCACATTATAAGTAAATGCAGCAAGCTAGCCTAGAAAGAGTATAAGACTTGACACGACTAGGTGGACAAGGTGATCCACTTGGAAGTGTGCAAGAAATTGAAATTTGACCATGGGAACAAATGGTATATGCACAACCCAGAATCTTTCTTGGAGAATGAAACTCACAAACTACTATGGGATTTTGAGATACAAACAATCCCCTAATCTCGGCCAGACGACCAGAACTTATTATAATCAACAAAAAATGAGAACTTGCAGAATTGTGGACTTTGCTGTTCCAGCGGTCAACAGATTAAGATTGAAAAAAAGTAAAAAGAAAGATAAGTACCTCGGCCTTGTCAGGGAATTGAAAAAAAACAAACTGTGCAACATGAAAGGGACGGTTATATATCAATTATAATTTCTGCTCTTGTCACAGTCACCAAGGGATTAGTAAAAGTCTATGGACTTGAAAATAAGGGGACAAGTGGAGGCAATCCAAAGTACACCATTGCTGAGATTGGCAAGAATACTGAGAAGTTTCTTGGAGAATTGAGGAGACTTGTCACTCAAACTCCAGTGAAAGACAATCAGCTAACGATGATGTGAAAAGCTCTCAAAATAATAATAATAATAATGATAATGTCACTGATTAGGGCTGATCAGAACCCGTGTGTACACGTGGTAGTGACAACTGGTCAATCAGGGAGACAGAAATGGTTCTGATAATATATCGGGATCATAGGTGAATGCATGAACGTCTTATCTACAGCAGCGTATTTCTGATTTGTTCTTTGAAAACTCAACCAGAAGTATCTGATACGACCATTTAAATAGCGAGTAAGTGCTGTTTGTTGGGATTGATTGATTTTAACTGCCTGTCATCCCACCTGGTGTTATTTTATGTCAAGAGATTAAGAAATCATACGAGTTTTTTCATGCATTGGAATATGAATAATGTTTAACAGATCGTTTTGACCCTAAAATGAAACTCTACCTGGGTGGAGTTGGGAGTAATGGGAACTTAGAGGTATTCCTTACTTCTCAAATATCCAGAAAGTGAAGATTACCATTAGAAGTAGTTTTTTATCACACCAAATATACATTTTAGTGGGGTATCTCATCCCTCTGCAGAGAATACAATCAGTGAATTTTAAGGCCCATTAAGAATTCATATATATATATATATATATATAGTAAGAGAGAGAGAGAGAGAGAGAGAGAGAGAGAGAGAGAGAGAGAGAAGAGGGAGAGAGAGAGATTGTCAAAGAAATAACGATTAAATGAAGAAAGAGAGAATATAAGTGCAAAAATGTCTGTAATAATTCTTTGTGAAGAATATCCAAATTAATGAAAATAAAGATAAACTTAATCTAATTTATTTATGATTAACCACGCTAAACTAATAGCATCCTTCGAAATTAGTTTAGCGGCCTAATATGGTGTCCTTTTCCGGTAATTAAACGTAAACTTATTATTAACAAGACTTTATGGGTTTAGTAAACTAAACAGCTATTTAAAATTTGCTTTTTTGGTATAGAATATATGAATCATACAAAAGATATTCGCATAGTAGATGCAGACCAAGAAATTCATTTCAGGCCCCGAGACTGGCCATCACACCCCGATGTGGAACACGAAGTCTGAAAATTGAATAGTTCGAAGAAATCCAAATATTGTCGGCGTGGCAAATCGCCCATTTTGTCAAAGAGTATAATCAAGAAAGGAACAGATAACCAGATTAACAAGATACCTGATAGCCCCAGTCTAATTTAAAAATTGCTCTTTGCGGAACTGCTCATCCCCCTAGAAGAGTGCGATCAATATGACTGAAAAATATAACCGATAAGAGGCAGGTAAAAATATAAACGCATAATATATATTATCACTATCTTCCCTCTCCCTAGGTCTTGGGTAAAGATTCAGTGAGAATTGAGATGAAAATTAGATTATAATTATAATGATAATAATGGTGCAGTCAGAACGATCCCCAAAGGATTGGTAAGGGAAATAGAAGAGTCGGAAATTGGACGACAAACCGAGACTATCCAGTCAAAAGTTGACTGGTAAGGTGATTAATTGGATTTTACTGAGTATCGACATTTGTAGGTTGTTTAATGCCAAATCCATTTTTATACAAATAATCAGTTCTATTTCAAACAATTCAGTTTAGCATTGGTACACAGTTTTATTGTCAAAAACACTTCTATTTTAAGCTATTCAGTTTATTCAAACCGTTATAATTAAAACAATTCAGCTTAGTACAAGTATAGATTTTGTTAACAGACAGTTAAATGTATGTCAGTTTAGCATAAATAAGCAGTTTAAATGCAAAAATTGTAAACTCTCAGAACCACTGTTTAGTTCTATTTGACCGGGCAACGATAGCAAAGAAGGAGTATTACGCATTCCACAAAGCTCCAGTATCACTGGAACCTCAGTATCAGATTGTTTAGTGTCATATCGAGGACACTCGATGGGGGCTCTTACCTTTCTGGAGAGGTGTAGTCGGTGTATTCTACAGCCCCAGACGACTGGACAACCAGTCAGCAGCATTGTTGAGATCGTCCAGAATACTAAGAAGAGTCCTGGACACTTGAGGAGACTTGCTGCCCCTCAGACTTCAGTGAAAGACCATTAACTAACACTGGTGGGAAAAACTTGCAAAGTGGAATAATAATAATGATACAATGAAAACTGGAGAGTGGAACTGATAGCTGGAGGAAAAAGCATAAATGAGGTAAAAATCCAGAGCGGAATCTTCCATGGAGATACGCTATCACCACTATTTTCAATAATAGCGATGGTGCCACTGAATCACATTCTTAGGAAATGCACTGGCACATACAAGCGTAATAAATCTCAAGAAAAATCAATCTTATGGATGACATAAAACTGTTTGCAAAAAATAAAAAAAGAATGGAAAACCCTAAAACAGACAGTGTGGATATAAAATGAAGATGAAGTTAGACAGAGAAAAATGTGCCATGCTAAAAATGAAAAGCAGAAAACATCAAATGATGGAGGGAACAGAATTGCGAAATCAAGAAAAAATAGGACCGCTTTAATACTATGGAATATTGGAAGCGGATACCATCAAACATGTGGAGATGAAAGGAAAAACTAAAAAAGAAAATCTCAGGAGAACGAGAAAATTACTCGAAATCAAACAATAAGGCAATAATGTCATCAATAGGATAAACACAAGTGCTGTTCCCTGATAAGATATCCGGGGCTATTCTTAAAGTGGACAAGAGAAGAACATCAACGAATGCCCCATAAAACAGGTAAACTCATGACGATGTATAAAGCCTTATATCCCAGTGGTGATATAGACAAGACTATATGTGTCCAGAAAAGAAGGAGGAAAAGGACACACTAGCATTAAAGCTGGCATCAATACATTGATAAGACGTCTCGAAGAAATCATACAAAAGAGCAAAGGAAGACTAATGACAGCGACCAGAAATAAAATGAACAACACAAGGATCAACAAAACAAAATAACTAAAAAACAAATATGAGAAAAAAACGATTTTATGGACATTTCAAACGAGCAAAACAACGTGGACATGTTTAAAAAAGGGAAAGATTAAGATAGAAACTAAATATCTTCGAATAGCAGCACAAAACAACGCTATAAGGACAAATTACATTGAAGCCAATGTAGATAGGATGAATCAAAATAGCAAGTGTAGGCTATGTGGAGATAGAGACGAAACGATCAACCATATATTAAGCGAATGCAGAAAATTTCGCAAAAAAGAGTATAATACAAGACATGACTGTGTGTGAAAGGTAATCCGCTAAGAGTTGTGTCAAAAAAATTAAATTCGATCATATAAGTGGTCAATGAAATATAAAAGGATCACATAATCTCAGCCAGACGACCAGACCAAGCAATAGTCACAAAAAAAAAAGAGAACCTGTCGAATGGTGGACTTTGCCTTCCCGGCAGACCACAGTGTGACAATATATGAAAGCGAAAAGAGAGATAAATAGCAACAGGAGGTGTAATGGTTATCGTCGTAGGAATTGGACACGACGATACGAGTTCAAATCCTGGACGAGACTGATTGCAGTTCACATAGCACTAATACCCTTAGGAAAGGTATGAATCAAATTATTCTCCCTCCAGCTATGGGAAAATAGTAAGACACACTGGGTTCTTCAGCCTTGGTGAGGCAACAAGTCTAGGAAAAGGAAAACTCTGAATTCAAACCTTTTAAACTCCGCTTAAAAATTGACCTTGTGTCATATCCTGCCCGAGCGGAGGGGTTGGTAAATATGATAAATAGCAATATCTTGGTAGAGAACTACAAAAAAACTATTGGACATAAAGGTGACGGTAATACCTACTGTAATTGGTGCACTCAGAACAATCTCCAAATATTGATAAAGGGACTGGAAGACTGGGGAATATGCGGACAGGTGGAGACCATCCAGATTACGACATTATTAAAATCGGTCAGAATACTGAGAAGAGTTACTATTACTTACTAGTTGAGAAGACTTACTATTACTCAAACTCCACTGGGAAACTATCAGCTAACGCTGGTGTTAAAATCTTTCAGAATAATAATAATAATAAAAATAATAACTCGTTTACATTTAAGTAATTAAGTTAAATTACCTTTTTCGAGGCAACCCGAAAGCTCCCTTTTCAATAGTTACTACACTGAGGTGTAGGAGAGGGTGTCACACCTTTATCTGGATTGTTTTCATTATCTTTGATCTATACCTTATAATGCTGAGAGTTAGGCATCATGTATTATTTTTTGGTAATTAGTATGACTCAACCTTGTATTGTTGTATTGAACTCCACTTTTCCAGGCCATTGACGAACCAGACTATTACACGCAATAATAAGCTTATATATATATATATATATATATATATATATATATATATATATATATATATATATATTCACATCTAACACTAATAATTTTCAAACATATCTATTTAATACATATATAAAAAATAAATTGTTTTGTCCATTCGGCTGGGGCTATAGAATACAGCGACTGTATCTCTACAGAGGGGTAACACCTCCCCAACGTGTATCCTGGATATGACACTAAACAATCTGATAGTGAGGTTCCTGTAATGTCGGAGCTTTGGGGAATGCGGCGCACCCTTTCATTGCCATCAATCCCAAGTTCATTCTGGTTTGGAGTGGCAGCACCTGACTGGGTCGTGTCTATTGGTCAAATAGAACTAGACCGTGGTTTTGAGCGTTTACAGTTTTTGCATTTAAACAGCGTATCTATGCTAAACTAAATTGTTTGAAATAGAGCTGTTTTGAGTTTTAAACTGCGTACTTATGCTAAACTGAATTATCTGAACTAAAACTTTTTTTTTTGGATTGCTCAGTCCTCGATATGACTCTAAACAATCTGATGGTTAGGTTCCTGTAATACTGGAGCTTTGGGGAATAAGGAGCACACCATGATTGCCATTGCTCCCAGGTCCACTCTGGGCTGGAGTGGTAGTAACTGATAGGACTATAGCTATGGGTTAAATCGAACTAAACTGCGTACTTATACTAAACTAAATTACTTGAAATAGAACTGTTTTGATATTTAAACAGCGTACATACTAAACAGAATTTTTGAAATAGAACTGATTTTGACATTGGAACTGTACTTAAGTACAGTTTCAAGGTCAAAAACATAATTTAAACTGCGTACTTATGCTAAACTGAATTGTTCGAAATAGAACTGTTTTGATATTTAATTGTGTGTAAACAAAAACTATACTTATGCTAATTTAAATTATTTGAATTAGAACTGTTTGACTAAATTGAATAGCAGGAAATAGAAATGTCTTTGACGATTAAACTGTAACAGAGTTGTTTGAAATAGAACTATTTACTTGTATAAAAATGGATTTGGGATTAAATAATCTACAAAGGTTGATATGCCGAAAACCCCAAACAAACAAACAAACAAACACTTAAATTGTCCATCCTATAACTCTGGATTAGTGGGGATTTGGGAATATGAACTATATAGGAGTGACTCCACACTCACCGGAGCTCTAAAAGAGAATTAAATTTAGTTTAATCCACTGGGCATTCATTTAATTTTGGGTGGGTGAGGAAAATTACCACGAAACAAGGGAAGGAATCGACATATTTTAAGCCCTACAGGCAGAACGGTGAAATTATTAACTCCTAAATGTTGCCGACGACAACGGTAAAATCGATCATTGTTCAAAGCTTACTCTAATATAAGATGGTAAATTCTTTGTGGCGTAGTAGCTAACGTGCTGGACTGTTGATGTTGTAGTAAGTGAGTTCAAACCTCATTGGCGCTATTACGTTCAATTTCAGACAAACACACTTTGGAAAGGTAAGAAACCCTTTACCCCACAAAGGAGAACTTTGGCATTAGATTAACCACGAAAGATGATATTCCATAAAACAAAGAACCAAAATAAACCTGTCCAAACGAATATAAGGAGATGAAGTCATTTAATATAAACTCAAAATCGATCACCTGCTTTACAACTGTTTTATGTAATTTAAATATCTTTTGTCATCTTCGAAATATCTTTACATTCAAGAAAATGGTCATAAAAATAAAATAAGATTCTTTTCTGGAGAATTATTGAAATTAGTTCTTTACGGAAATCAATCCTTTATAATAAAACAAAGAAAAATTAACCTTTTGCATTGCAATATGCACTTAATATTGAACTAATGAAAATCTGTAATTGGACTTAACATATATTGATCTTTTGCTTTCTTTCATTATCTTCCGATGACATTTCGGGAAAGTTCCCAATTAAAACGAAACACATTGAGAAAAATATAATTTCATTATTTGAACATCGATTAAAATAAAAATCATTTCGTTTGGCTTATTTTTGATTTTGAGATAAAGAAAGCGTAAAATTACGGATAGATATTTCAGATTTGAATTCAAAAATCAATAATTAAAAAAAATAAATAAAATGAAATAAAATGGAGTTTCTCTTTAAGATAAGAACAGTTGACAATGTAAAATAATTTTTTGTATTTAATATTCGTAACATTCATCCTTGGCAATTTGTTGGCCTTTGTGCCAAGTTAAAATGTAGTTACAGCATTTTCTCATCCAATGCAGAATTTGATATGCTTTGCTTAGTCTTTTATTAAAGCCAATCGATCGCTCCGAATTGACTGATTGACTGATGGCTCGGTAGTTTTTTTTTACTTGGGATCGATACTGTCTCTCGTTGGTGCCAGTTTTTGATATCTGAAATGTTACTCTACTTTAAGCCATGTCTTCTCTTTTGGCAGGATTATATTCGCATGGAATGCTACAAAGAAATCAGTTTACAAAATCAATCGATAAAAACCCTTTCTGCATCATTGAGTTATAATTGTCTCTCACTCTTCTTCTGACCTTGTAAGTTACAAGAAGACTGGCTATAAGACTGCTGAAAAATAAAAACTGTAGATAATTTCTGAGGATCAACATTCTCAAATGCTTGGTTGTACCTTCTTGTTTTCCTTCTAATTTTGAGTAATTTGTTGATTTTTAACGGCATAACGTCACGTATAGGGATATTTTATGCCTATAGTCTTGAGAATGACGTTAACAGTACGTTCATATTTACAATTTTGTGTAGTTATTTCTTAAGTGGCTTTGCATTCAATTATACTATTTCAATTATTTCTATCAAATTAAAAGTATTTTCACATAATTGTATCTGGGGCTGCAGAATTCACTGAATACATCTCTGCAGAGGGCTAAGACTCCCCCAACGAGTGTCCTGGATATGACACTAAACAATCTGATGGTGGGACTCCAGTAATGCTGAAGCTTTGGGGAATACGGAGTACCTCCTTATTGTCATCGCTCCAAGGAGCACTCTAGCCCGGAGTGGAAGCACCTGATCGAGTCTTATCAATGGGTTAAATAAAACTAAACAGTGTACTTATACTAAATTGAATTGTTTAAGATAGTTCTTTTTATATACATAAGGATGGATTTGTCATTAGAATAACCTGCAATGGTTGATATGCCAATAACCCAAACCCAAACAAACCATGGATTCAAGTATTCTTATTTGATACAAACAATTATATGGTTTCATTAATAATTACTATTCAATAACACACATTTGTCTGCACACAGTAGCATTGTTTCAATCAATTTATTATGATCCTTTGTATACAATTATAGCTTCCGGTTGCCCAGTCGGCTGGGGCTGTAGAATACACTGACTGCACCTCTGCAGTGGGGTATGACCCCCACCCAAAGAGAGCCCTGGGTATGACACTAAAAAATCTGATGGTGAGGATCCAGTAATGCTGAAACTCTGGGGAATTCGGAGTACCCCTTTATTGCTAAGGCTCCTAGATACACTCTGGCCCAGATAGGGCCTTATCTATGGGTTAAATAGTTCTAAACTGCGCACTTGTGCTAAACTGAATTGTTTGAATTAGAACTTTTTGAATAAACTGAATAGAAAGAAAAAATGTTTTTGACAATTAAACTGTGTACTTACATTTAAACTGCGTGGTTATACTAAACAGAATTGCTTGAAATGGAACTGTTTTTGACATTGAAGCTGTACTTAAACTAAAGTGAATTGTTTACTATAAAACTGTTTTGTCATTTAAATGTGGAAAGAAAATCTATACTTATACTAAAATGAATTAGAGAAATTAAAACTGTTTGACTAAACTGAATAGCTTGAAATAGAAATGTTTTTGACAGTTAAACTGTGTACACATGCTAAAATGAATTATTTGAAATATAACTGATTGTTTGCATAAAAAGGGATTTGGCGGTAAATAACCTACAAAGGTTGATATGCCATAAAATCCAACCAACCAACCTATAGCTTCCGGGAACTATATTCAATACTAATGATTTACAATTATATAGCCTTCAGTTGTTATATCTAATATTAATAATTTCCAAACAGATCTATTTGACCCATAGATGGGAGCATAACAGATACTACCTCTCCAGGTCAGAGTAAATCTGGGAGTAATGACAATTAAGCGTTCGTCTACGATCTTTAGATCTCTCGAACATAGGGCCACAACATCAGTTTAGTGTCCTATTCAGCACACCCACTTTGTATTTTTAGACTTGTATGAAGTGAAGACAGTTGTTGGAGGTACTTACTGATCATGAATAATCACCCATCTAAATAATGAGAAAGCTCATCGCTGCTTAACTTTTATGATATAGCAAAACCAGTGCAATAGGTGTTATTTAATCCTTACGTGTTAGTTAAGGTAAGTCGTAATAAAAGGCTAAATACGTCGGGCACCCTGTGAGACTGTATCACGTGAATAATGAACTACCCGCCTAACTCGCAAACTACAACATTATGTAAGACTTAGCATAGTTTACATTTGTCACTTGCTGACTACAACCTTATGTAAGACTGTGCATAGCTTATATTTGTCCCTAGAATTTAAGTTTACGGAACCTATTGACAATCAACTTCATGACTCAATAGTTATTGGTTTACGAGACACGCTCGGTAAGCATTAAACCAAGGGCACCTCCTCGTTCATTATTCAAAATATGCCGCTCAGGAATAATATACTGTTGTTCACCTGATAAACTACCTTCTTTTTTAAACAAATTGTTTCAAGTTCGAGACTGTTGGCGTATAGATTTACTTATTCTGGCTTTGGCGGAAATTAATTGTAAATCTGAGGAAATTGAAGACGTAGTCGGTCATTGACTGAAATCAAGTTATGGAAGAGCGTACACTGATAAAAACGTGGTCCAATATTCCTTAATAAAAAAGCTACCAACTAAAAGCAGGATCACCTTGACATGGCGTAGTGGCTACAGAAATACTCATGCTAACTACTTTGTGAATTCAATCCCGAATGGTTTTGTGACATAAATTAACCTGTTTTGAGAAGATATCTATTAACTGAACCGGTGATTTTAAAACAGAGACAACCGGGAATCGGCAACGTCAGAAGTAGGGGACCACAGAATCAGCAAGGGTGGCTTAAAAATTTATAGTATTTTATAAACCATAGAACGTCAAACTTGTATTTCAAGTTAAGAGTACGCACCTATTAAGGTTCTGTTTGAAAAGCAACCACTTCAAAACGTTTGGTTGAGTGGCTTCTGGTCGTTTGATTTTTTTTTTTTTTTTTTGTTGAATTATTCAATGTTTGATTTTGTTCGTTTTTGTGTTTTTTTTAAATATTTGAATGACAATAAATCAATTGGATTTGTAAACTTTTGCATCTTACTCTTCCAACATCTATTTTATTAGTAAAAGTGCAGAGATAGCATCTCTGAATACTTACGCAATTAAAACAGTTCTTTCTCACAGACTTTCCTCTTTTCGATCCTTAAGAGGACTTGCCCAAATAGTTTATTCTTTATTTTCGAACCCATTGAAAAATCAAGATTGCAAATATGGATTTCTCTTTGGCTTCTTTGTTAAATGGCATATCAACCTTCGTGGTTTATTCAATGTCATATTTGAAAAAAAAAAATTTAACCCACGGCTGGTAGGGAAAAGGAATTTCATAGCTTTCCTATGGGGACGAAAGTGAATGTAATAGCGCGACTAGAGTTCTAACTCTTTAACTTCCATGTCATGGTCCAATAAGTTAGTGCCTAAACGACCCTTTTCCTTGTGTTTTCTGAGAATCCATTGTTTTCTCAAAAAAACGGTCGAAATGCAGCTACCTTTTGCAATAAGGATTATGCGAAACCGTATTATTAGCATTTACTAATTTAATGACGAAATACTGATCTAGACTTACTGTGCAAAGTGAATTACGTGTATCCTTATGAAAGAAATATCAGCAAGAATTGATAACGGGTGCCATGTAAAGGGATTTCATCACTCTCACTAAATATCATTACTTAATGCAAATATTGGATGTGAAAAGCAACCATATTTTTGTTAAATTTCATTTTCATTTATATCTGGGTCTAAGAAATTTAATGTTTTCTTTTTATTTAGGGGTCCAAAAGGAAAAAGGGGTCTCGGTTCCAAAAAGGTTGGTGAACCACTGCAATAAATGTCGTTACTCAGGGCAAATATTTATTACAATTTTCATTGAATATTTTGGATAAATTAGATATTTATATTGTTGGGGAGTTCACGGGATTTTATCTTATTTCATTTGGGAATCAAAAAAATAGACCTTAAAATTAAAAAGGTCTTGACTCCAAAAATGTTTGTGAACCACTGCACTAATTGCCATTACTCAGGGCAAATACTGAATATGATTTTCATAGAATATTTTTGATAAATTAATTTTGTTTATGTCTATGGAGGGTCCAAGGGATTTAATTTTTTATTTAAATAGGGATGAACTTGATAGAACCTGAAAGAGAAAGGTGTCCTGTCTCCTAAAAGTTAAGAAACCAGTGTACTCCATCATCATAAAGCATTTATCTTAGCTCATTAAAAACTCTGGCCTTCCGTATTGTATCTGAGATATGATTAAGTAATGAGGCTCACCATGCATATTTAGCTAAGGGAAGCTGTCATTTACTAAGCTTAGCTTAGATTGGCACAAGGCTTGAATAATGAAGCACCCTGTGAGAATCAATGTTCTACATCTCCAGCAAACGAGGCCCAATGGTATGTAGTTAGGAGTTTTGAATGCGTGTTTTTTCTCATGGACCCATTCCTCAAGCATGGGCCGATTGATTGATTGATTTTTACGGTATATCAACCTGTCTAGGGTAATTGATGCCGAGATGTATGTTCATATTCATAATTTGGTGTATTTTTTCCAAAAAGTGTTTTTGTCCCAGTTATGTGATATCAGATATTCCTTTCTAATACAAATAATTTTCACGGTTGTATGGCTTCAAGTACTCCAACCTAAGAATAAGGATCTGAACCCAATATGTCATCAAGTAGCTAATAATGATATTAATAATAATCCTGGGTACAAATTTATATTCAGGCAACTGTTTTTCATCCAAATAATTCATAATTATGATTAAATTCAAGCATTCTAATACTAATATTTTTCAAAATGTTCAATTTAGTCCATAAATGGGACCCAAAGAAGTAATACCAGTCTGGGCCAGGAAAAAACCGGGAATAATAAGAATGAAAGAGTTATTCAGACTCCCCAGGTCTCCAGAACTTTAGCCTCACTATCAGGGGAAGTTTAGAATCATACTCAGGATACACCTTTTCGTGGAGGGTACCCTTCCAGGGTGAATACAATTAGCGTATTATAAGCTCAACTGACAGTTAAATGCATGGCTAAAAAATCTTATCGACACAACTATTTTATTCATAACTGGGGGCCAATGATAGATTAATGTATATCCTAAGAGAATCAATGCAAAGAAAACGCAATCTCAACCAAAATTCCATATTCCGTTCCGATAACCGTTACACCATTAACACAAATACACTTCTGATTTAAAAATTGATACAAACAACCTTTCCCTTAGAGAAATGTATTTAATACGATCAAATATTTAAATGATTATTTAAGTCAATATGTTAATAAAAGGAACGGCATTAACGTTTACGCTGTAGTAACTCTATCCTTGACCTCATGTCTTGACCAAATCTGTGTCATCGATTTTCTTTCGTGTTGTTTTGTGACTGTATCACAGCAGCCCGTGCTTTTTAACATGAACACTTTCTTCGTTTCCTCTTCAATACTCACACATTACTTCTGCTGTTTTCAACACAAAACTACACTTTTTTCTAATTCTTTAGTCCTTTTATATCAGTTCGTTCCTTAAAGCATTTTGTCTCTACCTCGAACACAAAATCTTTAAAAGGAATATATTTCTTATAGTCTAACTAGGCACGGTCATTGCTCATGGCTATCCGATTTTAACGTATTTCTTTTTTTCCTTTTGTTTTTGTTTGTATCAGTAAATTGAGTTGTCCAAAGTTGGTTTTTTTTTCAGTCTTTCCATTCCACTCCCCCACGGCATTTCCCCCTTCTATGATATTAGTTGGTCTTAGTGTATGTATTAGGATTGAAGATATCTGAACTCAAAATGTAAAAAAAAAAAAAAAAACCAAAAAAAAACCTAAAGAACAAACTTTGATATATTCTTCAATATATAATTAAACAAGTGTTGAAGTTTAAAAGCATTACAAGGATTGTATGTATTTACCCAACCCGTCCGTCGCAAAAAAAGAAGTGACTCAAGGTCAATCTTTAAGTCAAATACAGCCGGTTGGAATATATATTTTTCCTTTTCCTTTTTCTTGACTGGTTGTCCAATCAAGGCTAATAAACCTGGACAGTCACTCCTATTAACCCATTGCAGATAGGTTCATTTATTTTCTAAGGATATCAACAGGAAGTGAAAGGCAACAACCTTATCCCGGATTTCAAGTCGGATCCCCGATTACATTTCCTACTACAACCGTTAGGCTAAGCATGCCTTCACAAATTTTTAAGTATTGTAATCCAGTATTTAATATGATCAACACAGTTTTTCTGACAACTAACTTCTGGCATTAAAGTGTTGTATCTGCTCCGTTTTATCGATTGTTTTTGTCTGGTTTTCAGACAGGACACAACAAAAAAAAAAATGATAAAATAAGTTTTGTTTTTTTTTTCAATTAAAAGTCAAAACACTGGCTGTACTAATCAGATAATTTTTCTCCGTACGCATGCTCACTAACGCATTAAACTGGAGCGTGTTCGTGTTCGTTATTTTAACAACCCACATAAATATGCAAAAGACGTCGGTTAGAAGATGCACATGACAGAGCAGACTGTTTAAAAAATGTTACGGACACTATTAAAATGATTCCTTACAAAGTGCAGTAATTGGAGGGTTTAATGGGCTGGAATAAAACCATACTTCGTAGTTTTTTTTACAGAGATACTATGGCACTGTGAAGATGATGTGAGCTTCATAAAGCGTCAAATGTTTATCTAATGAATCGACTGTAAATCTCAGTAATAAACATCGATTGTTCCTCTGACCATTATCAATATCTTAAATTTATATCTTTATACATTTTTTAAATTGTTTCAGTGGAGGCTCTTCACCAAATAGATAAATAAAACTGATTCTGTTTATTCCATCTCGAAGGCAGCAAAAGGAAAGATTGTCTAACTCCTTTATTGCAATGGTTACAATGACCAGACAATTTTCTCTCCTTACCCACTCATACACGAGTTGGCTACCATATTAAACTGAATGTGTCTCGCAAACTATTTCTGTTGGGGGAGGTAGTTCAATATCAACTCAACGCTTCTTCAATAGCCTGCTTCAGCCTCAACCCTAGAGGCCGGCATAATGATTTACTTGTCTCCGAGAAGATTATTTGTGCAGAAAACCCAATCTTGAAGACATCTGAAGATCTTAAAGTTCTAGACAATGACAGAAATCGTGTCCTTACTTTACTGAGAACTCTGTCCTGGAGACATTTAACCCTTGATTCGAGCTTAATTATATTAATAATTAGAAGAATAATAAGTTTCTACGTATTCCTAATTCGAGAAATTGCCTCAGTTAATGGAGAAAGGGGTATTTTCATAAGATTGTAGAGACGAGTGTACAAGCGTGTAAGTGTGTATATGTGTCTATGTATGTTCAAACAAAAATTAGCCGGTGAATTGAAGAAAATGAATTGATCTTACCAGTCGGTCTGAGTGAATAGAAGGGAAATAGTTATGGTGGAAACAATCTAAACAAGAGGAAACACTGGAGGTGAACTGTACAAGGTGTCACCAAAAGAAATAATTTCTAAGAAGTATTTAAAATATATACATTTAAGATTTTCATTTGACAAAACGTAGAAAAGCATTAGAAACCTGAGTTATTATGTTTGTCAGTTTTGATGCCGGAAACTAAATTTTTTGCGCTTGAGTTAATCAAAACGAATTCTTGTGCAACGCCATTTTACTACCTGTTTCGAGATATGAGCGCCAATTACACGATCCATTGACTATTGTTACGATTAATCTAAAACTGCTGAATGTGTTTAAATGTAAAAGTGGAGAGGGTTCATTCTAAGATATTTTCCCCTTAATGTGGGTTTATTCCACTGTGTTTTTCTCAGCATGATTTGAAAAAAAAAATTATACCATGACGTTAAATGATTTAAGGCCGTTTGAGAAATATTTAATGAAACCAGAATATTTCAGGTATGGAACTTTTGTAATCCTTTGGGTTCAAAGAATGATTTTGTCCGACTCTTTGTCGTCTCTTCACATACGTACAATGCCGACTACTGAGTATGGAATGCTAACGCAATAGTTAGAATACTAACTCGCAGTGCTACTCTACATGCAACTAGTCTCGTCAGACCTCTGACTGATTTATATATTTACTATTTCTAGTAACATTACCCCAGTAGCACAATCCATGACGACAGTTGTCTTTGTTGTCCAGGCGATTCAGTATCGGCACATTCTTCTTACATAACAGAATAAAAATATCTTTTGTGTCATACCTGATATTAGCTTATTGACTGCGAAAAAATAAATAAATAAATAAATAGATAAAATAAAACAATAAGAATGTCTTCAAAGTGTGCCAATTACAATAATTGTGTCTGTTGTAGTAGTATGAGGATCATTAAATAAGTTTCCAGACTTTTTTCGTATGGGCACTTTTATTGATAGTACACGCATGAAACTCTAGTCCCCTTCGAAGTAATCTCCTCCGGCTGCAATGAACTTGTTGTACCGTTCCAACACCTTCTGGAAGGCCCCATGGAAGTCATTTTGTGTGAGTGTGTCAATGATCTTCGTCACAGCCTCTTTCATCTCTTCAATTGTCTCATAATGACAGCCTCTGAGCCTAGGGAATAACCAAAAGTCACTGGAAGCAAGGTCTGGACTATAGGGAGGCTGAGGATGTGTCTTGATACCGATCTTGGTAAAATAGTCTGTGACAAGGATGGAATTGTAGACTGGTGCATTGTCCTGGTGGAATTGCCACAGACCGAATTTGAAGAGTTCTGGCCTCTTCCAACGGAATCTCTTCCTGAACCCCTTTAAAACCTCAACATAGTAACCCTAACCCTAACCTTTTGGCCAATCAACTCTGGTCTATTGACTTCCTTACTTCCTCCCACACCTCTCATCATCCCTCACAGACTCACTGCCTTCTTTGAATCTCTTATGCCCCTCAAAAACTGATGCTCGATTCATGCAAGATGGTCCAAAAGCAGTCTGAAACATTCCATACGTTTCTGTGGCATTTTTTCCAAGTTTAAAACAGAATTTTATTGCATCTCGTACTTTTAAAGTGTCATGACGTCCAGATTGCATTTTTGAAATTCACCAGCTGTGACAATCAGGCTTTAGTAAGGTGTATTCCACTTCCTTCTGTAGTTGTTCATTTAAACCTGAAATCATAAAAATTAGTCAGTCATCTCATAAGATGTATAGCAATAACATAGTTGTCTGTTGTTTGCCATAACACTATCAATTATTGTTTCAAATTCGTCAAACATTACACTCTAAATACGCATAATAAGAACAACTCATACATACTCTCTCTCTCTCTCTCTACATATATATATATATATATATATATATATATATATATATATATATATATAACACATGTTAGAACCTGGTTAAATCCAAACTATAAACCAACTACATCTGGTTAAAAACTATTTGTATTCAATAAAAGTAAAATCAAGTTGGCGAGCGTAGTCGAGAGCAACACAGAGGTTCCTTTTACAATAGCAACTACACTATGGTGTAGGAGAGGCCGCTACTCCTTTCCCTGGATTGCTTCACTTTACTCTTGATAGTACCTAATAGCACTGAGTGTTAACCAAAGGGTTACCATTATTTGAGTTCTTGGTATGATTTGACCAGGTGAACACTCCACTTAATAGGCCGATTCAATTGGCGTATTCGATAGGACCATATTAAAAACCTTTTAAGAAAAAATTACACAAAAATTGTAAAAATGAACGTTCTATGAACACGGTATTATAACCTAGAAACATGAAATAACCCTAAATAGTTTGATATGCCTTTAAAATCAACTAATCACTCAAACCCTAAACTGTCGTCATGAACTCCAACAATTTTTACAATGTATTGTGAGTGTTGGTTTAGCTTCTTTGTTTAATGTCATATCAACCTTTGTGGATTATTTAAGGCTAAATCCATCCTTGTAGAATAGGAGTGATATTATTTAAACCATGGTTGTGGAAACAAGGTAGTTTATACCTTTCCCAAGTGAATGTAATTGCATGACGAGAGTTCGAACTCGCTGACTATGAATCTGCAGTCCAAAACGTTTGTCATTACACTACGGTGACTCCCTCTTTGAGTACTGATATTGTAAATAATTTTTGTTATTGAAAGGATAACATAAATATCTCCCACTATCACGTCGGTGGTGCAAGCGAAATTAGGCCAATGGCAATGGTAGTTCTATATACCTAATGTCTTATAATTTATTTTTCTGATACAAAAAGTTGTAATCATGGCGTCAATCGGTGCACCATGTACATTTGCTGTTGAATTTTTTTTTAAGACTGGAAAATCTATAATTGCAAAACATAAATCTTTTGTGTTCATTTCATATTAAGTCGGAATGATGTTGTTTCGGATAGAAAATCGATACTGCAATTGGTTTAAAATACTAACAATATCAGATGGCTCAGAAATGAATATGGTGAGTCGGTGAGATTAGTGTTCTGTCCTAGTCGCAATTATTACCACTCATTAAATTTCACTAACTTAAGATTATGACCTGAAAAAAAAAAAAAAGGAAAAAAACCTAATGCTTTGATCATTTTGGTTGATTGACAAATCCTGGATGATAAAGAACAAAAAATGTTTATTTAAGTAGGTAAAGTAGCCAAGGTCAATCAGAAGGGTCCCTTTTCATTAGCTACTACACCGAGGTGTAGAGGAAGGCGCTACTCCATTCTCTAGATTGTTCTATTTTACACTTGATCCGTACCTTATGAAGGTGAGTGTTAAGCAAGGTGGCATCAAGTACCGTTTTTTGAGTTTTTGGTATGATTCGACCTGAGATTGAGCCTGGGTCTCCCGGACCATTGGCGAACACTCAACCCATGAGAACAATGGCCCGGTTTATATAGATTTGTGTATTTTCTGTTTATTTCTTACGATAAAAAGAAAGTCAAAAGGATGCAATTAATGGTGACCATGACTGTATAAAAATGTGCGAAAATAGAGTAAAGATGGCGACATAAGATGGAGGTCAAGAGGGGGCTCCCCGGAAAATCTTTTGCATTTCCGTGTGAATATTATCTTTATTAGTTTTTGTGCGCTGCTTTAATATCACTTCATCGTCATCTGTGAATCGGCTTGAGTAAGAGAAATCAGAATATTGAAACTGTTCATATTTTATCTCGTCAGTTGTAGTAGTTTTCGTGTGGATAAAATTAAAAACGTATTTATCATAAAATCAAAAGCGTAATTATCATACTACAATATGAATGGTGAGTCGCCAATTCCTTCCCACAAAAATGACTATTATTGTTTGATTGATCTTAATCCCTCTTGCAATATCTTATGTCTAAACAATAGGAAATCCTTTATATTCATATGCTAATTGATTGAGTTTAAAGGCATCTCAAGCCGTCTAAGGTTATTTTATGACAAGAGGTTTGGGAATTGTTTTCATTATACATTCATATTTACATGCTTTGTGTGGTTGTTTTTTTTAGATTTTCGGGTGTTGTTGTAAAGTTTCAAGTATTTTTTTTAATCTAATATTACTTATTTATAGAGAATTTTATTGTTTCACGTTATTATTTCTTCTTAATAATACTTATTTGTTGGCACGCAATGTTATGGTTTTAAGTAATTAAAAATAATCCCTAATAAACAATTATAGCTTCAAGAAACCATTCTTAATACTTATTTACTGATACATAGTATGAAGTATCGGCTCATTGATCTAGTGGGTAGAGTGTTCGCCAATGGCCCGGAAGACCTGAGTTCAATCCCAGGTCATGTCATTCCAAAGACTTAAAAATAGTACTTGATATCTCTTTGCTTAACACTCAGCATTATAAGGTACGTATCAAGTGGAGCAATCCAGGAGAAGGAGTTTTGCGCCCCCTACGCATCAGTGTAGTAGCTATTGAAAACGAAGCCTTCGAGTAGCCCTCGACTAAAGTCGCCAACTTTACTTATATCCGTGCTGATGGCGCGACATGATGATGATATCTGTCTAATACAAATAATTTTCAAATAGAACGATGTGATCGATCCATGGATGGGAGTCTAATACGTACTAGGGTGAAACTGGGAGTAATGGCAAAAAAGGGATGCTCCACACTTCCCAGAACTCTAAAACTGCAGCTTCCCCCCCTCCCAGATGCAGCTTAGCCTCTTATCCAGGAAACACTTTTGGGGGGAGCAGGGAGGGATGGAGTAATCGTGTAATGGTTGATCATCGTAGAAAATGGCTACAGCGGACAGAGTTCAAATCCTAGACCAGGCTGTTTGCATTTCTCATAACTCTAATACCCAAGCGAAAGCTATACAACCAACTCTTCTCTTTTCCTCTATGGGTAAATTGTAAGGCAGACTGGGCTCTTTAGCCTTCGTCTGACAACCGGCCTAGGGGAAGTAAAACTTTGAATTCTTTTAAAATCTGTTTAAAAATTTACTTTGTATCGCATCTAAAGGAGAGGTCGGGTAGATATATACCCTTTTTACTGGAGGAGGAGGGTCTTACTCCATTGCGGAGGATGCAGTCAGCGTATTATTGGCCCCAATCGGCATGGTGACAAATTTCTGCCACTGATTATTTCTTAGGTTGAATTTGGTTGATAATGCATAGTCGTGGCAATTTCATTAACTCCCGATGAATTTTAAATAGTCTGAACTAAAGAGTGAAGTAGCAAATAATTAGAAATCAGAGAGGCAACGTATACCTGGGGAAAAAAAACATATCATTCGAAATTTTGTGATTGATGAAAATGAAGATATTAGTCTAAATAATCATTTGTAAGAGAATGACAATGTTTTATCTCAGAATATGAGAAAATAATTGTTATAAAGACAAATGGTGAATCATTTACCAGAGAGAATATTTTATGTATCTGAGTAAAATGAATGAGAACAATAGCAAAGAGAAAAAAATGGAGGGTAAAGTAAAAAAAAAAAAAAAAAAAAAAGAAGAATTTGGTGGGATAACAAGCAGACTCATTGTCTGGACACATGAAGAAACTTAAACGACGTCTGTTCTATTGGCTTTCGATATGAGAAAGACGTGGCTGTTTTTTTTTTCCTTCTATAAAGCCGATGCGCAATACTGCGACATGACTAAACAAACTAATTATTTGTCTTCGAATACACCAGGTCACTGAACACAAATATTTCAACGAAGTATCTGTTCATTTTTTTTTTGTTTTGTTTTAGCTTAGTGTTTCTTTAACTTTATCAAGTTTGCACAAGATTTTGGAGTTAGGAGAGGATTTTGCTTTTAGGGATTTAAAGTTGAGAAGTATGAACGTGAATGTAGACTCTTGAGAGAGTTGACTTAACTTGGACGCTTGTGGAAATAACCGAGAGAAATTATAAGGACGCATTATCGTTCGGTGAAGAGATAAAGCTTCGTCCACTTGGTGCTAGAGCTGATTTCTTTTTAGCGCTTTATTCATCTCTCTCTATCGTGTTTTGTTGGTATAATTTGTGTTGAAGTCATTTTCCCTTAACTGTGTTAGAGGTCCATGATTCTGTTGCTCTTCTATCTATCTATCTATCTATCTATATATATATATATATATATATATATATATATATTCATTTTTCGGCACTTCCTACTGATTTCACTAATGCTTAAACCATTCTAATGAGCGACTGACTTATTTAAACTGAAATTTCCACACACTTCATTTCCAACCAAATAAACCGTTCCATATATTTACCTCACCCCACGACACGAGCAGGATGTAAAGGTAAATTTTTAAACGGAGTCTAATTGGTTTGAATTCTGAGTTTTCCTTCGATCAGACTGTTAGCCATACCAAGGTTAGAGAGTTCAGTCTGCCCTACTATTTTCCTATAAATGGAGGAAAAATAATTGGATGTATAGCTTTCCGAGATTATTAGCGCAATGTGGAAGGCTAATAGTCTAGTTCAGGATTTAAACTTGGGTCATTGATATCCATTACACTACTAGCGCTTCCAAACTTATAATCCTTGCTTGATTTGTTAAGGCAGGAAGCACAAAGGATCGGCCATCTTTTCAAAGTTCTAATTTGTCTTTAAGGTGTACTTGCGTTAAACTCCTTCACCGGAAAAAAAAACCCTTCGAAATCTAATTTTTAGATTAGACTGACTATTTAAGTGCTCCAAAGAAGAATTTAAACAAAAGCCAATGGAAGAACAGTTGCATACTTTTTGAAACACTCTTTGAAATAGTAGTTGAGGATATCATCCAATCAGTAAGAGAACCTAGTTAGGTTATCTCAAACGTTACTAATCGACGCGAAAAATATTACGTAAATTGATTCGGTATTCGGTAATATGTAAATAACATCAAGAGAATTTTTTTCTATTTTAGTTCTTTTCAAATATCTATAGCTTTCTTCAAATTCACTACCTTTAAGATTGGATACCTTCACCTGTCTCTAAAAATTAACACCTCGTTTGTTTTATAAGCATTAAGTGGAGCAAAAATAACCATATTTACCCATGGTTTTATATCGTTTTTTTTTTTTTTTAGGGAGATATTCTTTTTTTGATTATTAAACATATTTTCCGCTCGTTAGAAGTTAAAAAAAAAACACAGTTCAGTTCATTACCCCCGTACAAGTAGTAGACAAATGTAAATTTAAAAATAAACACAATAAATAAGAGGCAAAAACTGATCAATGGAGTTGAAGGGCCACAATAAATGTTAGTCATAGTAAATCAAAATGAAAATTTCACTTAGGGAGCGCAGTGTTATTGTCTGAGAACCCCGAAGGGAAACGTTTCTGAGCAAATAAAACAAACAAATGGTGTGGGTCATCAGTGGCTGGGAAGAAATAGATAGAAATAAAAGTAAGTAAAGTTAGCGACCATAGTCGAGGGTGACCCGAGGGCTCCCTTTTCGATAGCTACTACACCAAGGTGTAGGGGAGGGCGCTACTCCATTCCCAGGACATATACCGGGACATTGGCCCAGCGGTTAGGGTGTTCGCCAATGGCCCGGGGGACCTGGGTTCAATCCCAGGTCGAGTCATACCAAAGACTTTAAAAATGGAACTTGATACCACCTTGCTTTACACTCAGCAATATAAGGTACGATTCAAGGGTAAAGTGGAGCAATCCTGGGAATGGAGTAGCGCCCTCCCCTACACCTTGGTGTAGTAGCTATCGAAAAGGGAGCCTTCGGGTCACCCTCGACTATGGTCGCTAACTTTACTTAGATAGAAATAATATTACTAAATAGAGAGTCTTTCGTTGTTTATTACTTTGTTAGTTTTTTTAGAGTTTGTAAGAGAGTCGGATTGCAATTCACTTGAGATTAAGTTTGACGTATTTTTTCTGCACCACTTTTTACTCTTTCTCTCTCGTTTTCTTCAAACTCCTTTAACTTTTTTTGACTCTCCAACTGAACTCATCCTTTTTGGAGCTCATCTACAAAAAATCCCTTCTCTTCTACAAATATTCTACTCGGCTTGAAATTATATATATATATATATATATATATATATATATGGACGTAAATGAATCCGTCAATATAAAAAAAAATGTTGGAAAACAAGGTAATCCAAAGAGAAGAATTAAATGTAAAAGAAAGTCGTTTTACATTAAAAATCCATTGGTGATCTAACATCACTCGATATCACCATTTCCAAGTCCTGATGATGGTTCATTCGAACCGAAGTGTTATTGAGTTGACTTTCTTTAATATTAAAAACTTCTCTTTGGATTAACTTGTTTTTCAACATCTCTCTCTCTCTCTCTCTCTCTCTCTCTTCTCTCTCTCTCTCTCTCTCACTCGATATATATATATATATATATATATATATATATATATATATATATATATATATATATACGAGCTATATTGAACAAGTCATGGAGGCAACAGCCCACAAAGCACCAACTATACGGCCACTTGCCTCCCATCACGAAAACTATCCAAGTTAGACGGACTAGACACGCAGGACACTACTGGAGAAGCAGGGACGAGCTCATTAGTGATGTACTCCTATGGACCCCCTCATATGGCCGAACAAAAACAGACAGTCTGCTCGAACATACATACAGCATTTCTGTGAGGATTCGGGATGTAGCCCTGAAGACCTGCCAGAAGCGATGAACGATAGGAGGTAGTGGTGAGAGAGGGTCAGGGATATCCGTGCTGGCGGCACGACATGACGATGATGATGACACACACACACACACACACACACATATATGTATGTATATATATATATATATATAAGGTATTGTTAATTTGTAATTCTTTTGCCGTCTGTAACTGACAGTTACATCAGACAGGAAAATGTTTTTTGTTTTGTGCTTTTGTTTTGCCATTTATAAACATGAATCTGTTACACAGATATAGAAACAGTGAGAGACTATCATTAATTTTTTAATACTCTTTTGCTTGCTGGTATTTGAATAATCTTTTATTTAATGTGTTTTTTAAATGATTGTTACTTTCGCATTTCATATTTTTCTTTCTTTATATATATATATATATATATATATATATATATAGAAAAATAAGGAAGGAAAGAATCGTGAATAGAATCATCGAATTTACCCGGTATATATATAAATATATATATATATAGATATATATCTTCCTTTTAATGTACCGTTAATGGTGCTTCTATTTGACTTCAAATTTGGTATACTAGGAATTTGATATCAATGATAGTAATTACTGAACCAACGATGATATTTCATTACATCATACCCCAGCTCAAGGCTTATATCCCTTAGTCCATTTGTCCATGCACTCTACAACATGCACAACATTTTACAGGTTTTCATAATTGCCGATGAACAAGTCTACTATTATTGACATTGAGGCATTGCTTATTACACCTCACTTGGATGAGTGGATATTGTAATTGAGCTGTGCATAAAAGCCACCTGGTTAAACGAATTATGTTGTCAGGTCCTTGTCGACTTGCAGTGTGGAAGAAATGACAATAAGGTTCTCCGACAGCTTCTGTTGGCTCTTTATGATAATGTGTTGTGTAGTTTTAAGAGTTCCCTATGATTACTATTGAAACCGTATTCTATCAAGAAAAGCGTGATATACATAGATCTTGTCGCTAACAATTCGCACCCTTTCATCATTCAACAAGGTTATGCAACTCCCCATCGTGCTCAGTTGACAGGAAACTAGTTCCTGGAACAATTGGCTGGGCACCAGACCTTTGCGTTTAGCATAGTAAAATATTTTTCAGCATCAATGGGATATATTGCAGACTTCAAGAAATTTCGTACAGTCCCACCCAAAATATACAATACAGTCATGAACAGCTTTGGAAAGTAACAAAAAAACAACGGATTCTAATAGATTCTATGCCACTTCATAGTAGAAGTGATTGGAGCTAAGGAAGACGCTACATGGTATTAGGTATGTTTTGTAAGATATTGACACTATATATATATATATATATATATATAAGTTGAAAATGTAGATTTGTTGTAAATTTGATTGTATGATAAAATATGAGGAAAGTTTGGTAAATCAAACACTTAACTCAAATTTAGCTGTTATATTTCGTTCTGTTTTATTTCATCTTCACGAATTTCTTCAGAGACTGTTCTCTGAGTTTTTCTATTTAAAAGCATGCGAGGAGAAATGATAAGATGGTTTAGTGGGTATAGTGTTAGCAGGAAAGTCAAATGTACCTGGTTTCATTGAAGATTTTTGTTTTGAAAGTGGAGATAGATTTTAGGGAGCTGATAAGAAAACGTTGGGAAGGGTCTGTGTGAAAGGGGTTTTGTCATAACTTGTTTCATGGAAAAGATATCGACTATAATGTGATGTCACAGAAAATTGTCTGTATTGTTGTGTGTATGTTGTAATTGAGGGTGAGGAAGGGCTAAAAGGCAAAATGATAAGGAAAAACAAAAGCGCCCACATCTACACTTCGGTATTGTAGCTATTGAAAAGGGAGCCTTCGAGATTTCCTTGAGTATATATATATATATATATATATATATATATATATATATATATATATATGTATATTTAGGCAGCATTTCTTCGTTAATGCAAATTTCATTAAACATAATAGACATTTTATGTCTACATATTTTCTTTTGGATCCGTTCGAATTCCCGTATTACTTTTATTGTATTCTGGGGGAATTGATTTATGTATTGTCCATAGTTGCATGTATCCCTAGTACTTTCCCAAAGTCGGGCAGAAAGTACTAGGGATACATGCAACTATGGACAATACATAAATCAATTCCCCCAGAATACAATAAAAGTAATACGGGAATTCGAACGGATCCAAAAGAAAATATGTAGACATAAAATATCCATTATGTTTAATGAAATTTGCATATATATATATATATATATATATATATATATATATATAAGGTTAATTCAATAAAAATGTTGACTTTTTCATAGGGAATTGGCAACTGAAATAATTGTTTAAAGCTAAAGCACCTTTTTCAAGAAAAGCTTTACTGATTGGTCCTTTAGTGTTTCAGAAGACCCCCAGAGTGACCCTGTTTATTGACAACTGCATCCAGAATTTTCCTCAATCAGATCTTCAGTGTAGTGTACTAACATTTAAACTGCGTGCTTATGCTAAACTGAATTGTTTAAAATGGAACTGTTTTGACATTGTAACTGTACTTACACAAATGTGAATTGTTTAATATAGAACTGTTTTGACATTTAACTGTGTTTAATCAAAATATGTACCTATATTAAACTGAATTAGCTGAATTAGAACTGTTTGACTAAACTGAATAGCTTGAAATTGAAACGTTTTTGACGATTAAACTGTGTAATCATGCTAAACTGAATTGTTTAAAACAGAACTATTTGCAAAAATATGGATTTGGCGTTGAATGACCGACAAAGGTTGATAGGCCATAAAATTCAACCAACCAACCAACCAACCAACCAAGTGAATTGTTTGAAATAGAACTATTTTCATGAAAATGGATTTGGCGTTGAATGACCTACAAGAGTTGATATTCCATAAAACCTTAATAACCAACCAACCAATCTTCAATGTATTTCCACTGCATGGAGAGTCTTTTTGACTCCACCTCGTGGTGGCAAGGCCACGTTTTACCCATTTGTAAAGACTCTTTTGACTAAGATATACTCCTCTGTACACATCGCTCATTTCTCTGCAAATTTCTCATTGTTTGCACTTCTCAGTTACCATGAATTTGATGACATATCTCTTTTCTATCACCCTAATTTATCGACACTTTGAATAAACTCAAAACAAATTTATTTTTGCTATAAAACATTTCAAAACGACACAGAGTTTATATTCATATAAAAAAAAAATCAGTGACTCTCCTTTTTAATAAGGGTCAGAAAAAAATACAGAGACACAAGAAACGAAAAAAATAAAACAAAGTATATTTACATGTTTCTGTTCGATACCACATCCATAAGGATATCAATCATAAGAGTAATACAATACATATACAGATACAGGCGGACTCTATCGGTTCAGATACGAACAGGTTTATTAATTTCTGACTTAGGTCCATGGCGACACGACGAGAGAGACACAATTCTTAAAAGCCTATGCTAACCATACTATGCTGACCCCACCCCAAAGCGTGGTGCATTTTGTGATGTTTAAGATCTCAATTCATCTCTTCCAGTCAAGATCCGAAAAACCCAACCGCATGCCTCAACGGTAGAAAACCCAACTCTCGTCTCCAACGGTCGAATACCCTACTACATCTTTTAACGGTAAAAATCCAACTGACGTCTTTTCAAAATCCTCAAATTTTTGGGACCATCACTTCTGGGCATGAGGTCTTCCACACTCCAGCCCCATTTCCTGTCTGGGGTTTATTATGATAAGTGGTGATTGTCACATCCTTTGCACACGAGCGTAAAACTTCACCAAATGAGTCAAAGCCTTACGAAACTCAATGATAAAATATAATTAACGGACAATGATTAATATAAGAAAAAAATCTTTCCTTAATTATATAACATTTCATGAAACATAATATAACAAACAGATCTCATAATCAAATGCCTATAAAAAAAATATACCATCTTAATACAAATATAGTAACAAATGTCACCAGGACAATAAAAAAATCAAATTCAATCACTCTACTCGGCATACGCTCCCCAACCCGGAGTGTTAAATACTCTGTCGAAGGAATATAACGGTTGCCACTCGCTTATTGCAAAGCTCTTCTTGCAAATTGAGTACTCCAGCGTCCGATTGCGCAAAATGTAAGCAAACGAAATTTGATACACATGTGTTAATTCCAATGCTAACGTTGAGGCGTACACTTGACCTAGGGATATGTCATCAGCCTGACGTAAATTTAGGTGGGTTTCAATCCCGGCTTGGAGCGTCTCGCGAGTCTAGCCACACTGACGAGTTGTGATACAACAAAACAGTTTGTCTGTGGTTAACAATAACGGTGCTATGCAAAGCTTTTCGAACGAATTGGGAACTCCGGCATCCGATTACGCAAAAATGTAAACAAACGAAAGCTAATAAATATGCGTTATAAATCCTGAGATGTCACCGAAATGGCTGAGCGGTTAGATACCATGTCTAACGTAAAGTAAGCTGGTTTCGATCCCAGCTTGAAGCGTCCTACGTGTCTAGCCAGACTGAAGAGTTGTGATACAACGAAACAGTCTGTTTGAGGATGTCACTATATATATATATATATATATATGTGTGTGTGTGTGTGTGTGTGTGTGTGCACGCGCCCGTGTGTGTATTGTAAGAATGGTTTAGACAAGTGTTCAACGGCGATTGGTAACTGTCAGTTTCACTCCTTTGTGATCATTTTTTAAATGATCAAAAATGCTAGTGATTGACATTTACCAAAGGCCACTAACTACGTGTACACACCATCTAAAAAGATTTAAAAGTCCTTTTTTTAAACACTAGGTGACATTTGAGAATATTTTTATCTAACCTGCTTTTACATGAAATGATTGTTTGGTCACATTTAATGTTTTTGGATACCACTGAAGAGTTGTGATATAACAAAACAGTCTGTCTGTGGATGACTATATATATATATATATATATATATTGTAATCAACAGACAGTTTCGTTGTATCACAACTCTTCAGTGTGGCTAGACACGTAGAATGCTAGAAGCTGGGGTCGAAACCCGCCCAACTTTACGTTAGACTTAGTGTCATACCGCTAAACCAGCAAACGAACCACGACAGGTCAGGAATTATAAGGCGTTATGTAGTAGCTTTCGTTTGTTTATATTTTTGCCCAACCGGATACGAGAGTGCTCAATTCATTCGAAGAGCTTTACATTATGCGAGTGACAGTCGTTAATTCCTTCATCAGAGTGCTCAACCACCAAACACGAAAGTAAAAGTCTGCTCTCCGGACAGAGACACAGAATACTTCGACATTGTAGCAGGTGTGCTACAAGGAGACATATTAGCTCCTTGCCTCTTTATCAGCTGCCTTGACTACATTATTGATTACACGGTTTCAAACTGGCAAAGAAAAGAAGCAAAAGATACCCTGCTCAAACTATTATGGACTCGGACTACGCCGAGGACATAGCGCTTCTGGCATATACACCCGAAACCCTGCTACATAGTCGGGAACGTGCAGTTGCTGGCATAGACTCCATGTCAATGCAGACAAGACGGAATACAATCAAAGAGGCGATATCTCCACACTAAAGAGTGGGCCTTTGAAACTAGTGGACAAGTTCACCTACGTAGGAGGCAGTGTCTCATCAGCCGAGAAAGACATCAACACGTGACTAGCAAAGGCATGGACAGTTATCTAGAGATTATCGGTCACATGGACCAGACCGATAAAATAAAACAGTTTTTTTCCAAGTAGCGATCGTGTCGATACTGTTATATGGATGCACTACATAGATGTAAACTAAACGTATGGAGGAAAAGCTTGACGACAAATACAAAATAATACTGCGAGTAGTATTGAACAAGTCCTGGAGACAACAATCAACAAAACAGCAGGTATACGGCCACTTACCACCCATCACGAGAACTATAAAAATTAGACGAACCAGACATGCAGGGCGTTGCTGGAGAAGTAAGGACGAATTCATAAGCTATATAATCCTGTGATCTCCTTTACATGAACGAACAGAGGCAGGACGACCATCTAGAACCGATATACAACAGTTCTCTTCAGCCTTGAAGACCTGCCGGGAGCAATGGACGATAGACACGGGTAGCGAATGAAAATCAGGGAGTACTGTGCTGGTAGCGTGACATGTATATATATATATATATATATATATATATTTATATATATATATATATATATATATATTGAAAAGCGATTCATGTATTCAATCAATCATTTCAATAAAAAAAAAAAAAGTTGGATAAAGAATGCTCAAAAGTCGCCAAGGATAAAAAAACGTTACATAGATATTGTTGTTATCATTCTTGAGGATTTGCTGCGAGCAATATTGAACAGGTCCTGAAGGCAACACCCCACAAAGCAGCAGCTGTACGGCCACCTACCACCCATCACCAAAACTATCCAAATTAGATGAACCAGACATGCAGGACACTACTGGAGAAGTAGGGACGAGCTCATAAGTTATGTACTACTATGGTCCCCTTCACATGGCCGAGCAAAAGCAGGGCGACCAGCTCGAACCTACATACAGCAACTCTGCGAGGATACGGCGTGTAGCCCTGAGGACCTGCCGGAAGGAATGAACGATAGGGAGAGGTGGCGAGAAAGGATCATGGATATCCGTGCCGATGACACAACAAGATGATGTTGATGAAACAAGAAAAAAAAAACGAATTTTACATCCGAAGCAGATATTCAAAAATAACTTTTTTTTAAAAATTTGGTACATCAGCGAAATTTCCTTAAATTTAATGAAAAAAAAAACTGTCGAACATAAAAATGATTAACAAATAATCAACGCATTTCACGCTATGGTACACCACGGGAACGCAAATGATTATAATATTGGATTAATTAGTGTGTCTTAAATGTATAAAAATTAGTGGGAACACAATTTGTTTCAATGAGGGAATATATAAATTGTATTGATCCTCCTTCTCTCAACTTACAACATAGTTTCAACAAAATATCCCCAATTTTCATTAAATATTTCTCGAGGAATGAGGGATGGTAAAGTTCTCAAACAACATAAAATTAAACTAAAAAAACTGATATAATAGATATGATTTTAAAAAATGATATAATTGATATAATAAAAAACTGATAAAATTGATATGATAAAATAACTTATATAATTTATAAAACCATCTGGTTAGAGTGTTCGCTAATGCCCGGGAGACCGGAGTTCAATCCCAGGTTGAGTCATATTAAAGATTTAAAAAAAAATGGTGCTTGATGATGCCTGGCTTAACAGCATTATAAGGTACAGATCAAGGGTAAGAGGAAAAATCCTCGGTGAATGAAAAAGGATCCTTCGGGTCACCACCACCACCACCACCACCAACAACAACAAATATAATGATATAATTGATATAATAAAACAATTGATAGAATTTGATTTAATTGATGTAATAAAACAAGTGATGCAATTTACATAATAAAACAATATAAATGATACAATTGATCTAATGAAATAACTAATATGATTAATATATTAAACAAATGAATAAATTAGCATAAGAAAGCTGATATAACTGATACAATAAAACAGGTAATATAGTTGATAAGATTACTCGAATCGATATAATGAAAAAAACTGATATAATTTATTTAGTATTGCAACTGATCTAATTGATATAATAAAAAAAGGTGCTATAATTGATATGTGACTCTGATTAAAATGATTAAGTGATATAATTGGTATAAAGAAATAATTCATATAAAATGGTCCAAAAATGAACTAAGACAGAATTACTATCATTTTTTCTTTTAATTCATCATTTCCCTTTCCTTTTTTTTTTTCTTTTTATAACTTTATAAGGGCAAACTTTCCACCTCTCCGTAACACGTAGACTTTGTTTTTCCGAAGGGTTATTCAATTTATGAAGAAGCTATCAATATTGCAAAAAGTCACTTTAAAATTCCCTATTTTCTTTCTTTTTTCCCCATATACAAGGACAAACTCAAAAGCGACATCCTCCTATAGACTCCTTCGCACGGACATGCAAGTGTACGAACAGCTCCTTACGGACACAGGATGTAGCCTGGAAGACCATCCAGAAGTGATTGATAAAAGAGACTATTGTCGATAGAGAGTTAGGGAAATCCGTGCGAACAGCACATGATGATTATGATATATATATATATATATATATATATATATATATGTATGTGTGTGTGTGTGTGTGTGTGCAATCGAACTCTCCGCCAAGGGCAGGATGTGACACATGAGCAAATGTGAGTAAAACTGTTGAAATTCATACTTTTATTTCTTTTAGGGTGGATATCAAACCAGGACTAAATCACCCATTTGGCTAAACAATTTACTCATATCTGGGGGAGGAAGAAGTAAGTTCATGACTTTCCCAAAGGGGATTAGAAAAGAGTGAAAAGCAAACAGGATCATCCGGTACTGGAACACAGGTCAACAATTACATTTCCTCCAATGTTCACCGTTACAGTAATATATATATATATATATATATATATATATATATATATATATATATATAAATTATTTACATTTGTATATTACATGAATATTTTGAACTGATTGTTTATTCTATACATCTTGAATATATCAAATTTATTTATTACATATATATGCATAATGCGCATATGATATATATATATATATATATATATATATATATATATATATATATATATATATATATATATATATATATATTCTATTAAGATGAAGCTCGATAATGTTTAATACTTAGAGTATTCAGACTATTTTCTTCATTGATATTTTCACAACATTTGGCTGGTGCATCCTTTGGCCTTCTGCATGTATAACTTGTCAAATTCGGGAGCTTATACGTTACTTTTAACCAAACCCTTTTTGTAATCTAAGGGGTGTATATTCCGTTAACCATAGCCAGGCACAAGTGTTAAGCTACAGTAAGTATTCCTAGTTATTTTTACCTGGAGTCAGGATTGAACCTGTGACCTCCAGATTATTTCACTTTGAAGTCAATTAACTGAACCCCCTATATCCTTTATTCTACGTATCCTCCGGGACAATTTCGAATGAAGTTTTAGGAGTTATAAATCTGATGGTTTTATCAATACTAGGAATTAATATATATTACTATTTTGGGCGATTTTCTGACCTTAGCTCATATTGAAATTTTTCTAATGACTCGTACAGAGCAGGAATTCAAGTCATCGGTGAATTGAAAGTCAACATTCACTGGTTTGGTTTGGTTTGGTTTGGTTTCTTTGTTTAATGGCATATCAAACTTTGTAGGTTATTTAATACCAAAGCCATTCTCCTAGAAGAACAGTTGTGGTGGTACTATTTAACCCATAGTTGGGAGGATAAGTGGGGCTTATACCTTTCCCAAGGGTATTTGCCCGAAAGAGAACGTAATAACGCGACTGGAGTACGAACTCGTTTATTACGATTCCGCAGTCCATCGCTTTAACCATTACACCACGAGGACACTCCCAACATTCACTGGAGAGTACATTAACTTCAATTCCCACCATCCATTCAATTTAATGAAAGGAATCTTTCTCTGCCTCCATCATTGAGCAAAAGCCATTAGTGATGACATCGATGCATACCAAGATGATTTAGTTTTGTTTGTTTTAATTTGGTTTAATGGCACGTCAACCATTGTAGGTTATTTAAAGCCAAATCAATTTTTATATATATAAGTAAGTAAAGTTGGCGACTTTAGTCGGGGGTGACCCATAAGCTCCCTTTTCAATAGCTACGGCACCGAGGTTTCGGAAAGGGCGCGACACCATTCCTGGGATTGATCCACTTTACCCTTGATCCTCACCTTATAAAGCTGAGTGTTAAGCAAGGTATCATCAAGTACCATTTTTGAGTCTTTGGTATGACTCCACCTGGGATTGAACACCGGTCTCCCGGCCCATTAGGGAACACTCTACTAATTAGGACAATGGCCCTGTACGATATATAAAAACAGTTGTATTTCCAACAAATTAGTTTAGTATAAGTATAGTTTTTATTTAGACACAGTTAAATGTCAAAACAGTTCTATTTTAAAAAATTCAGTTCATCATAAATACACAGTTTCACTTTCAAAAATAGTTCCATTTTGATTAATTTAGTTTAGTATAGGTACACAGTTTATTTCTATTTGACCCATATATACGAACCGATTGGGTACTACCATTCCCGGCCTGAGTAGATCTGGGAACGGTGTCAATGAAGGCGTACTCTGCAGTCCCCAAAGCTTCATCATTATTGAAACCTCACCATTTCATTGTTTAGTGTCATATCCATTCTTCGGCGGGGGTATTACACCTCTGCAGAGATACAGTCAGTGTATTCTACAGACACAGCCGACTGGGCAAATATGATTAGTTTAAGAGACGACCTCAATTGCAATAACTTCCAGCGAGCATAACATCGGTTCCAAGAAATCTGAATTGAATAATAGATAAAAATTCCCCAAAACTCACCACAGTTAATCTACATCAAGTCAAAGATATAGCCGAACATATTTTGAAAATATCTAGTCTACGTGATATCAGGACAATATTTAGGAGTGGTTAGACTCTTCGAAAATATCTCTTCATTGTAGAGTCTCAAACAGAATACAATAAGACCAAAAATTGTTTGTACTCCATACCATGTAATTGTGGTAAAGTATACAAAGGTGACTCATGCTTCAGACTAAAAGTAAGTCTAAAGGAACATCGAAAAGCAGTATATCCAATTGAGTCGGAAAATCGGGTATGGCTAACCATATTTGGAAAGAAAAGGGAAACATTTCCCTTATGGAATAGAGTCAAATTAAAAGATAGGGAAGAAAATTGGGGAATAAGACATCCAAAGAAGCTGCGCATATGTTGGGCTACAGCAGCCTGTTGAGTAAATCAAGTATAACGATGAATGGGCTACCTAATTTAACAAGAAACTTCCGATAAGGGCCGAAGGACCCGTTGGCCGAAACGTTGTTAATATAACAATAAATTGGAAGACAATAGTTCGAATACGCTAAATAATATCACACACACACACACACACACACATATATATATATCTATATATAATGAATATATATATATATATATATATATATAAATTACATACTGATATATGCATATTATAATAGATATCTATATGATAGTATATATATATATATATATATATATATATATATATATATGAGATATATTCATATGATACGCATATAACGCATATACATAATATATGTTTATATATATGCATACGTTATATATATTATATAATATTATCTATCTTTCTATCTCTGTCTGTCTGTCTCTCTTTATATATATATATATATTCATTATACATATTTAATACATTTTTTGGATATATTTTATATATTACATATTACATATATCATAAATAGATAATATATATAATATCTTTATTTCATATATTCTTTATATATATATATATGTGTGTGTGCGTGTGTGTGTGAAGCAACAGGAATCATTGGTCTCTAAATGAAGGGAAATAAAACAGAGAGCAATTTGTTTAAAACAGTAAAGAAAGCTATTTACCCTCTAAGTGGCAAGCCTTAAGAAATTGAATATTATTTTATATACCTTGGCAGCAGCACCTTTTCTCATTAAAATCTTTCCAACATACCCCTTGTGAACCCATGCAATGTTATTGAAAGGTAATCGATAGCATGAAAACCTTATTTATGTTATATTGTTATCTACAGCATCATAACGACACAATAATTAAGACAGACGCAGGAAGACTTCTTTAAACAAAATATTTACCTCTCACTTTATTACAAGGGTTCGAAAAGGGTTACTCAAGGTTTGCGTGTGAGAAGGAGCTGGAGACCGAACAGAACTGAAATATTTTGACCCCCAATCTTCTGGCCGTCAGCGTTGTGTCTTTCTCGTTCAACCAGGGCTGCTCAACCGGAGGCCAAGGGGCTCAGTCTGCTGGGTGATAGCTTTCTTTACTGCGTCTTATCAGCAACCTCTCTGGTCCCCAAACTCCATCTGGTTCCCGAGGGTCCCCTCGGCCGGGTGTGGCTTTCCCTGCGACATCTCGTCTATAACTCCCACTCCAGCTGAACTGTAACTGCCTTGACTTCTGTCTTGACTGAGTTATATAATAGTTCAACGTCCACTCTATATTTGAAATCGCATGTTTGATCGTCATCAAGCAGAAATAACTGTCATGCAGTTCACAGGTCACTCTCTTCCGGTGCGTCAGTCTATGAGAGTATCATGGGATTTTTTTTATCTTGTCCCATTTTGTTAGCCAATTTCCGCCCACGCGATTTCCTCTCCTAACTGCCATTGGAATGTGTCACTTCCTTCCAGTGCATCACCTTGAATGGAATTTTGGGCCGGGTCAAAGGTCAAAATATAACATTTATCCCCTAAAATAAAACGGGATTTCTTAAAGCTGTAGTAATGACCCACATGAACGCCAATAAAACCCGTTGAGAAAACTCAACATATGGACTACCCATGTATGCTGAGTGTTTTATTGAACAAATCCTAAGAGCAGTTCCCTAGAAACACCTAGCTGTATGGCCATATACCTCCCATCTCACAAACCTTTCAAGTAAGGCCAAAAAGATATGCTGGGCTCTGCTAGAGATATAAGCACTAACTAATAAGGTAGCTTCTCACATGGGCACCTACATATATATACACCAGAGTTAATCGATAAGCAAAGATCTATTTACATTAGCTCTGTGTGGACAGTGGATGCAGTCAAAAAGACCTGACTGGTCGAGGGATGATAGGGACAAATGATAAGAGAAGAATTATTCATCTCCATCCTGTTAACGTGACTTGATACAGACGATGATATATATATATATATATATATACTTATACGTGAATGTGTACATTTTTGTGAGTTCGTATGTTGGTGATGTAGGTTCTTACAGGTGCCATTATCTGACTTCAAAATAAAGATTCTAAGTTTATTTTTCTAATTTTATTAATCGGTAAGGATTATTTGTTTTTTCCCATTAAGAGCGTTTTATGACGAATATGTATAATTCATTTAAAGTTTATGAATATATTATAAAGTAGATAACCGTTTATCGTTGTGCTTAACAGGCCTAGGTAATACGTGCATAGCATCAGTTGTATTTGTTCCCTTACTGCCTAAATTTTTCCTCAAGTTCAAATAACTCTAATGCAATAAACGTCATTGACTGATTGAAATATTTTAAAGTTTTGTATTTGGGTGCGTATTAAATGATCTTTGTAAAAAAAAAATGGTTTTTAATGAAAATCAAATTTTAGAAAATAGTTTTAAAATGTAATGTTTACAAATCCGTTTGATACCTTCTTTCTTTAATGCTGTTCTCTAAACACACACATGCACACACACACACACACACACACATATATATATATATATATATATGAAAATGCAACAATAATTCCGAAGCCTGACATGTATTCACAAACTACACTGTATTCATTTACTCAACAATTCTCCTTGTTACTTTCCCTCTCTCTCTCTCTCTCTCTCTCTCTCACTGCACCATACACACACACACACACATGAAATCCTATCAATAAGCCTTATACGAATTCTTTTACCAAGCTTTTTCATTTTTTAAACAATTCTCTCTCAGTAAAACACACACACACACACACACACACACACACTCTCTCTCTCTCTCTCTCTCTCTCTCTCTCTCTCTTTCTCACTCCACCATACACACGCACACACACATGAAATCCTATCAATAAGCCTTATACGAATTCTTTTACCAAGCTTTTTCATTTTTTAAACAATTCTCTCTCAGTAAAACACACACACTCTCTCTCTCTCTCACTCTCTCTCTCTCACTCCACCATACACACACACACACACACATGAAATCCTATCAATAAGCCTTATACGAATTCTTTTACCAAGCTTCTTCATTTTTTAAACAATTCTCTCTCAGTAAAACACACACACTCTCTCTCTCTCTCTCTCTCTCTCTCTCTCTCACACACACACACACACACGCACGCACGCGCGTGCACACTCATATACACAAAGCGAGAAAGAGAGACAGACAGATACACAATCTGACAGAGAAATGAGAGAAATAAAAACACATCAATAAGTCCGTAGCATTACACATGTCCACATACAAGCTTTATTCATCCACCTACACACAGAGACTGATTTGAGAGTGTATCCATAAGACAAACACAAATTAATTTACAAAGTTTTATTCATTTAGTAAGCTATTCTCTTATAAACGTACAGAGAGAGAGAGAGAGCGGGAGAGAGAGAGAGATGAAAATGTATCAATACTAATACGTGACTTCTTGTAGTCGGACACGTGGTTATTTGCTGAAGTTTGATCAAAAAATTTGTTTGTATCATTTTGGATCTATAGTAACCATATTCCCCAAAGAATAGAGTACATAAACATTTTTACTGGCTATATTGAGAGAATATTCTTTTTTTTACTGGCTATATTGAGAGAATATTCTTTCTCTCGTCCTCTCTCTCTCTCTCTCTCTCTCTATCTATCTATCTATCTATCTATCTATGTGTATTCTCTGTTAAAATCTTTACTCATTTGCAACTGAGTTTCCTCTTAAGCTATAAAAGTACTGATAAAGGTGAGTTAATCTTTATGCCATCTACATATATTAAAGGAAATTTTAGGGCTCATGCCTTTCTCGATACATTAATACGAAATAACAAGATCTTATCTGTTTAAAAGAAAAGGAATGTAAAAAGTGAAGGAAAAAGACTTAAAAAATAAAAATGAAGACGAATACACGAAAATAATACTGTAGTTATAGTAATAATAATTGTTTTTGCGGGGTGCTGCGGGCATTGGCCTCCATGTTAATGCACACAAGACGTAATATATGCGCTTTAATCAAACAGGCGACATCTCCACACTAGTACAGTAGCTCTCTGAAACTAGTTGACAAGTTCACCTACCTCGGAAGCAGTGTCTCATCAACCGAGAAGACATCAACACGCGACTAGCAAAGGCATGGACAGCTACCGATAGTCTCTCGGTCATATGGAAGTCAGACTTGACTAATAAAATGAAATGCAGTTTCTTCCAAGCAGCGGTCGTGTCGATACTGCTATATGGATGCACTACATGAACGCTTACTAAACGGATAGAGAAAAAGCTTAACAGCAACTACACAAGAATGCTGCGAGCAATATTGAACAGGTCCTGGACGCAGCAACCCACAAAGCAGCAGCTGTACGACCACCTACCACCCATCACGAAAACTATCAGAATTAGACGAATCAGACATGCAGGACACTACTGGGGAAGTAGGGACGAGCTCATAAGTGATTTAGTCATATGGACCCCTTCACATGGCCGAGCAAAAGCAGGACGACCAGCTCGGACCTACATACAGCAGCTCTGTGTAAGTACAGGATGTAGCCTTGAATACCTGTCTGAAACAAGGGACGATAGGTAGAGGTGGCGAGAAAGAGTCAGGGATATCCGTGCTGATGGCGCGACTTGATGATGAGGATGAATAGTCGTAGTAGAAATATTTGTAAAAGTAGTCACGGTAAAATAAATACTAGTAACCGAACTTGCATTGAAAGTGCAAATGAAATACCCGCGTAAACCAACCTCAGGGTGATGTAAGGACAGGGAGATTGCTCTACGAAAAAATTCAGAATTATTTGAACCTGCTGAAAATATAAGACTTCAGAAACCTGGTCATTTATCGAGACTTGAACTCTGACCAGTAGTGGTAAAAATAGAAGTGTGAAATCTCGGAAGCAGACGAAAAAAATGTTCGAATCGAATAAAAGTGTCTCAGCAAAATACAGTAGAAAAAGAAAAATGAACAACGCACTACTAATATAATTGAATTTCAAGGAAGGAAAAAGTAAAAAAAATATATATAATAATTACATATATATCAGTTTTTATACATATTCAATAGCATGGAGGCGTATCTGCGACGACTGGATTCATGCCGTTTTTACATGGCATAAAACCAGACAGAAAAAGCTTGCCATGTAAAGACGTCAAGACCAAAGATCAGAGATAAGCATCCATGCTACTAAATATAGAGAAAAATTAATTGATATTTACTCATTATTAAATTATATAATAGCTCTATGAAAGATATTGAGTACTCTTCAAATTATACCACATTTGGTCTGCTATTAACCCACCTAGTGAGATAATGACAGCCATATACTCTCGTATATATATATATATATATATAGAGAGAGAGAGAGAGAGAGGGTGGAAGGATAAAATTGGCGCCCTAGAAAGGACGACATAATTCCATTTCCGTCTAATGAAAACCGGTTTTCTTTTTTTGTTGCAGACCATCTACTAGTTGGCCAGTTGTATACAAATTCCAAGAGCGATGGGAGCCTTCTATAATGTCTGAAAGTGACACAATGTTCAACGAGCGAGATCGGAGATGCGCCGCTGTACAACTCATGGTCTTTACCGATCCAAATTATAACAACAGGACCATTGCCAACACCCTCAAAATGCAAATCTGGATTGCCACGAATAATAGGGACGTGCCCAGAGTGATGAAAACAAAGTTTCCGGCTACGGTTATGGTTTTTGGTGTAGTTTCAAGTGAGGGCCACATCATGCCACCTCACATCTTCGAAGTCGGCTTGAAAGTCAACACCAAAGTGTACCTGGATGTTCTGAAGAGTGTTGTGATCCTCTGGTGCGATCAGGTGGCCGGTGGCAGACCCTGGGTGTGGCAGCAGGATGCGGCGCTGACCCACAAGTCCAAATAGACCCAGGTTTGGCTTCAAAAGGAGTGCTACGACTTACCTCACTGGCCCCCATCCTCCCCGACCTGAACCCGCTGGACTACGTTTGATCATACGTCGAGAACATCAACATGACCTCCCATAACACGAAAGCCAGCCTGATTGCCGCCATCTGCCGAGTATTCACCGAGCTACCGCCGTCGCTTGTGGAAAAGGCATGCTCCCAGTTCGGGATCCGTATCTCTGCGGTGATTGAGGCTGAAGGTAGCTACAATGAATAGATGTCAGCTCTACTACATAATCAAGTTACCTGATTTGAAATTTTTAATAAAAGTTTTAAAATAAAGCTATAGTGTTGTTTTCTTTAGGACGACAATTTTATCGTTCCACGCTGACTATATTGTACTGTTGCGTATATATATATATATATATATATATATATATATATATATATATATATATATATATATATATAACAATCTAAGATTGTTTTGTTCTTTAATAGAATGAGATTTTTTTCGTGAATTTATTATATATATATATATATATATATATATATATATATATAAAGAATTCAGGAAAAATTGTAAGTTGTTTCCTCTGACCTGAAGCAGTTGTTAAAAATGTTGTCCAGTAGACCATTACGTGAGTACGGGGTTATTGATTTCTTGTCTTATTGATCAGCAGTTAAATATATATATATATATATATGTGTGTGTGTGTGTGTGTGTGTGTGTGTGTGTGTGTGTGCAGCATTTGAAAGAAGTACAAAATTTTAAATCGTTCATATAGATAATTAATAACTAACAAATGTAATATTGATATTGACAGTAGATAATTATGTAAACTAATCACTATTGAATAATGCTTATCTTGCAGACCATTACGTCGGTAATAGTTTCCAGCTTCATTGGGCACCATGCGCTTGTTTCTATCACGGACTTTATCAAATAACAATGACCACCTACTGTGGCGTATTGGTCATCAAAACCTTTATCAAAACTCTTATCAAAATTGTATCATACACTGATGTTCAACAGTTGTGAGTCTGATACTGATTAACTCCGATAAAGTAAAACAGGAATTCTTTCAAGCTGTAGCTGTATTAGTACTGCTGTATGGATGCACCATTTGTAATCTAATGAAACGATTAGAGAAAAAGCTGTATGCAAAATACACAAAAATGCTGTGAACTATTCTAGATAAACCTTGAAGAACATCCACATAAAACAGCAGTGGTATGGCCACTGGTCGCACATCTGAGAAAACACCAAAGAAAAACTAAGGCATGATGGGCTCTCCCAAGCCAGGTTCTTCTATTGATTGATGGGCACATCAGTGTTCGCCGACCTGACTTACATACATAGTCCTTGTGCAGACACTAGGTGTCGTCTAGAGGAGCTGCCAACAGAGATGGCCGCTAAGGACTGATGGTGAGGTAGAGTCAAGGAAATCCTTACTGTTGCTATGACTTGATTATTAACTACTTTCTTTTAGCCTTTTTTTTTTCTAAATTAACTGATACGTTTTACATTGCAGGCCATAATGTACTTCCTTCCGTTCTTGGTCTCGCCCTTTTTCTCCCCATTGTTTCAAATCTTTGCACTATTTCATCTTTCAGTCTCCGGAGAGATTTGTAGAATGGTCCTTTCCGGTCTGTAGGGTAGCACGCAATATCCTGTAATCTGTTACCCTTGTATCATTTCCAGCTAAGTATAATTTCTGCTTTTGGTGTTCTACAATCACATCCTTCATTCCTCTCCTCCCTCAAATGATATACTCACGTAGCAATATTTATAGCACATTAAAAAATGAAACAAATCTATGAAACAATTTTTACTGATGTCCCTAAATATCTTTTGCATTTTCCTTTATATTTAATTCACTAAATGTAACGACTATTATGGGACTGAGTTAGTATAATATTGGGGTCTATATTGTACTTCAAATAGTTACAAACCTACATTCTAGTGGTGTCAGAAATTGGGGTTTATACTTACATAAAAACCAAGATTTCGAATGGGAATTTCCTTAGCAAGCATTTCCAAATTTTTTTGAAGTTTTGCAATAGGGAAAGTTCTCTTTACACTTGTTTTTGTATTAAGTAAATATGCAGAGAAAATAGTAAAAGTTATTGATCAGAATAAAAAAGTGAATATCGAACATTAAGAATCGAAAAACGAAAAGAATCAAGACTATAAACATTTGCTTTTTGTATGGAAAATCAAGGAAAATAAGGGAAAATAACAATTGCTGCCTAGTTGTCTTACACACCATTAACTTTGTAAGGATTTCCAGCTTGATGAGGCAAATGGCGTACAGACATATATATATATATATATATATATATTTTTGGTGGCTAATAAAAAAATTATTTTAAGGTAAAACTTTTCGTCCATACATAGGTAGATTTCTACTGTTTTTTAAGGCAAGTTTCTTCTGTTCCAAAGACAGCAGGACTTCTATTGTTTTGTTAGAACATTATATAATGAAAATGGATATTATTAAGATATATTGCATTATTCTTCTACAATGAAACTGTAACTAATATATAAATATAATCTACCCAATGCTAATTATTTCACGTTATATATATATATATATATATATATATATATTGTCATCCACAGACAGACTGTTTCTTTGTATCATGACTCTTCAGTGCGCCCAACTTTACGTTAGACTTTGTATGCTACCGCTCAGCCAACAGTCGACATACGGGTATTTAGAAATACTATAAAAGTAAAGTTGGCGACTTTAGTCGAGGGCGACCCGAAGGCTCCTTTTTCAATAGCTACTACACCAAGGTGTTGCGGAGGGCGCTACTCCTTTCCCTGGATTGATCCACTTTACCCTTGATAGTATCTTATAATGCTTAGCTTTAAGAAATGAGATATCAAGTACCATTGTTTTAAGTCTTTGGTATGACTCGACCTGGGATTGAACCCAGGTCTCCCGGACCATTGGCTTACACTCTATCCACTAGGCCAATACTATATATATATATATATATTCGCCAGATCAACTAAAATGAAAAAATTACATTCTATGTTCATCTTCATTTTTGTGCAGTTTGTGATTTTTAAAACACATTAACTTTCGGCCGTTGATGCCATCATGCGCCAGCAGTAACCGTTTCTTGGTGTTACATTATCACACAGGAATGGTGATTCAACGTTCATTTTATTCATGCTGAAGACTTTTCGCTCTCGACCAAATCCAACTTGATGCATATTACTCCGTTATCGGACCACGCTACAATGTCTGGCCGCTTTTCTGTTTGAATAATATGAAATGGAAATTGTAGTGATGTCTTGAGATCCACAGAAGATTTCAAGTCACTAGATCCATTCAGTACCTTCCTATTGGGAATTTTTGGTTTCCTTACAGGACATTCACCTTCCTTGTGAAACTGGGTTCCTTAGCTGTGACCGGTTGATAGTTTGTCGCCTCACATTGTTCTCTTAACAACTCTATGACCATCTCCAACACCGTGTTATGTTGCCATGTGTACATCTAAAGTAACTGTGGGCATGAATAGTACATGGCACAAGGTACCCCGATTACTTTTACACGACAAGCGCATATTCAAATTGGTATATCCCCATAATTTTAGGTTGGTCGCATCTGGCAAGCGATTATATGTAGAGCGAAGAATGAATGATATCGCCAGTGGTTCCATTGCAATTAAGGATTTCCACGATAATTTAATTGGTTCCATATCATTCTATTTTGTCCAAGCACATTGTTTGGCCTGAGTACAGTGCTGGCTGTTCTTTGCTTCTTCTTAAACATCCCGATTTCTTCCCTCTCCATGTCTATTTTTTCCTTGGGACCTCACTTTAACGGCCGACCACTTCGTACCTGATTTTATTTCAGGATACGCCTTCCAAATGACTTCGTCAGCTGAGTCCTTCATCATCATATGAAGGCGTACATTCCCAATTTTGAATTCTTCTATCAATGAAGATATTGGGAGCTGTAAGTTTCCAGAACTGGTATCTAAGCCGACTTTTGAAAAACAATGAGGAACTCCAATCTACTTGCGCAGGTATTTGTTGCTATAGTATTAAATCCGCTCAACGCGAGATAGCGTAATCTCATACATCTGTAAAGGCCACAAAAGACAGGGTAGCAGACCATGTTGGTAACACCAAACCTTCATCTTTCCGGGTAGACAAGTTATGTCAAATGATTTTAGACCTTTCAAGGCTACTTTTTGGACCTCTGTAACCCTATGATGACTAACCAGTGGATTTGAATAAAGACGTCCGAGACTCGTTACCGGCTTTTCCTTGACTGTTTGGATAGTATCACCCCTAATTTTGAAATAGGTCTCACTGAAAGATCCTCCTACGAACGATAGGCTTGGACTTTTCTTTGGTTTAGACTTCATTCTCGCCCATGTGAAAAGGTCATAATACCTTTGTAGTAAGCCATCGCCCAGTGATTTTAGACGGGACGAGAATGGTAATGTCGTCCATGAATATTCTGGAAGGAAGAAAAGTCAGATGTGCATTTATCATCACTCCTTTCGACGTATTTGCAGCACCTCGTAATATGAGTTCCATAGCCAGAACTAAAAGAAGTGGGGAAATCATTCAGCCCATCATGATGCCGATCTCAAGTGCCTGCCACTTGGTGGTATAGTCTTTAATGGTATGATTTCCCAAACCTTGCTATGTAAGTTGAAAAAGTTGAGGGCCATTTGGATTAAGTGGTGCAGACTGAATCGTATGCATGAGAAAGATCAATCCAGGTTACATGTCGTTCTGTTTTGTCCCTTTTGGCTGAGAGTATTGAGCCCCATATCATTTGTGAATTTTCCTGACATCCGGGGAAGTTAGGTATCCCAGACTTCAAGACAGATGTATTTATATAATGTTTGCTCATCAGAAAGTTTATCATACGGTGAAAAAGAACTCACCCGAAAATTTTCTCCTCTACATTTCGGAGAGATATTGGGGAAAAGTAGATATTTTTGGACTGATTCCTTTGGTATCCAAATACCATCAGCTATACACCATTCCTGTGGCACAATACCCTTCTTCCAAACCTGCTGAACGTGGTCAGCGAGTTTCCTGAGGACACATGGGCAGTTTTGATATAACTTGTACGATATCCCATTCATTCCTGGGGTAATATCTGCGTGGGCCTTATGGACAAAATCACGGACTTCCTTCGGTTTTATCCCATTATCATCAAACATTACCGTTGATTCTTGGGGTTTTGGTAAGTCTCTTAGAGGAGGTATTGGGATACGGTTTAAATCATTCAAGAGTATCATCCTCAAGCGATTCCTGAGTTCCTCCTTCGGTACATCAAACTTGCGACTCTTTAATATATATATATATATATATATATATATATATATATATATATATATATATATATTATTTCGGTCTTTTGATTTTTTCTTTGGTTGATTGTTTTTTTGTTCAACCTTTTAGAATATGATAAAAAATAATGCATATTTATATCTGTTTTATATTTAAAATATTCCGCTAAAAATTGTAAAATCCTTGTATATTCATTTCCGAATGAAATTTGTACTTTCTAAATAAATTGTGGTTATTCATTTATATGTTCGATTTGGTCATTCAATAAATTCGGAGATTTTCCCAAGGTTTATGCAATTGGAAGCTCCTATTACAGTTGCACCTTTTTCAAGGAAATTAATAGTGAGGGACCTTGTAAATGTCGCATGGTTTGCACTTTTCGGAAAAAGCAGCACCAAAAATTCGATGACAACACTCTGTTCAAGCCTTAGGGTATCAGATTGATATTCTGTAATTTTTATTGCCTCAAAATTGATATTTCCTGAAGATTGGAATAAATTTTGCTCTAAGCCAATTCTAAACAATGCAGCGCTTTTATGTCATACTAACGTTTTATTTTTGTTATTTAATGCCAAATCCTGTTTATATATATATATCTAATATATATATATATATATATATATATATATATATATATATATATATATATATATAAATTGTAAACACATCTTGTAGATAACATAATTAAACGAGCCTGAGCTCTTTTTTGTTCAGTTAAATGGTTGCAAGTATTACAGTATACGAGTCACAATTTAACATCAGTCATTTATTTGAAATATTAGTTTGTTCTATTTGACTCATAGATAGGACCCTATCAATTGCTTCACCACTGGGTCAGAGTGGACCTGGGAGCAATGGTTATGAAGAGGTACTCGGTATTCCCCGAATCATTAAAACTGAACCCTCGCCATTCGATAGTTTAATGTATTATCTAGGACACTCGTTGGGGGAGGAATCTTACCCCTTTTAGAGAAATGCAGTCAGTGTATTCTACAGCCCCAGCTGAGAAGGCTGAAAAACTATTCAGCTTTTACCAAAAAATTCCCCGCATTTATTGAATGACTCTTGTGTAATCATATACAAATACACACATTTAGGTTTAGAAAAAAATTGATGTTTTCTGAACTAAAATTGGTAATGGTGCATTTATTTATGCACGATACAGTTGTTGTTTTTAAGCGTAAGTATAAGTTTAACTTTAAAAAATAAATCAATCTTTAATCTAATTTGCAACTTGATAATTGTATAGTGAGCTATATCTTTTAGCCAAACCCACCATTAGGGGGCAAGGAGTGACACAAAGTCTATTCATTTTCTTTGGACTATAACCGTTACGTTAACTGAGACATCCACTTCTTGCCCTTATAGTGTGAAGCACGCGTCGGGCTCTCTGAATATTTATTAAGCGGTAGTGATCGAATACTTTCTCTTATTTATTTATTTTTCATTTTGCTTAAAGGCAGCCATTAGCGGATATTAAGTAAGAGTTTTGTCACATCCTATTTACTGAGTTTATAATCAATTACACATCCAAGAAGCCTCCCCACGCCCAGACAGCCGGGGGCGGTAAATAACACCGACTGCTTTTCTGCACGCGTGTATGATCCCCATCCCACTCAACGAGTGTCCTGTGGCCCAGTCGGCTAGGGCTGTAGAATACTCCGACTGCTTCTCTGAAGAGGTTTAAGACTCCGCCCCGACAACGAGTGTCCTGTGACCCAGACAGCTGGAGCTGTAAAATACACCAACTGCATTTCTGCAGAGGAGTAAGCCCCCGCTACAAAGAGTATCCTGGATATCGCATCAAAAAATCTTATGGTGGAGCTCAGGAAATGCTGGAGCTTTTGAGGAATAGAGAGTACCCCTTTATTGCCATTACTCCCAGGTTCACACTGCCCCAGAGTGGTAGCGTTTGAAATAGAACTGTTTGATCATTTTACTGTGTGTAAATAAATGACTTATAATTATTTGAATTCTTTGTGATACATAGCTAAACTTGGAAAAATTTAAATTTATTGATTCATGCTAAATTAATTTGTTTGAAATAGAACTGTTTGATGATTTAAATGTGTGTAAAATTGACTGATATTTAATTTAATTGTTACTGATACATAGCAATACTGCGAACCGTTTCAATTTGACTTAGGATAAATTGAATTGTTTGAAATAGATCTATTTGATCATTTTACTGTGGGAATATAAATGACTGATGTTTGATTGAATTTTTAGTCTTACATAACAATACTTGGATCTATTTAACTGTGCAAATGGATGAGTAATGTTGAAGAGAATAATTAGTCTTAATAACAATACTTATAACAACTTTACTGTGTACAAACAAACGATTGATATTGAATAGACTTATAGGTTTTAAATAACCTATAATGGTTGATATGCCATTAAAAGTATACACACCAAATCAAACCAAGAAACCCCTTTGGTGTAATACCTGGACTATGGTCGCATTATTACGTTCACTTTCGGACAAATACCCTTAGGAAAGGTATGAAACCCCTTATCCTCCAGCTATGGGTTAAATAATATCACTACTGTTCTTCTAGAAGAATGGCTTTGGCATTAAATAACCTACAAAGTTGATATGCCATTGAACAAAGAAACCAAACCAAACCAAACCAAAGTTAGTGAGTTCGAACTCCAGTCGCATTATTACGATCATTTTTGGACTAATTCCCTTTGGAAAGGTAAAAAAAAACCCCTCTTATCCTCAATCCATGGGTTAAATAGTATCAGTGCTGTTCCCTCTACGAGGATGACATTGGTTTTAGATAACCCACGAATGTTATGCTATTGAGCAATTAAACCAAACAAAACTTATTCCAAATTCAAACATTTTTTATTGCATAGATAGCTCTGTCTTCTGGAGCTGTAGAAAATACTGACTAGACCTCTCCAGAGATGTAAGACCACTAACCAATAACAATTTCCTAGTTAACACACTAAATAGCACCCAATCGAAAGGCTCCACTCTTGGAACTTCGGTGAATGTAGAGTACACCTTCTTTGCCATTAATCCCAGGTTTACTCAGTATCTGGGTCAAACATAATTGTTCACTTATTTACTAACGATTATAAATAATGATTATTTCAAACCATAGAACTGTGTGAAAGCCCTGTTGGCTGGGTGTATAGAATACAACAACTGTGTCCCTCCAAGGTGTCCTGTATATGATATTAAACAATCTAATGGTGAGGCTTCAGCTAGGAGATTTGGTGAATGTCGAGTGCTCTTATAGCTATGGCTCCCAAGTCCACTCTGACCGGAGCAGTAGCACCTGATAGAATCCTATCTATGAGTCAAATAGAACAAACTGTGTGCAAACAAACGACTGATGTTAAATCGTGACTGTTGTGTTGCAATACTTAAAACCATTCAACTGAGTGCAAAAAAGAGCTCCGGTTCGTTTAAGAATTTTATCTTCAAAATGTTTTCACATTTCATATACACACACACACACACACACACACACATATATATATATATATAAACAAGGTTTCGCATTAAATAACCTGCAATGATGGATATGCTATAAAACTAGATACACCAACCAACTGTGTGTAAGTTATATTATTGATGAATACTTGATAAATAGAATTGCTAATGTTAAATAGTAATCCTTGAAACCATTTAACTATGTACAAATAAATGAACTCCAACCACGTGTATACAAGTGAATTTAGCAACTAACTATTCACTTATATATATATATATATATATATATACATTGTTGTGGGAGCTTTACCGATCTCATCGTAATGGACTCTACTAACCGTTATTAGTACTGAGAGATTTCGCTGCAATAGGGACATATCAATATCGGGGTTATCCGAACAGTACGAGACTTCTTGCCTTTTCTATGTAGCTCTATCTTTCTTGTGTAATATAATCTCTTATCTAATATCCGAGTTTGCGTTTTCATTTGTGACCCTTTCTGGGGCCACAACATATATATATATATATATATATGGAAATCAGACCTAACCGATAAAAGGAAACGCAGTTTCTTCTAGGCAGCGGTCGCATCGATACTGCTATATGGATGCACTGCATGGACTCTAACAAAACGGCTGGAGAAGAAGCTAGACGGCAATTACACAAGAATGCTGCGACCAATTTTGAACAAGTCCTGGCGGCAACACCCCACAAGACACAAACCGTACGACCACCTGCCTCCTATCACGAAAACTATTCAAGTTAGACGAACCAGACATGCAGGACACTGCTGGAGATGCAGGGACGAACTCATAAGTGATGTACTCTTATGGACCCCACATATGGCCGAGCAAAAGCAGGACGACCAGCACGAACATGCATTCAGCAACTATGTGAGGATACGGGATGTAGTCCAGAAGACCTGCCAGAGGCGATGAGGGAAAAGTGGCGAGAGAGGGTCAGGGATATCCGTTCTACCAGCATAACATGATGATGATGATGATGATATATATATATATTGTTGTGGGAGCCTTACCCATCTAACCATAATGGACTCTTCTCACCGTTATTAGTACTGAGAGATTTTGCTGCCATAGGGGCATATCAATATCGATGTTATCCGAACAGTACGAGACTTCTTACCTTTTCTATGTAGCTCTATCTTTCTTCTGTAATATAATTTGTTATGTAATATCCGTGTTTGTGTTTTCATTAGTGACCCTTTCCGGGGCCACAACACATATATATATATATCAACAAGATTTGACATTATATAATCTACAAGGTTTTATATGCCATAAAACACTAACCGACCAACTAACCAATAGGCCTTTTATATAGTTAACTCATATGCAGATTAGATAAATCGGATTGACTAGATAGCAAGCTTAATGACTGCCTTCGTTAGCTTTTCATTGGGAATAGAAATTTAACCAAAAAAATAAATGAGTGAGATACGATGAAAGTAGAAAGAAAAAGAAAGAAAATGAATAGATTTGAAGAAGGAAAAGATTGGAAACGTCAAACTGAAGACAGAAGATATAGAAGATAAGAATGCAAATAGTACATCGAACGATCTTTTATGATAGGCCAACACATTGTTTTTATTTATTGTTCAAAGTAGAAGCAGTGATAGAATCACAAAAGAAAAAGAAAGGAAAACGAATTCTGTGAAAATAGAAAAGACAAAACGAAATGGCTGACACAAAAATGAACGTTAAGCCGCAGAGAGTAATGCAAAAATGTGGTTAAAGCTTCAATAGGAAATAGTCAAGATCAATGGTATGAATAAATACAAATGATACAAATTAAATATTATACTTATTGCTTTAAGTAGTGCCAGTAGTTTGTGATCGACCATGCGTATCAAACGTAGATTTTCAATACTGATTTTCTGAGTAGATAGGCGCTCTTTATTTGAATGCATGGTGTAACTGTTTCCAAACACACACACACACACACACACACACATATATATATATATATTCATTTCAAAACGAATAGGTCTCCAAATTATTTCAAATTTAGTATTTATTTTTTTATTATTTCATATATTTCTATTTAAGTGTATAAGTTTGTAAGCACACACACACTCATACAGAGAGAGAGAGAGAGAGAGAGAGAGAGAGAGAGAGAGAGAACAAAGAGGAACAAAAATCAACAGAATACCGCTGAAAATGTATGTGTATACAGGGGTGTGTGTAAATAGGTGTACGCTCATGTTTATGCATGTAAAATCCTTCATACACACACACACACACACACACACACACACACACACACACACACACACACACACATATATATATATATATATATATATATATTCATTTCAAAACGAATAGGTCTCCAAATGATTTCAAATTTGGTATTTATTTTTTTATTATTTCATATATTTCTATTTATGTGTATAAGTTTGTAAGTACACACACACTCATACAGAGAGAGAGAGAGAGAGAGAGAGAGAGAGAGAGAGAGAGAGAGAGAGAGCAAAGAGGAACAAAAATCAACAGAATACCGCAGAAAATGTATGTGTATACAGGGGTGTGTGTACATAGGTGTACGCTCATGTTTATGCATGTAAAATCATTCATATAAACACACACACACGTACACACACGTACACACACACACACACACACACACACACACACACACACACACACATATATATATATATATATATATATATATATATATATGATTTCTATAGACAAGAATACTTCGCGGACAATTATCTCCAATAGGACATATACAGACACAAATCTGGAATGAAACAAAAACCAAACTATATATATATATATATATATATATATACATGAATGTACTTACATGTTGACGTAAGTACACACTCACATACGCACACTCACACATATTTATATACAAAACAAAGAACATCTACAGAGACCAAAAGTTTTCATGGATAATTACCTCCAATGGGACATTCATAGACTCGAATCCTGGAAGGAAAAAAAGAGATCACATCCTATCAATAGAATCTTTACTAGAAAAACAACAACGAAAACTTAACTTAACCATTCAAAATCTGATGAAATAGACGTAAAGTCTGACACACGTGTAGAGTACAAGTATATTAAACAATAAGCAACAACTTATCAAATTTGAATTTTTTCACGAACCTATTCATTTAAAAATGTTTACTTTTCTCTTGTTGGACTAACAACAACATATATATATATATATATAAACATTTTATATATATATATATATATATATATATATATATATATATATATATATATATATATATATATATATATATATATATATATATATATATATATATATATATATATATATATATATATATATATATATATATATATATATATATATATATATATATATATATATATATATATATATATATATATATATATATATATATATATATATATATATATATATATATATATATATATATATATATATATATATATATATATATATATATATATATATATATATATATATATATATATATATATATATATATATATATATATATATATATATATATATATATATATATATATATATATATATATATATATATATATATATATATATATATATATATATATATATAAACATTTTATATAGATAAACATTTTTTCACTGGCCCAGCGGTTAGAGTGTTCGCCAATGGCCCGGGAGACCTGGGTTCAATCCCAGGTCGAGTCATACCAAAGACTTTAAAACTGATACTTGATACCACCTTGCTTAACACTCAGCATTATAAGGTACGGTTCAAGGGTAAAGTGGAGCAATCCTGGGAATGGAGTAGCGCCCTCCCCTACACCTTGGTGTAGTAGCTATCGAAAAGGGAGCCTTCGGGTCACCCTCGACTATGGTCGCTAACTTTTTTTTTTTATTCATTTAAAAATGTTTACTTTTCTCTTGTTGGACTATCAACAACATATATATATATATAAACATTTTATATAGATAAACATTTTAAACAAGATAATATATTGCATAAAATATTTAATAGGAAAACCTTGAAAATAAGTTATTCTTGCACTAAAAATATTTCTCAAATAATAAATAGACATAATAATGAATTAATTAATAAATTTCCTAACCGAGTAAATAATGATAATATTAATAGTAAAAAAATAGAATGTAATTGTAAATCTCAAAGTGATTGTCCAATGGATGGTTTGTGTAGTTTAGATAACGTAGTATATCAAGCTGTTATTTATCCAAAAGAGGACATAAGTGATAAGAAATAATATATTGGCGTTTCATCTACTAATTTTAAGATTAGGTACGGAAATCATAAATATTACTTCTCCCATGAGCATCAAAAAAATCAAACTGCTCTATCTAAACATTATTGGGGACTAAAAAATAAAGGGTTAACCCCTGACATTCAATGGTCCATATTGAAAAGATCTAGTACCCCAAAATCTTTCGATAGTAGGTGCAATCTATGTCTTGAAGAAAAGATCCACATTTTGCTTTTTCCTGAGACAAAAATTTTACTAAATAAGAGAAATGAACTAATAGCCAGGTGTAGACATAGGGCCAAATTTAAACTATAAATAATTAAACAAGTAAAAAATTTTTTTATAAAGCATAAATTTATTTGAGAATTACAGTTAATTTTGAGAATAAATATAATAAATTGTTAGATAGAAAATTATGAAAAAGCATATAATATATATGTACTACGCATAAAAAATGTAACTGATTAATGCCTTCTAAATATTTTTGAAATTTTTGAAATTTTAAAATATTTAAGTAAATTAAATATTTGTTTTTGTTTTAATATATCTATTACTGCATCTTTACGTGAGATTATTAATTAAAATTTAAATCTAATTAGAAATATATGTAATTTAAGTCTATATGTAAAATTAATTTAAAAAAAAATTGTTTTAAAATAAATTTACTACATTGCCAACCGAAAATTTAAATTTAAAACGGAAGTGGGCTTAATGAAGAGATAACTCTTCACCCCTCTTCTATCCCCTCCCACTCTTCTATCCCCTCCCACTCTCATGTGTCTACTCTAGTTTTTTTTATCTAATTGATCTGATGAAGTCCTGTTAATTTTTTTTCGTGTTTTTGAAAATTTCAAAAATGCGTAACAGGATGGAAATAAATTTATAATCCTTTGTGATTAGTTTCGTTGTTTTTTCTTAAAGATATATATATATATATATATATATATATATATATATATATATATCACGATGTATCCGTATGTATTTACGTAACTCGTATACCTCGTGCAGGATCTGACGTAAGATCAATTTTTAAGTGGAGTACAGCTACTTTGAATTCAGAGTTTTCCTTTTCTTCAATTAGTTACCTAAACAAATTTAACAAACCTAGTGTCTCCTACTATTTTCCCCAGAGCGGGGGGCGGAGACTCAGGTCACCGATTGCATTTTCTGCGATAAATAAAAATAAAACCTTTGAATAAGTCTTTTTTTTTATCAAATGATCTAGCGTTTTTCCAAAAATACCTACCCCAGCGGGATCCTTTATTTCCGATTAAACACACTTCATATGCTTTAAATATGCTCCTACGAAGTGCAAACGATAAGTTTTCATACTTTTTTCCTATGGGCATTTAAAATTGGCGTAGACTCGTGAAAATTCAGTAAGTTTTTGCTATACATCTTATCAGGTGACTGATTAATTTTTTTGATTTCAGGTTCAAATCAACAGCTACAGCAGGAACTGGAATAGACTCTACTAAAGCCTGATTGTCACAGCTGCTGAATTTCAAAAATGCAATCTGACACTTAAGAAGAACGATATGCAATAAAATTCTGTTTTAAACTTGAAAAAAATGCCACAGAAACGTATGGAATAATCCAGACTGCTTTTGAACCATCTTGCATGAATCGAGCATCAGTTTTTGAGTGGCGTAAGAGATTCAAGGAAGGCAGGGAGTCTGTGAGGGATGATGAGAGGTGTGGGAGGAGTAAGTAAGTCAATACACTAGAGTTGATTGGCCAAAGGGTTAGGGTTAGGGTTACTATGTTGAGGTTTTAAGGGAGTTCAAGAGAGATTCCGTCGGAAGAGGCCAGCACTGTCCAAATCGGCTCAGCGGTATTTCCACCAGGTCAATACACCAGTACACAACTCCATTCTTGTCACAGACTATTTAACCAAAATAGGCATCATGACAGTTCCTCACCGTCCCTATAGTCCAGACCTTGCTCCCTGTGACTTTTGTTTATTCCCTAAGCTCGGAGGGTATCGTTATGAGACAATTGAGGAGATGAAAGAGGCTGTGACGAAGGTCATTGACACGCTCACACAAGAGGACTTCCATGGGGCGTTCCAGAAGTTGCTGGAACGGTACAACAAGTGCATTGCAGCCGGAGGAGATTACTTCGAAGGGGACTAGAGTTTCATGTGTGTACTATCAATAAAAGTGCCCATACGAAAAAAGTCAGGAAACTTATCGTATGCACCTCATATATCCACTTTTTACAAGACTTTGAAATTAGTAGACTGATTTACATACCTCGGTCGCAATATCTCATCTACTGATAATGATGTCAAATACGCATAGGAAATCATTCATTACTATCGACTGGTTATTGTAATAAGGAAATATCATCTCTCAGATAAAATAAAACGGGAATTCCTTCAAACTGTAGACGTACAACTACTACGGTATGGCTGTATAATCAGGACCTTAGCAAAATTATTGAAGAAAAAACTTGATGAAACCTACGCAAGGATGCTACGTACTATTTTGAAAAAAATTCTGGAAGCAGCACCCCACAAAAGAGTAGCTGTATGCCCACTTGCCTTCCATCTCTCAAACCATCCAATTTAGGTGAACAAACGTGCTGGGCGCTGCAGGAGAAGCAGGAACGAACTTATCGGATCCCATACGTGAAGTTACTAATGTTGAACGATCGGCAAAGGCTTATATTGATCAGCCCAGTGCGAACATTGGATGCCCGCTAGAGGACTTGCTAAGAGTGATCAACTATAGGGACGGGCGAAAAGAGAGAGTCCAAGGAAACTACGCTATCAGCACGACTTGATGATAATGATTCGTTCAGGAAAAAAAATCATTTAGGAAATGGCTGGGGCAGTACTTATTTACGGTTGAAAGTGTATGTATATTCCGAACTGAAATCTCAGGTTTTTTTTCTGTAAGATAAAGGGGATGAGTATTGAATACAAAGATTATGTAGCGTGATTCTATATAATTTTAGTTTTTTTGCTAATTTTAGGGAACAACGTGGATTGCTAGCAACAGCGGCAAACAGTAGCTCAATGCCCGCTCCAGGTGTGCCGGGGATCGAATAAGATGTAATTGAATGCGTATAGAGAGGAAGGAAAGCAAAGGAAACTAGATGTGTGGCGTTTGAGACAAAACAAAAGAGAGAGAGAGAGAGAGAGAGAGAGAGAGAGAGAGATGGGGGGAGAAACAAAGAAAAAAGGGAGTGAGAGAGTGTGAGATAGCATTGTGTGTGTGTATGTGTGTGTGTGTGTGGGTGAAAAGAACGAAGTAGAAAGAAAGGTGTGAATAAAGAGCTTACAATAAAAAACAAAACAAAAATATTATGATGAAAGAGAAGATTAAAAACCAAAAACAAACCAAAAAAAAAAAAAAGGATAATGAAGAATAAAAGATTTTTTTTAAAAGGGGGGACGGTGTTTAGTCGAAGACAAATAAATGGATGAACCGAGGAACAATGAGATCTGCAATGCTAAAAGGAGAATGAAAAGAAGGCGAGATGAAAAGAGGATATTGATCAATCATCCATTTGAAGTTTCTTAAGTTTTGTTGTCTATTAAGATTTTTTTTTGTTATTTATCCATTCATTCATTCATTCATTTTCCTATTTACTAATTTTTTGTCTTTATTGTATATCATATTATATACTTATTCATTTTTTTTTTGTCGTAAACATGAATACAGAGATTGGAGAAGTGAATGAGAAAGATACCGAAAAAAAATGGCTTGGATAAAACAGAGAGGCGAGAAATTAAAAGGGAACGTTGAAGACAAAAAAAAAAAAAAAACAATAAAGAAAATTAAAAAGTGAGAAAATTGCAAAAAATGTTTTATAAAAAGCATCCATAAAAGATTGGGGAATTATTTCATTATATATATTAATGATAAATCTTAATACTTTTAAATATGACTGTTGTTAAAATAAAAGCAGGGAGGGAATGTGATTCCGATAAACATGTTTTCAAGTACCGCGTACAATCGTGTATGAGTCAAATCAGTCAAAACTTGATTCACAGTCGCAAAATAAATTTAAGGAATTAATTTTTGAAGCGAAGTAGTGCTCCTAGATTTGGTCAAATTTGATTTTCAATTTTACAAATTACTCACGTATGGGCGGATGCCATTGTTTTTAGCCAGAAAAAAATATTCCATAAAACACTGGAAAATTATTATATTATATATACTAATCATAAATGTTTATGTTTTAAAAACGTGACAGGTATAGGAAAAAAAGAGGGAAAGTAATTTCGAAAAATAAGCTTTCAAGTATCGTATATATTCGTGTATAAGTCGACTTCGTCTATTGGCTGATTCGTGATTTATAATCAGACGCCATTTTTTGCAAGAAAATTTTAAAAAGGTAAAAATATGTATATATCCATGAAATCATGGGAAATTATTACATTATACAATTATAAATGATAAATATGAATATATTAAACCATGGCAGTGTTAAAAAAAAACAACATAGCGTGTAAGGTAAATCCGAAAAACCCGCTTTCAGAGAGTGAATTTACTCGTGTATAAGTCAACTTTGTGCTCCGTCAATTCCTATATATATATATATATATATATATATATATATATATATATATATATATATATCGAAGTCGGATGCAGAGGTTTTATTGCCAAATCAACCTCTGTTTTTTTTTACTTATCTTGGATTTCCACCATCAGACGAGTGGAAATACATTGAAAAGATCCAAGATAAGGCTCTAACTGCATCAGCGTGGATTTGGCAATCCTATTGAGCGACAACAATCTGACAAAATCTGGTGTCGTGAGATACTGCTGGGGCACTCTGAGCTAGTGGTAATGCTGCTTCGGCCCCGAAACCATGCCCGAACCCAGAGTCATCATCTGATGAAGGCTTTGTTAGAAGCAATGCTGTTGTATAAACATCAGTTATTGTATGATACCTACAAGGGTGTTCAAATATACATGGGATTCATGTGACAAAAAATAAGAATGGTGCATTCTTTTTTGTTTCAGATTTGAAAATAGTATACTATAACAACTATTAATCCTCGATCACAATGTCTTGGACAAGAGAGGAAAAAATATATTGCGTCACTTCTTATTTTGAGACAAATTCATTCATAACTGTCTCAAAATAGATGCAATTCATCAATATGATAATTAATGAGACAAGATACGTAAAATAAGATTGCATGTCCTGGAAGTTGATATAATAAGAATTAAAAAAAAACATTGATTTTATATCTCTACCTCAAAAGAAGTATTTTTTTCCGGGGGTGTTCCAAATAACCACCATTGCGCTTGTCTCAGAAATAAATCATTATCATATTAATGGGTTATATCTATTTGGAGACACCTTGTTTATATGCATATATAAGGGGAAATTTTAGAAAAAAAAGTAAAATGGTTTTTTCAACATGTTTTCCCATAAAGCTAAACCCTTCAGTGTTTGGAATTGGTTAATCATATTTACCAAACCCTCCGCTCGGGGAGGATATGATACAAGGTCAATTTTTAAGCAGAGTTTAACAGAGTTTTCCTTCTCCTAGACTAGTTGCCTCAACCAGGTTGAAGAACCTAGTCTGTCATACTATTTACCCGTAGCTGGAGGGAGAATAATTGGATTCATACCTTTCCCAATAGTATTAGTGCTATGCGAAATGCTATCAGTCTCGTCAAGGATTTGAACTCGTGTCGCCGTGTCCATTTCCTACGACGATAACTATTACACCACAGGCACCTCCAGAATTGGTTAACAGCTGAAATTATTTGAATTTCGCTTATATGTTTGCTATGAGGCTATTCAAAGTAGCAGCAGATCAAAGTGAACATTCTATGCATGTTATCAAACTTTTAGTTGCTGAGAAATACAAACCGTGTAAAATTTACAAAACACTGTTAGATGTGTGTGGAGAATCCTGTTTTTATAAAGAAAAATATTTACAAATGGGCTGAGCATATAGCTTTGCTTCTACGAGCCTTAGTCGAAAAGAGAGACCGTGCAGTGAAAACCCACTGTCTCTCTGGTAAAGAAAACGTTCTTATCTCATTAGAAAAGCATGTTTTAGAGAAACATTCTTTACAAATGGGCTGAACATAGCTTTACTACTACGAACCTAAGTCAAAATAGTCGGCTATATTATGGAATCCCGGTGATGCTGCAGTAAAGAACATTTCCTGCGGTCAGATTATGATAAGATTTTTCTGGAATTGGAAAAGACCCATCACTACTGATTTCCTTGCAGAAGGTGCAGCTGTAAACAGTGTTTCCTATTTCCAACATTTCAGGCAATAATAATATTTATTGAGTAAACCTCGTATATCTATTCAGTTATAAAACCCAGTACTATATCAATGTACTTTCTCACTCACGTCAGGATGGTCGGGTAATTAATGACTACACAGGTGACTTTACCAGGTTGACTTGGTAAGGAGTTTGACTAAACATCCGGCGGGATGAAAAATAAGACCTGTTAAAGGCTGGATGAACTCGACTGGACATCTATACTTTGAGGAATACCAATATTTGGATGAATAATGCATATTGGAGAAAAGCAATCTGATATAAAACTTGAGCGATGGAATCAATGCTTTTGTAAAAACATCCGTTTAGTAGAAAAACATTCTGATATAAACCCTTCGGTATCAGTAATATCCAGCGTGGAATGCTGACTCAAAATTTTGGACACGTATTGCTGAAGCTTAAAGAGTGACACTAGACTAACTATAAGTTTTAAACAGAGATGTTGCTTGGTATCATGAGATTGTTAGAGAAATGGTCACCTTGGATAGCAATAATCGAATTCATATTGGCAACTGATATATATATACATATATATATATATATATATACTTTCATATGTATCTATACCGTATATATATACTTTCATATGTATCCATACCATATGTATATATATATATATATATATATATATATATATATATATCAGTGGCGACTCTAGCCTACTTTGCTACTCGTGCCCCCCACCCTCTGTCAACTTCAGTTCCCAACCCGTGGTCCGTGGACCCAAAGTAAGTCATCGTAGTTGCTATTGTGTGATTTTCCATTGTATAGCACAGATTGACAAACGTACCTGGCATGGTGTTATTTTTGTAAACAATCAAGATACTATATAATTTGTAGTCTTGTTAATACAGTAGATAAGATAATTTTTTTCCTTTCAAAAGTATAGAAGAAAAGAGAAGATGTTCATTACTATAACGAGAAAAATATGTTTATTAGAATAAAGAAACTGATGACAATATACACAGACACAGCTAGTAGTTTCAATTTCGCTTAAAATAAAGATTATTTGTTGAAAATGTATTCAAATAAACAAATTTTAGTTACAGAATGTAATATATGCAACATTCATTAAAGAAATAGAGATCCGTTAGTGAAAAAACGAATTAAAACACGCCGTTTAACCAACATTTACCATAGCGATGATGATGACGTCAGCGACGGCTCTAATCTGCTATCCCCACCACCTCTCTCTCTATCTCTCTCTGTGTCCCTCTCCCTCTTCCCAAGACAGCTGTCAGCAGTCAGCAGTCAGCAGTCAGAATGTGCTAAGATTTTTGAGCACGATGTTTGGGTTGCTCTTGCTATTGGCTATAGCCAAAAGCGGATTTCTCTAACATTACTGTTATTATAAGGGTCTAGTGCTGGGCACGGATTTGCGCGTGTTCAACATTATAGCCGATTTTATGGGATGTTCAATGAATCTGACGGTGGCCGGACAAAGACCATCCATTCAAAACAGCATCGTTTTATCATTCCGAGATATATTTATGAACTTTTGCCTTCTTAGTTATCGAAACTTGAATAGATACGTAATTTAATTGAGATCAGACTAAGTATGTTTGCTTGAAATTAATGGATGATTTTTACTCCATTTTGAATAACATTGACCGAGTTATTGGTCGTCCCAGGCACGAGTAGCACTAGTCCCGTCTCCGCCCCTGATATATATATATATATATATATATATATATATATATATGATACACTCATATATATGTAGTACTTAATGTTTGTATTATATACCGTCATGTTCTCTCTCATGCCAATATCTCTAACAAAAAGTAATTCTTTATATGAGATTACAGGTTAATTAATTAACAGTAGAAAATCCAATTTTCAATAATTTATTTGTTTATATTTTTCACGCCCACTTTTTGATAGTCCCACCCTCTCATGGGATAGAGTCATGGTATTCTAAACTCCATCGACATGTTGATTAATATATGTGTGAATATCCCCATTGCGTATGTAGTAAACTGTTATTCATAATTTGTTTCGGTATTTGCCAGCTCCCTCTTCTTCTAACGAACCGAACCTGACACAGGGTAATTTTTTTAAAGCAGAATTTAAAAGATAAGATTTCAGAGATTTCCTTTGGGACTGGTTGGCGTACCAAAGTTGAATCACCTGTCTGTCCTTCTATTTATCCATGGATAAAGAGAGAATACATGGATTCATACATTTTCCGAAAATATTAACGCCATATAAAATGTCAACAACTTCGTCAAGGGTTTGAAATCCATTTCCTTCGATGATAACCATTAAACTAGGATCTCCTTTATAAATGATATATTAAAACGAAAGAGGTTGTTTGTTTGGTTGTTATGGCATATCAATCTTTGTAGGTTATTGAACGCAAAACCCATTTTTATAAATCTAGCTCTATTTCAAACAATTCAGTTTAGCCTAAGTACCCAGTTTAAAAGTAAGTACAGTTTAACTGTGAAAAACATTTTTATTTCAAGCTATTCAGTTTATTCAACCAGTTCTAATTCAGCTAATTTAGTTTAGTATAAGTACAGATTTTTTATTTACACAAAGTTAAATGTCAAAACAGTTCTATATTAAACAATTCAGTTTTGTGTAAGTACAGTTTCAATGTCAAAAAACAATTCCATTTCAAATAAATCAGTTTTGCATAAGCACGCAGTTTAAATTTAAGAACACAGTTTATTTTTTAGTCAAACAGTTCTAATTCAGATAATTTAGTTTAGTATAAGTACAGCTTTTGTTTGCACACAGTTAAATGTCAAAAGAGTTTTATTCAAGATAATTCCGTTTAGCATTAGTACGCAGTTTAAATGTCAAAACAGTTCAATTTTAAACAATTCAGTTTTGTATAAATACGCAGTTTGAATGCACCCCCCCAGTAAAGTCCTACCACCATTTACTTCTATTTAACCCATAGATAGGACCCTTATCAAGAGCTACCTTTCCGGGCCAGAGTGGACCTGGGAGTGATGGCAATAAAGGGGTACTCCGCATTCCCCAGAGCTCTTGCATTACTGGAACCTCACCATCAGATTGTCCAGTGTCATATCCAGGGCACTCTTTGGGGGGTGTCTTACCACTCAGCAGAGGTGCAGTCGGCGTATTCTACGTCCCCAGTCGACTGGGCAAAACGAAATAGGGCATAAATGAATTTTAAGAATAGGTCTAGGTTAATCTAACAGAAATTACCTTTTTCTTTCGTCTCATATTTTTCACTCATTATAGAATGTGTCTCAAAATAGATGCAACCCATTAACATGATAATTATTTATTTATTATTTATTACGAGCGCAATGGCGATCATTTGGAACACGTCCTGTAAAAAATGCATCCTTTGAGCAAGAGACATCAAATCGATGTTGTTCTTTTTCAATTGTTATTATATCAACTTCCAGGCCATGCAATCTTTAGAGTTTCTTGTCTCAGTAATAAATCATAATCATATTAATCAGTTGCATCTATTTTGAGACAGTTTTGAATGCTTTTTATCTTCAAATAAGAAGTGCCTCAATTTTTTTTCCTTTGTTCGTCCTATGCATTGTTATCAAAGATTAGAAATTGTATACTGTTTTCTAATACGAAACAGAACAGAACTCAACATTTTTATTAGTAGAGTTATTAGTGGTCACATGGGTCTCATGTATATTGAAATACCCGATATCTTATAATTTCCAATTTTCAAATGTTTTATCCAAGTTTAGTTGGATGTTAATTTATTTTTGCCGAAAATAGTAGGTATTCAAACTTCGAAAAATGTACCAATGCAGCGTGCTACAGAAATATGAGGTGCATACGACGAGTTCCCAGACTTTTTTCGTTTTGGCACTTTTATTGATAGTACATATATGAAACTCTAGTCCCTTTCGAAGTAATCTCGTCTGGCTGCATGACATCTCTCGTACCGCTCCAACAACTTCTGGAACGCCCCATGGAAGTCCTCTTGTGTGAGCGTGTCAGTGACTTTAGTCACAGTCTCTTTCATCTCATCAATTGTCTCATAATGACTGCCTCTAAGCTTAGGGAATAACCAAAAGTCACTGGGAGCAACGTCTGGACTATAGGGAGGGGGACAAACTGTCTAGATGCCCATCTTGGTGAAATAGTCTGTGACAAGGATGGAGTTGTGGACTGGTGCATTATCCTGGTGGAAATGCCACTGATCCGATTTGAACAGTGCTGGCCTCTTCCGACGGAATCTCTTGCTGATATCCCTTAAAACCTCAACATAGTAACCCTTTGGCCAATCAACTCTGGTGTATTGACTTCCTTACTTCCTCCCACACCTCTCATAATCCCTCACTGACTCCTTGCCTTCCTTGAATATCTTATGCCACTCAAAAACTCATGCTCGATGGTCGAAAAGCAGCCTGAAGCAATCCATACGTTTCTGTGGCATTTTTTCCCAAGTTTAAAACAGAATTTTATTGCATATCGTTCTTCTTCACGTCCAGATTGCATTTTTGAAATTCAGCAGCTGTGACAATCAGGCTTTAGTAGGGTGTATTCTAATTCCTGCTGTAGCTGTTCTGTTGAACTTGAAATCATAGAAATTGGTCAGTCACCTGATAAGATGTATAGCAATAACATATTGGATTTTCAAATGTCTACGACGATTTTTTATTCCCATACGAAAAAGGTCTGGAAACTCATTCTTTGCACCTCGTACTTACCACATTTTACTTTGTCACTTATGTATTCAAGTGAATTTCAGAAAGTCGTAATGGTAATTCCATCTTGCTGATGTTTACCAGTTTTTTTGGGTTTTTTTTGCTAAATACCACAAGTTACGATGTTTTCTTGGACCTGTTAATTCCGTGTCTTTGTTGTTGTATCTTTAATTGCTACACAGAGAGCTTTTTAGTCTCATTTCTTTTTACATAGGAATGAGGCTGTTCTGCTTATTGCTTTCTTTAGTTTTCTTTACCTACGACCCGGCAGACTATAAATTTTACAACGTATTTACCCAACCCCTCGCACAAGCAGGATGTGACACAAGGTCAATTTTAAGCTGAGTTGAAAAGGTTTGAATTCGGAGTTTTCCTTCGCATTGACCGTTTACCACAATAAGGTTAAAACGTTTTCTCTGCCCTACTACTTACCCATAGTTGGAAGAAGAAATGTTGGATGTATAACTTTCTAAGTGTCTTGGAAAATGTAAACAGCCTCGTCTAGGGTTTGAACGTGATTTACCAAATCAATTTCCATCAACGATAACCATTACACCGCAAGCGCGTCCTTCTATTATTGTCATTCTTTTGTTTCGATGATTATATTGTCCGAATTCTTGCCCGCACAAATCATACTTTCCTAAAGCCTAACGCTGATATTCTGCAGCACTCTTCTATTTATTGCCTGTGCTGCGTTTTATGATGAACAGAATCTTTCAGTTGGTCAGTTGTCTGCGACCTATGTTAAAACACTTGAACCTTCAGTTAACCCCTGAGGAAATAATTACAAAGAGATTGATCTGGTGAGCGAGACAGCCACTCTATGTCACCATATTATGATATGAGTCAACTTGGAAAATTTCCCTCAGAATATTCAAGGAAAATTCCCCGTGGTGTAATGGCTAATGTGCTGGACTGCGGTCTCGAAGTAAGCGAGTTCGAACTCTAGTTGCGCTATTGCGTTCACTTTCGGGTGAATACCTTTTGAAAAGGCATGAATCCCCTCATACATGCAGATATGGGTTAAATAGATTTACTGTGCTGCTGTTCTTCAACAGGGATTGCTTTGGCAATAAATAACCCAGGAAATAAAGAAACCAAGCCATCAGAACATCAACAAACGCATGATGTTTTCTGTTCCACGCTGAGATGGAAACTGAAGCTGCATAGTTCCTACAACTCAAAAATTAAGTTCCTTGCACTTATCGTTACTAGCGCCCATGCAGCGGTAATCTTAATTGAGAGGGATACTTTTGCTTAGACCTGTAGAATTGCACACATACAGATAAAGAAGCTTAAAAAAAGAGTCATAAATTTTCTGAAAACAATGTGAATAAAATCCAAAATATTTTTTAAAGAAACGCCAAAGATTCTTGTTCGTTTATCGTATATTGATTCCCCAAAAGAATGCTTTCTGGAGAACTTGGCCATCAAACATTATATATTCAAGCAGCTGCTTTGCACCGTTTCCTTCAAATGAATGGATGCAGCTACTTCACAAAGGATATTATTGACAGACGAAAGGTAGAAGCAAAATTCTACTGTAGATAGGTAAGTAAATAAGACGGTAGCCTTATAGTGAAAAGCTAGTTATTTTACACAATAAACATTTATTTATAATATAACCCAAATCCTTGTCAATGTTATGAACACATCACTTCTCAATTAATCCCATAATTAAAAATATGTACAGTATAAAATTTCGGAATAAAATTCAGTTAATGACTATCTCAAGCTGTAGATTATTGATTTATCTCGATATATCAAATTATCTGAGTTTTTACTAACTTCATATATATATATATATATATATATATATATATATATCAGGGGTGGAGACGGGACTAGTGCTACTCGTGCCGGGGACGACCAATAACTCGGTCAATGTTATTCAAAATGGAGTAAAAATCATCCATTAATTTCAAGCAAACATACTTAGTCTGATCTCAGTTAAATTACGTATCTATTCAAGTTTCGATAACTAAGTAGCCAAAAGTTCATAAATATATCTGGGAATAATACAACGATGTTGTTTTGAACGGATGGTCTTTGTCCGGCCACCGTCAGATTCATTGAACATCCCATAAAATCGGCTATAATGTTGAACACGCGCAAATCCGTGCCCAGCACTAGACCCTTATAATAACAGTAATGTTAGAGAAATCCGCTTTTGGCTGTAGTCAATAGCAAAAGCAACCCAAACATCAACAGACAAATTAACGTTGCTAATTTTTACACATAAGTCAATCTCGAACTGTTGGAGATTTAGGCAATCATTGACAATGATGGTGAAAGGTATTTCAAGAATGTTTATATTTCAGCCTTGTCCAATTAGGGATTAGCGTTCACGTGTTTATAAAAATCTACGGATTTTTTTTAATTAACTATGAAACTTCTGATTATTGAATAAAATATTCGATAATCAGAAGTTTCATTGTTAATTAAAATTTTCAAATCGAAAAATAATTTTTAGTTTTTACTTTCCCTAGTGGTCATGCAGGAAAATCACTTCAGGAATAATAATAACTTTAACCAACAGCGACCACCAAACACTATGACTGGGCCCTATTAAACAACAAAGATATAAGAGATAAATACGTATTAGAATTAAGAAACAGATTCGAAACACTACAAGAAAAAACGGAAAAAAGTACACCAAACGACGAATATGAACATTTCGTCAATGCACACCTCGAGGCAGCAGCAAAATACATTCCAACAAAACATAAAACTAAATATAGAGTCCCATGGTAAACTTTGGCAGTGAGAGAAAAACGTGCACTAGTGAAAACAGCCTCCAAAAACTATCGAAAAAAACCAACAAACACAAATGCCTTAAAACGAAAAACGGCACAATATCAATTAGCAGGCATATATATAAAGGAACAGACAGAATACATTCAAAATCAGATAGATAAGATTAGAGACTCGGTGGAAGATAGACAATCTAGAATAGCCTGGCAAACAATAAACGAAGTGAGCAGAAGAAAGAGCACAGCCAAAGCAAAACTTAAAGCAGCAAACCAACAAGAAAGAATAAAACTGTGGAAACAGCACTTCGAAAACTTACTTGGAAACCCACCAAAAATAACGCATGAACCAATCACCAGAATAATTAGCAAACAATTAGACATTAAAATAGGACCGTTCACACAAGAAGAACTCGACTCGGTTCTCAAAAAAATTAAAAATAGGAAAGCTGCAGGGCTGGACGAAATTCCCCCGGAAGTATGGAAGACCAGACAATTCGACGACATACTGCTCCGCCACTGCAACGCAGTATACAATCAAAATCCGATAGATAGATGGATGAAGGGATGCATACTCCCCTTCCCTAAAAAGGGGGACCTCGGATTAGCCAAAAACTACCGAGGCATAACACTTACATCCATAGCTGCCAAAATCTACAATGCCCTACTACGAAACCGAATAGAACCCAAAATCGACATCATACTCAGAAAAAAACAAAATGGCTTCCGAAGAAATAGATCCACGACCTCACAAATATTAACTATCCGCAGAATCCTTTCCGGGCAAAGAACCTACAAGCGACATTAATATTTGTCGACTTTACCAAAGCTTTCGACTCCATTCACAAAGGAAAGATGGAACAAATCCTACTAGCGTACGGCATACCTAAAGAAACCGTAGCGGCAATAACAATTCTCTATAGAAACACTAAAGTAAAAGTACGATCACCGGATGGAGACACGGAATTCTTTGATATTGTAGCAGGAGTACTACAAGGGGACACGCTGGCTCCGTACCTCTTTATCATTTGTCTAGACTACGTACTTAGAACATCGATTGACAAAATCAAAGAGAATGGCTTCGAACTGACGAAGAAAAGAAGCAGAAGATACCCCGCAACAACAATTACCGACGCCGACTACGCCGATGACATAGCGATACTGGCAAATACACCTGCCCAAGCCGAAACACTTCTGCATAGTTTGGAACGAGCAGCAGCAAGCATAGTCCTCTATGTTAATGCACACAAAACGGAATATATGTGCTATAACCAAACGGGGGACATCTCCACTCTAGAAGGAACCCCACTTAAACTAGTAGACAAATTCACGTACCTAGGAAGCAGCGTCGAATCAACCGAAAAGGACATCGAAACGAGGCTAACGAAAGCATGGACAGCTATCAATAGGCTATCGATTATATGGAAATCAGACCTAACCGATAAAATAAAACGCAGTTTCTTCCAGGCAGCGGTCACATCGATACTGCTATATGGATGCACTACATGGACGCTAACAAAACGGCTGGAGAAGAAACTGGATGGCAATTACACAAGAATGCTGCGAGCAATCCTGAACAAGTCCTGGCAGCAGCACCCCACAAGACACCAACTGTACGGCCACCTGCCCCTTATCACGAAAACTATTCAAGTTAGACAAACCAGACATGCAGGACACTGCTGGAGAAGCAGAGATGAACTCATAAGAGATGTACTCTTATGGATCCCCACACATGGCCGCGCAAAAGTAGGACGACCAGCTCGAACGTACATTCAGCAGCTATGTGAGGATACAGGTTGTTGTCCTGAAGACCTACCTAGGGCGATGAACGATAGGGAGGAGTGGCGAGAGAGGGTCAGGGATATCTGTGCTACCAGCGCGATATGATGATGATGATATAACATAGAACTACGCATGTTCTATCACCGATATTGAGCACAGTTCACTTATTAATATATTACACTGCATTCTTCTTATTTTTTTACTCTTTTGAAAGTGTTCCGTACCAACGTTAGCCGATGGATTTTTACAGGAGTTTGAGTGACAGCAAGTCTCCTCAGGTCTCCAGGACTTAGTATTCTGACCGATCTCAACAACCTGTAGTTTGGATGGTCTCCATTCTCTCTCTTATTTCCAAGTCTTCCCGTCACTGTACCAGTCTTTTGGTAACTGAACCGACCGCACCAATCACAAGATCTAGGTACTTTAATATTTCTCTTTTTGCTTTCTTTTTTTTACCTGTGGTCAGCCGAAACGGTAAAGTCCACTGCTTGGCAATTTCTCTTTATTTTTTGTTGACTATCACTTGGTCTGGTCGTCTGGCCGAGAATAGATGATCCGTTTTCATCAGAAATTTTTTGCGTCTCATTTTTCGGATTCTTGGTTGTACATGTACAATTTGTTCGTATGGTCAAATCTAAACTTATTTCACCTTATCTGCCCAGTTGTGTCTAGTCATATACTCTGTTTGCTCTAACTTACTTCATTCACTTATTATATCATCGATCGTATCGTCTCTATCATTACAAAATCAACATCTGCTGTTTTTTGAATCTTGCCTATTCTTGTTTTAACATAGGTAGTCCTTATGGCGTTATTTTGTTGAGCTATCAGAAGAGATTCCGTTTCTTTTATAAGGTTTCCCTTTCTTAGCCATGTCCAAGTCTTCTCGTGTAAGATTTCGCTTGTTTATCGTTTGAAATGTCCATACATTTGTTTTTCTTCCAATCTTTTTTTCTGGTTATTTTTGTTCTGTTGATGCTTGTGTTATCGGTATAGTTTCTGATCGCAGTAATCAGTCTTCCTCAGCGCTTTTTCTGTTGTTTTCTAGTCATTGTATCGATGTATCGACACTATCTCAATGCTAGTTTGTGCGCTTCCTCCTTTTCTTGACACATACAGTTGGCGTTATCTCTGGGATGTAAGACCTTATGCATTGTCAGGAGATCTCTTAATATCTGGTTAATATATTGAAGTTCTCTCAACAATTTTAAGAATTGTCCCGAGAATCTTTCGAGGGGCACGGCCCAGGTATTTATCCCTTTCATGAGATTTCCGTCATGTAATTTGGTTTCGAGTAGTTTTCTCGTTCTCCAGATATATTAGGTTTTAGTTTTTTCTTTCATATCCTCTTGTTTAATGTTTTTTGCTTCCAATATTTCCAAGTATTTGTATGTTTCCTGTTCTCCGAGCAGTCGGATTTTCCCTTGATTTGGTAGTTCTATTCCTTCCATCGATTTCTGCTTTTCCTTATCAGCATGACGCATTTTTCTATGCTAAATTCATCCCTCTTTCTTCACTGTATAGTCTCACTGAAGATGTTAGAGTATCTAATTATTTTCTAAATTTTCGGTAAAGAATTTGATGTCTTCCATATACATCAAGGGGTTGATATTTTCTTGCGATTCATGAAGTTTGTATCCTTTTTAATTCTCTTTAAAATCTCTATATTCAGTTTTTCTTCTTGTGTTAGTCTTTGTTTTGTGTGGTTTAGTATTGTGGTGTTTCGATTGTTAATACTTTGCGGTTCCTTTCAGTTTTGATTTTCAGTGTTTGATGGGTCAATTATTGTATTAGAATCTTATTGCCTTGATTCCTTATTTATTAGTGTATTTCTGACATTTCAAGGTAAGAAAACAAACCTTTCTTTATCATCTTAACTTGGTCACCAGGTTTTTGGCTTGTCATTTTCCATCTGCCCTATTTGTCCCAGAGTTCTATCATTCTTTTCCTATAGCCTCTTTGTGTTGGGTTGCTCCTAAAATAACAGTAAAATACAAGTCTTCCCGGGCTCATTTTCTTTGGTGGTATCTCTAGTTTGTGAAGTTACTTAGGTCGTCGTTCTTGTACCTGAAAAAAACCCGCCAACATCGCAGAATGCTTATCGCGTCCTTCCTGTGGGATATCAGAGGAACACCAGCCGATCATGACACCCAAAACTGTTGTCTTGGTAACACATTGTGTTATGTTTCGATTTGACATTTTTATCATGAGTTTTATATTTTAGCTTTACCAAACCCTGGGGTTGTTTAAAATCTGCGCAACAGTTGCATGTGTGCCCAAGTACCCTTTAAGTGAGAAAATTCATAAGCGGGTCATATAAAGGAGAGTTGGCGTTTTTTTCAGCAATAGACGCCACCCTTCTCGTTGAGTAGCAGTAGTTTTCTTAGCGAACTTGTAAATGTGTTTATCTGCCCCTTCCGTGATCCTACCCAGGGCTACTAGTATTAATGGCACGGTGGTAGTTCTAAGTTGCCATATATTTCCGATTTCTATCTTCAGGCTTTGCATTTATTTACCACATTCTCTGCCTAATCTGCAATTATTTCTTGATATTGACATATTCAATCTGGGGTATGTTTTTCTTTTTGGTTCTTAACTTCTTTGTCTGGTCTCTTGCTCTTTATTTTCCCCTCTGTTTGGGCAGCAAATTCTCAAAGAATAGTAGCTTCTTTTGCTTGTTATTGGTTCTGCTTGGTACCATTTTTCACAATCTAATATTCAAGGATATTTACATATCTTCCAACGAATATAATGTCTTATTTATCATGCTTTTCTTTAAATTCTATTTCTGTAAAGATTAGGCAAGAGAACACTGAGTGATTAATTGATTCAGGTTTGGTTTCTTTGTTTAGTGGCATATCAACCTTTGTTGGTTATTAAATGCCAAAGCCCTCCTTCTAGAAAAACAGCAGTGATACTATTTAACCCATGGCTGGGAGGATAAGGGGGTTCATACCTTTCCCAAGGGTATTTACCCGAAAATGAACGTAATAGCACGACTGGAGTACGAACACGCTTACTACGATTCTTCAGTCCATCGCTTTAACCATTACACCACGAGGACCCCCCCTATTGA
>OY757907.1:101780299-101797799 GCA_963585895.1 Sepioteuthis lessoniana | reverse complement strand
TGAAACCTGGGTAGACTCGCTCTTGGCAATATAGGAATTATTTTCATTAGATAGATAGATAGATAGATAGATAGATGTGTGCGTATGAGGTTAGGCAGCCGTCCTTCATAAAAGTATGTTTGATTGAATAAAAAAGACATTTTCACAATAAAATTCTATTAGGATCATTTCAAATTTGGGTGCAGGTGGCCCAGCGGTTAGAGTGTTCGCCAATCTTCAATCCCAGGTCGAGTCATACCAAAGACTTTTAAAAATGGTACTTGATACCACCTTGCTTAACACTCAGCATTATAAGGTACGGTTCAAGGGTAAAGTGGAGCAATCCTGGGAATGGAGTAGCGCCCTCCCCTACACCTTGGTGTAGTAGCTATCGAAAAGGGAGCCTTCGGGTCACCCTCGACTATGGTCGCTAACTTTACTTTTACTTATATATGAAGAAGTGGTAAATTTGTAGATATTGCTTGAGTATATAAGGGTACGGAGAAATGGGATTTTATTGTTGATATTGATTTCTTGTGTGAAGTTAAAAACGGAGTAATTTTGAAAAGTCTCTTGAATTTTGTTGATTTCATTAGTGCTATTAGTGAGAGTATGTCGTCAATGAAGCTATTCAAATATTAGGTTTATTAATAATATTTAAAAAAATACTTTTCCAAAGTTTGACAGGTAATCATCATCATCATCATATCGTGCTGGCAGCACGGATATCCCTGACCCTCTCTCACCACTCCTCCCTATCGTTCATCGCCCTAGGTAGGTCTTCAGGACAACATCCTGTATCCTCACATAGCTGCTGAATGTACGTTCGAGCTGGTCGTCCTACTTTTGCGCGGCCATGTGTGGGGATCCATAAGAGTACATCTCTTATGAGTTCATCTCTGCTTCTCCAGCAGTGTCCTGCATGTCTGGTTCGTCTAACTTGAATAGTTTTCGTGATAAGGGGCAGGTGGCCGTACAGTTGGTGTCTTGTGGGGTGTTGCTGCCAGGACTTGTTGAGGATTGCACGCAGCATTCTTGTGTAATTGCCATCTAGTTTCTTCTCCAGCCGTTTTGTTAGCGTCCATGTAGTGCATCCATATAGCAGTATCGATGTGACCGCTGCCTGGAAGAAACAGCGTTTCATTTTATCGGTTAGGTCTGATTTCCATATAATCGATAGCCTATTGATAGCTGTCCATGCTTTCGTTAGCCTCGTTTCGATGTCTTTTTCGGTTGATTCGACGCTGCTTCCTAGGTACGTGAATTTGTCTACTAGTTTAAGTGGGGTTCCTTCTAGAGTGGAGATGTCCCCCGTTTGGTTATAGCACATATATTCCGTTTTGTGTGCATTAACATAGAGGCCTATGCTTGCTGCTGCTCGTTCCAAACTATGCAGAAGTGTTTCGGCTTGGTCAGGTGTATTTGCCAGTATCGCTATGTCATCGGCGTAGTCGGCGTCGGTAATTGTTGTTGCAGGGTATCTTCTGCTTCTTTTCTTCGTCAGTTCGAAGTTCGCAAAACTGATCCTTATGAAATTTCATCCTATTGGATGTATATATTTCCATTTGGATCTAAAATACACACACACACACACGTATATATATATATATATATATATATATATATATATATTTGTGTGTGTGTGTGTGTGTGTGCGTGTGTGTGTGTGTTTATAATTTGGTTTGGTTTAGTTTCTTCGTTAAATGACTTAGCCAGCTTCACAAAAACCGATCCTTGTAGAAAAATAGCAGATACTGGATAGATAAGGAGGTGCAAACCTTTCTAAAAGGAAAGAGTCCGTAAATGACATATTAGTACGACTGGAGTTCGGACTCGCTTATTTCGAGGTTGCACTTTAGCCATTACACTTAGAGTACTCCCACTATCTATTTCTCTATCTATATATCTGAAAGATACATATATAACACATATATATGATGTATATTAGATATTTATATATGTATTATATGAATAATTATTATATAACGTATGTAATATAATATTTATATCATATATATACATTACATATACACATATTTATATATAATATATATGTATATATAATATATGATATATATATGTATAATATTAATAACACACACATATATATAAATATATATATATATACATACATACATATATATATACATAGATATATATACATACATGCATACATACACACACACACACACATATATATATATATATATATATACGTGTGTGTGTGTTAATATATAGGTGTGTGTGTGACAATTGAATAAACTCAACAAGCCGTCAGTTAGCTATTATTTCGATGGAATTTTACTCTTTTGAAAAAAGGATGTGTGTGGATAAAAAGCCATGACCTTGAGGGTGGTGTCAAAGTCAACTATATATATATATATCTATATATTATTAACTCGTGCTGAGAGCATGTATTCTCTGACTTACTCATGCCAATCCATCTCTATTGTTTGCTACTCATGGCAGGTCCTATAGAATCCACCCAAATATTCCACTCTACTGAAGTATAAATGTTGTACACACACACACACACACACACACACACACACACACACACACATATATATATATATATATATATATATATATATATATAATTTCTTGTCTAATTTGCAATTGAATTCTATTTTATTGGATTTTCATTCTGACCTTCAACGTTAATAATTGTAAGTCTTGATATTATAAAGATAACTATGAAATGCTAATTTGAACCTTTAACGAGTTCCTAAGTAGAAGAATCAAATTTGATTCGTTACTATCAAATTGGAATGGATGTAAAATCCTATGTTACCGTTTAAATCATAAATGAGAAACCTTATATCTTTAGAAATATTTAATCATTAACATAAGCTCTATTGCTTCCTACAACCTCATTCCAACTGTCAACAAGTTTATACATACCAAGTTTATAAAATCCTTTAGGTTTTGTAGCAAAATATTCGACCAAATCTGTTCAATAACTTCTCTTAATGTCAGCTAAAGGTCATCTAAATGATTCTGTAATTCGTAAAACAAGCAATAATTAAAAGGAGCCTATTGTAACTTTTCTCAGTCGAATTTCTCAGAGATCTCTTTCCAACTAAGCTATGATGGAGGATGATTACCTTTCTGTATGTAATAAAGATGGTTTGTTTCCAAAACAACATTCGAGCGACGAATATGATTTCCTTAGAGATTAATGGTGATTGTTTGAATATTGCCAAAAAATTCGTCACGGACAATTCCTTGAAGATGCCACCATATACTAAACATGATCTTTGTTTGATAAAGCCCACTTCTAGATTGCTCAACGAATCTTTCTCCTCGACTGATTTACTGATGACGGCGTTTAACGTTATGGATTTCTTATCAGTAACAAACCTGATTAAAACGGTACCTGACGGTATAGTGTAAGGAAGGACTCGCAACAGTCGATAGCAGAATTATTTGGATGAATTTAGTGTGACATCAAGAGCAAAGTTTAAACACGAGATAATCGCATATTTTGTATTAAAATGTTAAGGATTTTACAATCGTGGCAACTATAAAATTGTTGACAAATTGGGCTGATAGGAAACAACTGTGGTTTTGTTAATGATTAAATATTCTTTTAGGGATCAAGTTTTTCAATTATAATATATGCTTTAAAATTGGACATTAAATTCATTCCAACATGATTGAACAGTAACAGAACGTGTTCACGGATGCATATACACGTATATAATATTCTATTGCATGGGAAAAAAATGCACGTTCCTAGTTTGCATAGACATGATAACTACCATTAGAATAATTGGTTGAATCTGATTTATTGATGACATATCAATCCTTTATGGGCCATTAAATGCCGAATTGGAGGTGCCCGTGGTGTAAAGGTTATCGTCGTAGGAAATGGACACGGCCACACGAGTTCAAATCCTGGATGAGACAGATTGCATTTTACATAGCACTAATACCCTTGTGAAAGCTATGAATCCAATTATTATCCCTCCAGCCATGGGTAAATAGTAGGGCAGACTGAATTCTTCAGCCTTGGTGAGAAAACTAGTTTATTAGAAGGAAAATTCTGAATTCGAACCTGTTAAACCCCGCTTAAAAATTGACCTTGTGTCATATCCTGCCCAAGCGAAGGGGTTGGTAAATATGATTACATGCCGAATTTTTTTCACTTTTATTAAGTCATTCGCAAAGGCTTGTTTATAATCATAAGTGTTTCCATGACCAAATATACACCATACAGTCAACACGATCCTTTTTCGATGAAATCCACTTACACATATTTTTCATCATCGCTAATTTTAATTTGTATTTTAATTTTCATTCGTTTTCACGCAGTTATATAGCGTAGAGTATTCCTGTCTAACACAAATATAATTCATGCAGTTATATGGTTTTAAATGATTATCTTTATTAGATAATAATAATAATGATACAAGAAACGAACGATCAATCTCATAATAAGCAAATACAGTAATTTAGCGCCAAAAGATTATAAGACAAGACATGAATCAGTGGGGAAGGTGATCTGCTTGGACTTGTGCAAGAAATTTAAGTTTATCCATACGAACAAGTGACATATGCATAACCCAGAACCTGTTCCGGAAAACGAGACGCACAATGTTCACTGGGATTGGAGATATAAACAGATCACCTCATCTCAGCAAGACAAGAGCAAAAATTAGTCAGCAAAAAAAAAAAAAAAATGCCGAATTGTAGACTTTGCCATCCCGACAGACAACAGATTAAAATTAAAAGGCGAAAAGAGGAATGAACATCTAGATCTTGCCTGAGAAAAAAAAATTATGGAATATAAAAAGTGATGGTGATAGCATTTGTGATTGGTGGGATCAGAATATACCTAAAGGAACGGTAAAGGAACTGAAAGACTTGGGAATAGGTGAAGACCATCCAGACTACAGCATTAAGATCGGCCAGAATACCGAGAAGAGTCCTGGAGACTTGAGGAGATTTGCTCTCTCTCAAACTCCAGTGGAAAAGCAACAGCTAATGCTGGATATGAAATTCTCTCAAACAAGTAAAATTTTACTATTACTACCACTGCGACTACTAATACTACTACTAATAATAATGATTATAATAAAGAGGACGAATGGAGAACATACGAACAACAGCATTTTTGAGATCAACCAGAATAAAATGAAGAGTCCTGTCGACTTGGGGAGAATTGCTGTCACTCAAACTCCAGTAGAAAACCATAGACTAAGGCTAAAATAAAAAACCCTCAAAGTTGTAAAATAATCTGTCCTCGAGAATGAGTGGCACAGACTTCTCTTGGATTTGGAGATGCAAACGTATCCCATAATCTCAGCCTGACCACCAGACCTAGTGATAGTCAACAACAACAACAAAAAAAAAAAAAAAGAAAAAAAGAAAGCTAACCAAATAGTGGACTTTGCTGTCTTGGCAGACCATACAGTGAAAATAAAAGAAAGTGAAAAATGAGATAAGTGTCAAAATATTGCAAGAGAACTAAAATGCAGCAGAAATAGAATGTGACGGTGATACCATTTGTGGATGTTGCGTTTGGGTCAATCCCCCCAAAAAAAAACTGGTCAAGGGACTGGAAGTCTTGGAAATGAGAGGACAAGAAGAGAACATCCAGACTAAAGCATTGTTAAGATCTGACAGAATACTGAGAAGAGTCCTGGAGACTTTAGGAGATTTACTGTCACTCAGACTCCTGTGGAAAACCATTAGCTAACGCTGGTGTGAAAGACTCTAGTGATAATAATAGTTATAATAATAATAATAATAATAATAATAGACGTGGCTAAGAAAAAGAAACTTTAAAAGAGAAACAGAGTCTCTTTTAATAGCAGCAAAAAAACAAAGGCGTAAGAACCAATTAAATCAAAGCGTGAATAGATAAGGCGCAACAAAATAGCAAATGTAGGTTATATGGTGATAGAGACGAAACGTTCAATCACAAAATAAGCGAATGCGGCAAATTAGCACAGAATGAGTATAAGACTAGACACGACTGATAGGGCAAGGTGATCCACTGGGAGATGTGCAAGAAATTTAAATTTGACCATACGAACAAATGGTATATGCACAATCCAGCAAATGTCCTGGTGAATGACACACACAAACTCCTATGGGACTTTGACATACAAATGGATTACCTAATCACGGTCAGAAGACCAGACCTTATAGTAATCAACATCAAAAACGAGAACATGCGAAATTGTGGAATTCGCTGTACCGATGACCACAGAATGAAACTGAAAGAAAGTGAAAAGAAGGATAAGTATCTCGACCTTGCTAGGGAATTGAAAAAAAAACTATGTAACATGAAGGTGACGATTGTACCAATCGTGATTGTTGCTTTCCGTACAGCAACTAAAGGATTATTAAAAGGACTGGAGGACTTGGAAGTTGGAGGACGTGGGGAGACTATCCAAACTACAGCATTGTTGAGAACAGCCAGAATACTGAGAAAAGTCCTGGAGACTTGAGGAGACTTGTTGTCTCTCAAACCCCAGTGAAAGACCATCGGTTAACGCTGATGTGAAAAACTCTCAGGGAATAATACTAATACTACTACTACTACTACTACTACTAATAATAATAATAATTTGTTTAAACACTTTTATATAGTTTCAAGCATTCCTATTCAATATAATTAATTTTCAAACAGAGCTGTGAACAATGACAATATTCTGCAGAACTGAGTTGAGTCTCATCACTGACTGTAGTTTAGTGTCATACCAATTTTCTTCGGGGCAAATCTTACCGCTCTTCAAACAATGCAACCAAAGTATTATAATCATTGACAAAGAGGTACCATTTTGTTACACGGACGATTTTTAGGATTTTAAGAAGAATGAATATTGGGATTGTGTTAAATATTTGGTTTAGTTTGGTTTCTTTCTTTCATGTCATATCAACTTTCACCGATTTTTTAAAGCCCAAGTAGAAGAACAGTAAGGACACTATCTAACCCATTGCTAGGAGGAATAAACGAGTTAATTCTTTTCTCAGATGTATTAGTCCCAAATTGAATGATGAGTAGAAAAAAAAGTCATTTTAACGAATTTAATAATAACAGGCTAGATAGATGCAGAGATAGACTGATATGAATTGAATATTTGTAATATTACTTCTTGGTCAGGCCATGAACTTTTCATGATATCTTCATAAATAGATAGATGTAAACAAACTAAGATAAATAAACATTAATAGAATGACAAAGATTTTTTGTGGCTTCCGTTCGTCTCACGAGACTATAGATTTGAGCCTGGATCTGGGAGCAGACTTATACGGACATACGTATAAAAACATAGATAGATAGATAGATAGATAGATAGATAGATAGATAGATAGAATGATGAAAGTGAGGTGGATAAACTGAGTGGTTCATATCAGACCATAATAGATTAGCTGATCAAATGAACGATCAAAGGGTGAAAGTATCGAAGGAATGATATTATCGCAAAAAAAGAGAAAAAATATCAAAGCGTTTGAACAGAAGATAAACAAGGTGTGTAGAAAGGAAAATGAGACACAATGAAGGAATATATGAAGAAGAAATTCCGCGAAAAAATACAGATGGAAAAAAGAAAACAAGAAACTCAGGTGGTTCAAGAAGAAGAAAAAAAGCGTAAATGAGAAAGAAAAAGAAATAATTTGAAGGCATAATATGAAAAGAATAACTGCGTTAGAAACGACGTAAAAATTTGGACGGGAACCTCTCATTGTGTCGCCATTGTAACAAAAGTCCATGATAGTATTGATGCTTCTATTTCCGATATAGTGAAGATTATTCATTAGTGTCCTGTATTTATCTCTGGTATATCGAGAATCTGAAAAATAAAGTTCCACATAGACAGAAGGCTCGTAAAATTATTAATCCGCAACAAATTTGACTGAACGTTAAAACATTTACGATATATTGGTAGGATAAAAATCTACCGACAATGTCCCGTTTTTTTCTGGGTGACATTTTCAAACAAACATTATTAGATATTTTAGTCTGGTTTGGTTTCTTTGTTTTATGGCATATCGACAGTCATGTTTTATTCAACGCAAAAAGCAATCCTGAAAAAACATCTTGATTTTATTTAACCCTCAGATGGAGGGATGTGGGAGTTCATGCCTTTCCCAATCGTATCAGTCTAAAAGTGAATGTAATGGTAGACAGGAGTTCGAAGTAACTTACTTTGAGGTCGCAGTCAAGCACGTTATCCATTACACAACGGAGACTCCCCACAATAATTTTCATCATAGATAGATAGATAATTACCTTAATCGCTAATTCACCCCTCAGAATAATTATTCAGTTGCAAATTGAACAAAAAATTACTCTATTTTCTTACAACTTTTCCAATGTCATGTTTTTATAAAATTTTTGCTATTTTGTAACTTTTTTTTAGAGTTACCGTCACATATAAAACATAGTACGTCGGTTTGGTTTGTTTTAATGGCATATAAACCATTGTAGCTTATTTATTACCAAATCCATTTATATATATATATATATATATATATATATATATATAGTTCTATTCCAAAGAATTCAGTTTTGCATAAGTACACAGTTTAAATGTAATAACCAATAACCATCCTATTTTAAACAATTCTGTTCAGCATAAATACAGTTTTTTTGTTTACACTGTTAAATTTGAAAACAGTTTTATTTCAAACAATTCAGTGTAGCGTAACCAGGCGCTTATATTCTATTTGACCCGAAGATTTGTGCTACCAGTCTGGGTCAGAGTGGACCTGAGAGGAATGGCAATGAACGGGTACTCCGATTTCCCCAAAGCTCCAGCATCAATGGAGTCTCACCATCAGATTGTTTAATGTTATTATCAAGAAACTCGTTGGGAGTGTCTTACACCTCTGCAGAGATGCAGTCGGTGTATTCTACAACCCCAGCCAATTGGGCCAACTTAGTAGATAACTTTAGTTATCTACAAATATCAATATAAGGAAGTGAGTTTAAAATGTTTGCCTATTTGTATAAAATGAAAGTTTAGAGTGACGGGTAAAGATACGTAGTTTTGCTTTAATCTTGTCTTACTTTTGCCAAACGCTCTTGCCTTTAAAATCAGTATTTAAAGTTTTGTATTTTATACAGGCTAAAACATAAATACTGAAACACGTACGAAATACAGTGCGACTGGTGACCAAATACATAGTGTGACTAATAGGATAATGTGATGTGTCTCTTAATTGATTCCATTCGTCAAACTTATCATTGATAACTGTATTCATTCGAATGGAGGTGCCCGTGGTGTAATGGTTATCGTCGTAGGAAATGGTTCCTGGATGAGACTGATTGCATTCTACATAGCACTAATACCCTTCGGAAAGGTATGAATCAAATTATTCTCCCTCCAGCTATGGGTAAAATAGTAGGGCAGATTAGGTTCTTCAGCCTTGGTGAGGCAACTAGTCTAGGAGAAGGAAAACTCTGAATTCAAATCTGTTAAACTCCGCTTAAAAATTGACCTTGTGTCATATCCTGCCCGAGCGGAGGGCTTGGTAAATATGGTAACTGTATTCATTCGGCCTCATTGAACCCAGTACCTTCGCTAATAACTCAGTTTCTTTAAAATAAGGGCACAATAGAATACTATCTTTAAATTACATTGTATACAAAGCATCACATCCTTTGGACGAAGTCGTTTGTAGTTGAACGGTTATTATAACTCGAAATGGCTCCAAATTAAAATCCTGAATGATACTGTTTGCATTTTACGTATCGCTAATACATTTAGGAAATGTATGAATCCCTCCTTGCTCTGGGCAAATAATCGGGCTGTCTGAGTTTTTCAACCTTGATATAACACCCGCGTAGATGAGGCTTAGAATATGCTGACTATATCTCCAACAGAGGAATTATACCCCATCCTCCAAAAATATCCTTGGTACGACCCAAAACTGCATGTGAGGATGTGGCTACAGTTCTGGAGATCTGGTGAGCTTGAACAATCACTTCATTTCCATTACTCCCAGATCGACCGACCTGGACTACTTGCACCCATTAAGATTCAGTCTATGAGTTAAAGAGATCGGTTTAAAAATATTCCTATTTTTCGAAGCCTATACAAACAAAAATCTCTTGAGAAGCAACTACACAAAAAGAGTAAGTATGGATCTACATAGAACGCTACTTAGTAACATCTACGCATAAAATACCCTAGGTGAGTTGACATGACGTTAAAATCGATCAATCAATTCACGCATGAATTAATCTTTATGTCGAATCTGCTAGACGTGGAGAGGTAGGTTAATACGACTTTCTTCAGAAGAAAATCGGCATTTAGTACACACGTTGGTGTTTTATTTCACTTGGGCCACGTTATAGTAAAATATCTTCTTTCCTTCAGCTGTGACAGTTTCCATCGAAACACGAAACATGTTCGTTATATTCAAGAAACGAATAGCAAATAGAAACGATTGTTCATTTTTTTCTTTTGCTTAACATATGTGAAATCCACTCATCATTATGTCTTATAAAAACCAGCTGGTGAAATGAGTTCCAACGCTTAATTTCGACATTTTAAGTATGTTATCTGTCGCATGCCTTCTATACCATTAATTAGTTTAAAATAATATCTTCATTTGAATGCTATCAAGCTCAGCCGTTTAGGAAGGGCATGAACGTAATTAAAATAAAACTTTCTTGAATGCTCTCTAATGACAGAAGAGAATGATATTTTTCGATAACCCAAGATATAAAGGTGACAAATATTTTGCTAACAGCTTGGACTGTAAAATTATGTGTTCACTCACTGATTCATTTCTGGTTTGGTTTGATTTCTTTGTTTAATGGCATATCAACTCTTTTTAGGTTATTTGATGCCAAAATCATTCTCCTAGAAGAACAGTAGTGGTACTATTTAACCCATAGCTGGGAGGATAAGGGGGTTCATACCTTTCACAAGGGTATTTGCCCGAAAGTGAACGTAATAGCGCGACTGGAGTACGAACTCGCGTACTACGATTCCGTAGTCCATCGCTTTAACCATTACACCACGAGGACACCCCCTGATTCATTTCTCTGTCAACTAAAGAGGGATTTTGTTAATATAAGGAACACTACTCTTCTTGGAAAAAAATTATAGAACTAGTGCAGTTAGAGGATATTTTGTTTGACTTGCAATAAGCAGATTGAATTAGTAAAATCTAATCCAGCCTCTTGCTCTTTGGAGATCAATTTGGACAGAGATAACCCAGCTAATTTCTTGTAGGTATGCTCAATTAAACTATTACTCTCTTTCTGGCTTCCCTACTTTTTATCCTTAAAAAATACTGGCCCTAATGGATATTAACCCAGTTAAATTCAAGATTTAGAATTATAATTTCAAAGCCAGGTCAATTCTATAGGGAAGACCAACATAGCAAAATGTTCCTTATATCTTCATACCTCTGTACAATTACCCCAGACAAATTATATTGAATTAGCTGGAGAAGAGGATTTTCACTTAAATTGTTTTATTTATCGGTAAATAAGCCAATAACTGCGTTGACGCGAAATATTTTTCTTTAATAGCTGAAAATTCTGGCTTCATAAAGACAAAATAGCTTAGCCAAACTAGATTAAATCATTTAAACAAACAGAATCATTTTTCCAAACTGTGATGAGGAAAATATAGGATAACGAAATGTTGGGGAAACAATACAGGATGATCTTGTAATTTGCATTCCAAGAACAAATTCTAGCAAAGAAATGCAAATCCGTCGACAGTTATTTCAGACCTCAATTGATTGAGCCCACCAAATTGAAAGAAAACAAAACTTAAAGAAACGAACTGTCAATTAAATCTATAAAAAGGATCGTAAAACGTATTCGAGAAGACAATCCACAGTAGAGTGTAGTAAAAAGTGTTGGTTGTTTTCATCAATTGACTCAAAAACTCGGTGCAAATATAAAAGAAATAGGAAGGGGTGAAAAGGCAAAACATACTGGTCAAATAAGAACAACATCCAAGATATCAAGATAGAAAGCTCAAAGCAGTAAACGTTCAAAATAGAAAATTCCAAGAAAACAAATGAAAAACAAATTAGAGGAAACATGAGTCAATGTAAGAAATTAGATGAATGAAATGAGATTTACATAGAGAAAAGTCAAACAAAAGCCAACACACAATTAGAAAAAAAAATGAACTTAAAATAGGCTAAAAAGAAGTTATCTTTGTATGTAAGAACTTTATTAAAGTAATATTCAGTGGACCTGCATTTTTAAAATACAGCTTGGCTGACAATATGGGACAAGATTAAAATTCCACGGTGCAATCGCAAAGGGATGCATCGGAAGAGGGTGACCTTCGAACTGCATGACAGTTATTTCCGCACGACGATGATCAAACCTGTCACTCCAAAGAGGGTGGATGTTGCATGTTACGTTGGCCAGTTATGGGAGGAGACTGCGTGGGCGAAGAGGCGTGTCTATATCTTCCCGTGGGAGTTTGATGGTAATATAAGGTCGACGATTTTGAACGGAAGGTAGTGAAATTCCGCTGTCCACGCATGCTTGTCCCGTCGTTACCCTGTGTGGGTTTTCTCGGCCATTGTCTTACTTACACCGAGGTGTCCAGGCCTCATAGACGAACGATTCGAATACCTCTCCTGATTGCTCCTACTTCACACAAGCGTCTGTCGAGAAAATAGATATATATTTCTATATATATTACGTGTTGTCGTTTGTTTGGGCATTAAGGTAATGATGCCGGAACCTTTTCTATTGTCGTTGAAATGCCTGTAAGAAAAAAAGTAAATTTGCCAAGTAATTCACGATATTGTGTTATAAATCCTTTAACGGATCTGGCAAGATTGCACTCATTCCTTAACAATCAATACACAGGTGTACATTGAAATCCTGGATAATTTTCTTATTCCATCGATAGAAAATTGTTTTGCTGATGATGAAGTCATTTTAAGAACAATGATTTATATTGGCACAGAGAAAAAAGGGATTAAAGCTTTTCTAAAATCAATAACAACAAGCAAAAACTTTAGATTTAAATACAATTGATACTTTATGGAGCATTTTTTTCTCATGGAGGTTAGCACTAATACAGAAAGAGAAAAAAAGAAAAAGAACTTAAAGTGAGCTGAACATAAACAATAACGGTGTTAATTCTATAATTTTTGTCAGAGATAAGTAGGATATAGTTTTTTTTTTTCCAATAGCGCATGTACTTGAAAAAATGCATGCACTCTCGGCCGGGACAAACTGACGCCAATCTGAGCCGCTTAATGAAAAATACTGGCCTCAATTATCAATTCCATACAGATACATAAAATTTTCATCAGATATATGTTTCTACTGTTCCATATATAAGAATATAGTTTTATATGTTATGAGGGTTGTCTCTTCCCAGTGCTTGGGTGTACTATTACTATATGCCTTGGTTTATATTGATAAAATAGGGCGTCTTCAATGATATAATGATTAACATAGTAAATCAGCAGACTATTCTTAGGGATATTGATTATTTCTGAGTGTCCTCCAAATCTTGCCTTGTTCCACATCTAAGCTATGTTTATTAAATAACTAAACAGGTGAGGTGCACGTGGTGTAATGGTTATCGTCGCAGGAATTGGACACGGTGACACGAGTTCAAATCCTGACGGATTGCATTTCACATAGCACTAATACCCTTGGGAAAGGTATGAATCCAATTATTCTCCCTCCAACTATGGGTAAATAGTAGGGCAGACTAGGTTCTTCAGCCTTGGTGAAGCAACTAGTCTAGGAGAAAGAAAACTCTGAATTAAAACCTGTTAAACTCCGCTAAAAAATTGACCTTGTGTCATATCCTGCCCGAGTGGAGGGGTTGGGTAAATATGATAAATATGATAACTAAACAGCTGAAATGCGTAAAGTTAAAACTTTTAGATATAACACGGTAAGTCATTTAAGACCGCTTGAGAAATGATTCTTGGTTTTTCGGATCCTTAGACACTGTTTGTTTGCCTCATACCTTAGTTTGATAATGAGTCTCAATTGAAATTCAAACACGTTTCAGAACTTTCCGCAACAACAAACTGCTCCATTTAAACGGAAGGAATGAAGGAAAGAAGAAAAGAAGGAAAGAAAGATTGAATGATTGAGTGGGTGAATGAGTGAGGGGTTTTAATGGCATGAAACTCCGTCTGATGTTATTTCATGCCAAAACGTTAGGAAATAACCTACATAGTACGCTCACTTTGCCTACTCCTCGGCCTTTTGGTTGGGTGGGCGCACAACGGCCATAGACGAACAAATATAGTACTGGGCCTCGTTGATCAGGTATCCGTGCTTGGACCCATGTTTGGGTCCATGTCCAGTTAGGGTCATCAGGCTCACATAGCACTAAGGGAGCAAATGACCTGCAAAATCTTGCAGGGTTCGAGCCTTGGCTCGTGCCCGATCTTCCCCTCCTCTAATCCCCACTTTAAGCCGACTTTCGGCTCGTTTGACCGTGCGACAAGTCCTGTATGGTGGGAAGCGGAGACTAATAAAACGTACATAGTACGCTCAATTTTACATTTTTTGTACTATTGTTTCCTAAGAGATTTTTGTACACAATATAATATCTAGTATTTCGATCTAACACAAATAATTTGCAAACAGATCTGTTCGACCTATAGATTGGTCACTAACAGGTACTACCACAATGTGTCAGAGTGGATCTGGGCGTAATGTCCATGAAGAAGAAATCCACACTCCCCAGAAGTACAGAAAAGAAATCTTACCGTCAGATGCAATTTAAAGTCATACCGAAACACCCCTTTTTTTTCCCTGGGCGGGGGCGTCTTACTCCTCCGCAAGACATTCAGTCAGTGTATTCTTCATCATGCTGAAAAGGCAAAGAAGAATAGAAGAAAGGAAGGAAAAGATAATCACTTAAAAACAGGAAAGTACTCAAACAAATCAACGTAATAAGAGGTGGAATTGAGATAAAAGAGACGGTAAACAACAGGGAGATTTTCGAAGAATAGAGATCAGAAACGGATAGTAAATGCTCAGATAAGTAAAAAAAAAAACAAAAAAACAAAAAAACAAAACATAAATGAATCAAAGTAAACGGCGGAACTTTTAGGGGAGAAATAGATTCGAATCACCTACTATAGACAATAGATAACCCTTCCTTTGATATCATGGTGTTTCCAGACTTGGCACCAGCATAAACTTCCTCAAAGGTCACAAAAGAAACAAACAAGTCATGACCGTAGCTGACCATTTTACAAGATATATTTACCTTTTCCTTATCTCTGCTTAAGTAATGAAAGCAGGCATTCTTCTATTTGGCTATTTGTGCTATACAACAATAAGAATGAGAATATGAATAATAATTGCTATTTCTTGAAAATGCTTTCACCTTTTCGTGGTATCATTGTCGTTTCAGTATAAATAATAATTTGATATAATCTGTTTCCTGATGATGGACTTCTGGCAAATGATTGTACTGACGTTGGTTTGACTGTTTGATCTTTCGACTGTTTGCTTGGTTGCCATCGTCTTTGCACGGATATTCGTTGCGGCAACAAAATAAAGCGATTCACGCGAAAGAGTTTTTTTTTTTTTCTTTTCACGGTGCCAGATCAAAGTGTTATTGTAGCTGTAAACACTTCGAAAGCGTCAACTGATGCAGAAGGATGGAAACAAGCAAAACTGTCTGGACTGAATGGAATAAAGGGAGGAAGGAAATAATAATCGGAGAGCAGAAAAATGAAATTTTACAGAGACAATTTTGAAAAAAAAAAAAAAAAAAAAAGACTGTTCACAAAATGAATATAAACTGGAGATAAATAAAAAAAAAGGAAAGGAAAAATATGAAGAAAAATAAAATAAACTTATAAAAAAAGGACTTATAAGTATACAGGTATTTACTACTCTTAGTTGAGTTTATCTCAAGGTAACAAGTTCGAAGAAATAAAAATCAAAACTTCAGTTGTAACAACGATCAAGACAACCTAAGGAGGTGCCCCTGTATTGTAGTTGCTAATGTTTAAACTGCGATGTAGTATTTCCGAGTTCGAACTTCCGTAGTACTATTAAGATTACTTTTGGACTCATACCCTTGGGAAAAGGTATGAACTCCCTTATAACCCACGAGCTATGGTTTAGTTAGTGTCACTGCTATTCTTCTACAAAGATGGGTTTGGTATTAAATAAGCCATGAATGTTGATATGCCTTTAAAACTATGGAAGCAAATCAAGACAACCGAGTTCAAACAAAATAGAGGAAGACTGGACTCCTTAATTTTTGTACGGCAACCAGCCTGGAAGAAGGAAAATTTGAATTAAAACCAACTGCATTATGCTTAAAAAATGAACGTGAGTAGCATCATGTCCTTATTGGACATTGCTGTAGAATACACCAACTGCTTCTCTGCAGAGGAGTAATAATACTCCTAACGATCATTCTGGATTAGACACTAAACAATCTGATGATGAGGTTCCAATAATACTTGAGCTTTGGGGAATGTTGAGTACCTCTTCATTGCTATCATTCCCATGTCGAATCTGTCCTGGAGTGGTAGCACCTGATAGGATCCAATTCATGGGTCAAATAGAAATTTTATATTTAAACTTGCATTATTTTCCTTCAGTATTATGACAAGATCTTTCTCCTTACTGAATTTCTTAGAACACTTCATGTCACCATTCATCTTTTATGATTCAGCAATCATGTTTAATGCATTTAGTAGATCCCACATATCTCGGCTCTAAGTTATTTTCAAATTTGATATTTTATAAGTTTTTCCTTCCATCCCGCTTTGAAATCTGTCTTTTCCCAGTCGGCTGGGGCTGTAGAATACAACGACTGCTTCTCTGCAGAGGGGTAAGAACCTCCCCCCCCATAATGAATGTTCTGGATATAACACTAAACAATCTGATGGTGAGGTTCCAACAATGCTGGAGCTTTGGGGAATGCGGAGTACCCCTTCATTGCCATCGCTCCCAAGTCCACTCTAGCCCGGAGTGGTAGCACCTGATAAGGGTCCTATCTCTGGGTTAAACAGAATTAACAGCATACTTATGCTAAAATGAATTGTTTTAGTAAAACTGAATAGTTTGAAATAGAAATGACTTTTACAATTAAACCGTACTTACATTTAAACTGCATGCTTATGCTTAACTGAATTATTTGAAATAGAACTGCTTTTTCGACATTAAAACTATTTACACTTAACCAAATTGTTACATACAACTGCTTGAATAGTTAGAAATGGAAATGTTTTTGAAAATTAAACTGTGTACTTATGCTAAACTGAATTTTTTTTAAATAGAACAGATTATTTACATAAAAATGGATTTGGCGTTAAATAACCTACAAAGGTTGATATGCCATAAAACCCAACAAACCACCCAACCAACCAAATCTGTCTTTTATAGATTTTTCATGGCACTATATCTACTTCAGTATTATGGGACGACTTGACACTTCACGGTAAATAAATTGTCGAAAATCTTGTCAATGTTACCATTCTTTATTTTCAGTGTAATAATTTAATACAGTTAGAACATGCCACTATAAACCATGGAACAAATGTATTTCTGTTTGATATAATCTGT
>OY757907.1:101725299-101775299 GCA_963585895.1 Sepioteuthis lessoniana | reverse complement strand
ACAAAGATATTTGCTGACAACGGACGGCCAGTTGATATCGAAAAAAGACTTCATTTTTTGCTCTTAAATTATGACTGCAAGACATTAATGGCTTCTTCATTGACGGCACATTCCAAAATTGAGCTGTAAATCTTTGTGGGTGGAGACAAAATTTGCAAGTTGGCTAAGTATCTTAATATTATTTGGTGCGAAGTGCTGAATGTTTAGAAGGTTCAAATTTAATGTTCCTCCTAACTGTTCAGAACATTCTAAATTAGGGTTCCTGTCAAGTCTCTTTGGTTTAAGTAACAGTTCTATGAGCCTTGAAAAAGACTGCCGTGAGTTCAGCGTCAAAGGCTGTCTGAAGTGTTTTTTTTAAATAAATTATTATAGAGTAAGAAAGAAAAAACGGTACCTTATATTTAGGCTTTATTGAAATAAATAAACAAACGAAGAAACAAACAAGCAAACAAAACCTTTGTTCATTGTAAGAAAACTGTTTCAAGTAAACTGAAGGAAAACACATTCTCAAAAAAAAAAAAAAAAAAAAGAAAGTATATAAACGGTGCCCAGAAATAATAATCCCTCTCTCGTAGACGTCCAATTTTGTTATACTATCTCGTACAACTATTTTTTAAACATCTGTTTGACTTCGAAATTAACTCTAACAAGTACTAGATCTCAAAGACAGAGTAGAACTGTGAATAATAATTAAAAAAAAGGTGATACTATACCACCCAGACTTTGGAACTAGTGCCTCATTATCAGAGTCAATTTAATGTCTGACTCAAGACACTTGAACCAGAATTCATCTTCAATCAATTTAAAATATATTTATCCTCAAAGTATAATTTGGTGAATATGTTTACCGCATTATTTGACTCTTGAATATCATTATAAACATATAAGAATTATTGCTGCTAAACTTATCTATCTGTTTGTTGATTAATCTTAACGGCATGTCAACCCATTTAGAGGTATGATATACCGAGTGGTTAAAAAATCACAGTAATTGTACATTTATATTTACAACTTATGTGAGGATGTTTCTTAAGGATTTTTTTCCATTTACATGGTTTCAAGTAACTTAAAAAAATCCTTGCTTAAAAATTATTACTAAAAGTATTTCAATCAAATAAGAAAAGTTTGAAACAACTCAACTGAATACATACATAGGACCGTAATAAGTACTACCACACTATAGCGGTGTAGATCTGTGAGTACTTGTTATAGAAGGATTACACCGTACTCCTTAGAACTCCGCAACTGGATTTCCACCATTAGATGAAATTTAGTGTCATAGCCTAAACGCTAGAAACACAAATCATTTTTATTCTATTTTGAATTTCTTCTAGGTGCATGTTTTGGTTATTGTAGTTGCAGCATGATTTGTTTGTCTGATATTATTGCTGGAATCAAAATAGTATCATTGGAGCCTAATTGGAGTTAAGTGTCATGTCACTGACACTCATTTTTATTCTATTCCCAATATGTTAAATCACAAGGTATGTTTTTGTCAGTACGGTTACAGTATTATTTGCTAATAAAATAATATTAGAATATATGGATTATTAATACTAAAATCACACACACACACACACACACACACACACACACACACACACACACACACACACACACACACACACACACACATTATATATATATATATATATATATATATATATATTTATCTTCGCCCCGGCCCAAAAATGCTCTTCCAAGGTGATACACCGGAAGGAAGTGACACATTCCAATGGCCAGTAATCGAAAGAGATCGCGTGGGCGGATTAAGGCTTATGATATGGGACAAGGTGAAGGTCCCATTGTGCCACTAACAGTGATGCACCGGAAGAGAGTAACCTCTGAACTGCATGACAGTTATTTCCGCTTGATGACGATTAAACATCCGATTCAAAGATCCAGTAGGCGATCGTGTGGGCGTTGAGTTATTATTTAACTCAGTTGAGTTTGGGTCCCAGAGCAGTTGCCAGCAGACTTCCAGACAGTAGAGACCAGATGTGGTAGGGAAGGCCACACCCGACCGAGGGGGACCTCAGAAACCCCCGATGCAGTTGCCAGCAGACTTCCAGACAGCAGAGACCACATGTGGTATGGAAGGCCACACCCGACCGAGGGGGCCCTCGGAAAGCCTTGATGGAGTAGACCCCAACATCAGGAGAACAATAAAGACACAACGTGACGGTCATAATATGAAGTTTGGGGTCAAAATATGAAGTTTATGTTCGGTCTCCAGCACCCTCTCACATGCAACCCTTGAACAACCCTTTCGAACCCTTGCAATAAAGTGAGAGGTGAATATTTTTCTAAAGAAGTCTTCTTGCGTCCTTTCTTCATGCGTCTTTCTTCCTGCGTCTTTCAGCGTGCGTCTTTATTATTGAGTCGTTATGATACGGCAAATGAGTATACAACATATATATATATATATGTATATATATATATATATATATATATATATATATATAAGTTAATTAGAAAATTAAATCTGACAGTAGTAAGAAAAGTAGAAAAAAATTCAAAATTCGATTAAATTATAATGAGAGTCGACGTTGAACGTTTCGGTTTAATTATCTTCTTCAAGACCTTAAATTAATCAAATATCCATTGCAATTTAACAAAACATTTTTATTACTCTAAATGAATTGTTCAACTTTGACTTTAATAATAGATTTACCCAACTTTGGATTATTTGCTTTTTGTACTTTTCTTTATATATATATATATATACATATAATATTCGGTCCAGTTAAAACAGAGTTGGGAGTAATTCCTTCAGGACAAGAAAATCATTCAAAAACTGAACATTTAAATTTTCCTTGTAGAGAGCTCAATGTAATTAATATTACAGAGCAATACTCTCTTTAAGAAATATTCAAAGACCGATTACTTTTGGATTATAAATTTATTTCCATCCAAATGTGTGTTTCTAATGTAAACCAAAAACACGAAGAAAAATTCAACAGGACTTCTTCAGATCTTATGGATAAAACTTTTTTTATCCATAATGTCTAAAGAAGTCCTGTTAAATTTTCCTACGTGTTTTTGGTTTACATCAGAAACACATATCAGGATGGAATTAAATTTATAATACTAAAGTAACCGGTCTTTGGTTTTTCTTAAAGAAAGTATATATATATATATACTAACAGAAATATCTACATGCTCAAACAAACATAAATACAATAAACAATACATATACAAATGGACTAGGCAACACGAGTTCAAATCATGAATAGAGCTGATGTCAAGTTACATAGGGCTAATAACATTGGGAAAGTTATGAATGCAACTATGCTCTGAATTACTATGAGTAAATATTAGGGCAAATAGTTCTTTTACCTTAGTAATGCAACCTCTCTTGAAGTAGAAAAACACTGAACTTCAACCAGTTAGACTCCTCTTAAAATACACTCGTGCGAAGTATTCTACAAGTGAAGGAGGTTTGCTTTCTTTCTTTAATAGCATATTAACTTTCCTGGGTTATTTAATGCCAAGGCCATCAGTGTAGAAAGACAGTAGTGGTACTATTAAACCCACAGTTGTGGAGATAACTGGGTTCTAAAGTTCGAAAGTAAACGTACTATGGCCACTGAAATTCGAACTTGCTTTCTACAAAGTTGCTGTCAACCAAATAAGCTAAAATGTTATGAGGACCCCACCAGGTGGAGCTGGGTATATATATATATATATATATATATATATATATATATATATATTGTCATCAACAGACAGACAGTTTCGTTATATCACAACTCTTCAGTGTGGCTAGACATGTAGGACGCTTCAAGCTGGGATCGAAACACCTCCAACTTTATCTTAGGCAAAATATGTTAGCGCCCAGCACGCGCGCACACACACACACACACACACACACATATATATATATATATATATATATATATATGGCACATCGCAGTCGAGGGTGACCCAAATGTTTCCTTTTCAATAGCCATTATACCGAGATCTAAGGGAGGGCGTTACTCTTTTTTCTGGATTGCTCCAATTACCCTTGATTTGTACGTTATAATCCTGAGCGTTAAGTAAGTAGCCATCAAGTACTATTTTTTGAGTCTTTGTTATGACTCGACCAAGGATTGAACCATGGTCTCCCGGGCTAATGACGAACAATCTACCCACTAGACCCATTGGCCTAGTGGGTAGCTTCAGATCGCCCTCGACGACGGCGACGATATAAAAATATGTTTGTGTATGCTTACACGGGTCTACATCCAAATAAAAGGGATAAAATGGCAGAGCTTTTTATGAAGACTCCCCTCTCACAAATTCAAAACATAAAAAGAAAACGCGTCATGGTAAATGAAACAGAAAGCGAAATAAATCCATAATGATAAAAGCAGTCTTTGTCAATAGAGACGAGTACACCGACCCAATAATGCAGCAACATACACTGTAAAACATATAGATGGAGACTAACATACACACATGGCGGCAAATAATATCTGTCTCTCGTGTATGCATGCGCTGTTGCATTTATCCATGAACATGCTCACAATTACTCTTCTATGTCCGTACATAAATTCAAATATTGACATAGACGTGCACAGATATGTTTTAATTTTAATATTTTGCCATTCCTTTTAACATATCTTGTGTGTCCCATATACGTTTTTGTGTGTATATCATTTGTCCTTGAATATTTCTAAAGATTGTCAAACGTGATTATTCGAATTAAGGAAATGTTTTTAACGCTTAATGTTTCGTACATGTAATTACTTCTTTGTCTGTAATAATAGTGTCTATTTCAATAACCGACTGATTGTTTACGATATTTTACCAGTCACACAAGCACGATAAATGGAATACAGGATCTGGCAAAGAAAAACAAAAAAAATGTATTATATAAATAACACAGCACTTTTACATTGGTGCGGGAATTTTACGATGTGTTGTCATAAAAGACTGCTTAGAATTTATTCCATATTTTCTAGATAAATATTATAATGTTCGTTAATGGTGCACAAAATAAGCGTTTTTGAATTACCGCACTTGTTTTTCAGTTCGTCTGAATTTAATTATTTCTAATTCTCTCTCTCTCTCTCTCTCTCTCTCTCTCTCTCTGTATGTATATATATATATATATATATATATATAAGAAAAAAACCAAAGACCGGTTAATTCAGGATCATAAATTTATTTCCATCCCGTATTTTCAGTTTAATTTTAATTAATTATCCATTGGGTCTGAAGAAGTCCTGTATTAATTTTTCTTCGTGTTTTGTGTTCACACCAGAAACTGAAAATACGGGATGGAAATAAATTTATAATCCTGAATTAACCGGTCTTTGTTTTTTTTCTTAAATATATATATATATAAAGCCAACGGATATATATATATATATATATATATATATATATATGTTTCGTATATATATATATATATATATATATATATATATCCTTTGGCTTTATATATATATATATATATATATATATTTAAGAAAAAAACCAAAGACAGGTTAATTCAGGATAATAAATTTATTTCCATCCCGTATTTTCAGTTTAATTTTAATTAATTATCCAATTCGTCTGAAGAAGTCCTGTATTAATTTTTCTCCATGTTTTGTGTTCACACCAGAAACTGAAAATACGGGATGGAAATAAATTGATAATATTGCTCTGTAATAAATTACATTGAGCTCTCTACCAGGAAAATTCAAATGTTCAGCCCTTGAATGATTTTCTCGTCCTGAGGGAATTACTCCAAACTCTGGTTTAACCTGACCGAATATTACCCATATATATATATATATATATATATATGGTATGTAAATATAAAGAAGAAAAAATATTTACAGGTTATATCTTTTTAATATATGCCGATATTTTTTTTTTCTAATTATTTTGTAAAACTAACACCAGGCTCATTAATGTCAGATGTTAAAATGCTACACCTGAAAAATGTTTTAACATGAAAAATGGGAAACGCTAAAATTAAAGATTTCTCAGCGTCCTGCTATCGTCAATAATGCTCCATTTTAATATATATTAATGTCAGTTGCTGTGCTTGAAAAATTGTTTTTTGTTTCATATAGTGATATTCACACATACCCCCACACACATATAATTGTAACAACAGTTGCGTGAAACTTCAAGTTAGGCCAAAAACTTTTAAGGTAAAAGCTTTTGATTCGTGTTTATCTTTGTGCTTATGATATTGAGACTTATTCGTGTATTATTAGTGCTAACAAAATTAAAGTATATATATATATATATATATTTACTAATCTAATATCTACCAGCATTCACGGTACCAGAAAAAAAACCAAAAAAAAAAAAACCGCCAGGAACAAGAGATAAAAATATCTAGAATCACCGCCCGGGGAAAAAAAGAAAAACTTATAGGTCAAAAAGAAAGAAAAGGCCAACCTCGTCCGACCCCTTGAAAAAAATCAAGGGATACGGAGTCAGTTGGTCAAAAGAAAACTAAAAACCTTCCCCGAATCCTGCAATGCTACAGTTACAAAAGTGCTCAACACAAGTGGAGCCAATCATAAAATTAACTTAAATCGCGAGTCGGAAATCTTCTACTAAAGTTTCACCTTATCGGATCATCAGGAAGCCTAACTCCAACTAATGCTAAAGAAGAAAGCGCTTTAGTAGAATATTTCCGACTCGCGATTTAAGTTAATTTTATATATATATATATATATATATATATATATATATATATATATATATATATGACCTTGTGTCATATCCTGCCCGAGCGGAGGGCTTGGTAAATACAATAATAATTATACGCATAGACTGCCACAAATATATCTTTTTACATTTAGGATGTACATATTTCCGAAGCATATGTATATTTTTGTAATGTTCGTGACTGCCAATGTATCTTCAGATAAACATGACTACACGAATTAACACGGAGTTCACTTGGTGCATCTTCAGAGACAATGTTGTAACAGGCGTAAATAAATAGAAGCTTCACTTCTTGTCTATTCATCTCTCCGCTTGATAGTGTCTTGTACAGCATGAATTACCATCTAATGACAATAAATACTGGCATAAACAATACAGATTCAAACAGTGGAAAAAAATTCACTTTCGTTTTTATAAACTTGTAACTGTAAAAACGATACAGATTTATAACAAATCAATTTAGATTGATACAAATCACAGTCAGTTATTATACACTGATAAACCGGTGGATATTTTGCTTTTTAGTTGGTTTCTTGGGGTTAATGGCATATCAACCTTTATAGGTTATTTAACGCCAAATCCATTTTCATGTAAATAATCTGTTCTTTCTAAAACAATTCAGTTTAGCATTAGTACACAGTTTAATGGTCAAAAATATTTCTATTTCAAACTATTCAAGCAGTTATATGTAACAATTCAGTTAAGTGTAAATACATTTTTAATGTCAAAAAACAGTTCTATTTGAAATAATTCAGTTAAGCATGAGCACGCAGTTTAAATGTAAGTAAGGTTTAATTGTCAAAAACAGTTCTATTTCAAGCTATTCAGTTTATTCAAACAATTCAGTTTAGCATTAGTATGCTATTAGTTCTATTTAACCCATAGATAGGGCCCTATCAGGTGCTACCACTCCGGGCCAGAGTGGACCTGGAAGCGATGGCAATGAAGGGGTACTCTGCATTCCCCAAAGCTCCAGAGAGATGAATAGACAAGAAGTGAAGCTTCTATTTATTTACGCCTGTTACAACATTGTCTCTGAAGATGCACCAAGTGAACTCATCATCAGATTTTTTAGTGTCATATCCGGGACAATCGTTGGGGGGGGTCTTACCCCTATGCAGAGAAGCAGTCGGTGTATTCTACAGCCCCAGCCGACTGGGCAATTTGCTTTTTGGTTCTCGTGTCCAGATGTTCTTCACGGATGGCATTGGCATTGAATAATCCAGGAGGGTTGATATACCATTAAACAAAGAAACCAAACAAGTTTTACGCGGCAAGACGTTTATCGTCCAAGGAAATTGACGCAAGATTTGTTGATTTGACTTAACTACAAAGTTATAGTACTGGATTGGGCTATTTACATTTTACACTGTGTTAATTCCCAAGGTAAATGCTCGAATACGTCAAGCTATGGCAAAACTGTAGGGAATTCTAAGTTCTTTAGCCGTCTTACAAGGAAAAGGAAAACTCTGAATTCAAATTCACTTTATTCCTCTTCAAATTTGGTCTTCAGTCGCATCTTGAACATGTCGGGAGGGTTGAGATAAAATGGCGCCGCTCCCGACTATAAAAAAAACACCGTCATAGTGCTTTGAGAAATAAATAGTTTGGTTTGGTTTGGTTTTATGGCATATCAACCTTTGTAGGTTATTTAACGCCAAATCCATTTTTATGCAAATAATCAGTTCTATTTCAAACAATTCGGTTAAGCATGAGTACACAGTTTGTCAAAAAAAGTTCTATTTCAAACTATTCAGTTTATTCATGCAGGTAGATATAACAATTCAGTTTAGAGTAAGTAGAGTTTCAATGTCAAAAACAGTTCAATTTCAAATTATTCAGTTTAGCATAAGCACGCAGTTTAAATGTAAGTTCAGTTTAATTGTGAAAAACATTTCTATTTCGAGCTATTCAGTTTAGTCAAGCAGTTCTAATTCAGCTAATTCAGTTTAGTAGAAGTACAGTTTGTTTACACAGTGTTAAATGTTGAAACAGTTCTGTTAAACAATTCAGTTTAGAGTAAATACAGTTTCAATGTCAAAAAATAGTTCTATTTGAAATAATTCAGTTTAGCATAAGCACGCAGTTTAAATGTAAGTACGGTTTACATGTGAAAAACATTTCTATTTCAAGCTATTCAGTTTAATCAAACAATTCAGTTTAGCATAAGTATGCCGTTAGTTCTATTTAACCCATAGACAGGGCCCTATTAGGTGCTATCACTCCGGGTCAGAGTGGAGCCGGGAGCAATGGCAATGAAGGCGTGCTACGTATTCCCTAAGGCCCCAGCATTACTGGGACCTCCCCCTCAGATTGTTTAGTGTCATATCAGGACACTCGTTGGGGGAGGGTGTCTTACCCCTCTGCAGAGGGGCAGTCAGTTTATTCTACAGCCCCAGCCGACTGGGCAATACACAGAGGTAAATGTCAAACAGTTTTATTTCCGATAATTCCGTTCAGCATAAGTACACAGTTTAGATGTCAAAACAGTTCTATTTCGAGCAATTCAGTTCAGCATTAGTACGCAGTTTAGATGTCAAAACAGTTCTATTTTAAACAATTCAGTTTCACATATATATGCAATTTAAATGTATAAAAACAGTAAACGCCAACCACCGTTTAATTCTATTCAACCCATTGATAGGACCCTTATCAGGTGCGACCACTCAGGGCCAGAGTGGACCTGGAAGCCATGGCAATCAAGGGGTGCTCTGCATTCCCCAAAGCTCCAGCATTGCTGGAACCTCACCATCAGATTGTTTAGTGCCATATCCAGGACACTCGTTGGTGGTGGGGGGGTCTTACCTCTCTGCAGAGATGCTGTCGGTGTATTCTATAGCCCCAGCCGACTGGGCAATTGAAAAATGAAAAACTCGTTGGAATAAGCGTGCTGAATCACGAGTAGACTATTCTAAAAAAAGAATTAACGTTTCATCCAGGGTTTATTTTATATTATAGTCAATACAATTTCTGTCTTGATATTGTTTGAGTACAGCTCGTATAGAGATTATTTTCTAATGTTAAGACTTTAAAAAATCCTTTCTCTTTTAAATATGATATAAATATAGGACAAAATAGATTATGCAGTCTTGTTGAATTTGGATTTTTTGAATACCAGCTTAGTCGATTTATAAGGCTTCTCATTAACCGTCTTCTTTTTTTTTCATTTTGATAAAGTTAGAATCGTATTAAAATTTGATAGTAATATCACATTTTTTAAATAGCAATAATATCACATTTCATGATATGAACGAACAGAGCATCGCATTTTTTCTCTGTAATATGATCAAAAGCAATTTTATCAAGTGGGTCAGTAAATGATATTTACGAACCCTCCTCCAACGAACGGTATTACTTGCCCACACTGCTGGAGAAGCAAGGACGAGCTCATAAGCGATGTACTCCTATGGACCCCTACATATGGATGTGCAGAAGCAGGATTACCAGCACGAACTTACATACAGCAACTATGTGAGGACACAGGATGTAACCCTGAAGACCTACCGGAGGCGAGGAATGATAGGGAGAAGTGGAGAGAGAGGGTCAGGGATATCCGTGCTGGCGGCGCGACATGATGATGATGATGATGAAATAATCACAGGATTTCTCAAATTTGTAAATCTGTGTCGTACGAAGATATTCTAATAAAATAATTTTCTTTTAAATATTAAGAATTCCGGCCTAGAATTAAGAAGGTTACTCTGAAAGAAAATAATCTTGATCATGTTTTATGACCTTTTATATTCTAATTTTATTTTTAGATGTATCGTCCATCAATAGATTAGTTATTATTTTACCCCTCGTGGGTTAATTAAACAAACTTTAACAGTTGGATTTTCACTGGAGACTGAGTGACAGAAAGTATCCTCGTGCCTCCGGGATTCTCTAAGAATTAACAGTGCTGTGGTCTAAATGTCCTCGATTCTTCCTATGATTATTGGAGATAGTTTTTAGGGCATTCCTTACAATTGCTATCACTGTCACGTTTTTGTTTAACAGGTTTTTCAACATTCTAGCAACAATCCTATATTTTTCTATTGTTTCTCTTCTTTTAAATCTTCACTCTATTGTCGACAAGAACTGCAAAAATCGACCTTTTTCGTCATAATCTACATTAGTGTTCACCAATTTACGTACAAAACTGAGTCATCAATGTTTAAATTCAGCGATCTGATGAGATCCAGTGCTTTTATCGTTTCTGTAGTTTAAAAAAATAATATCCGCTTAGATTTGCTACAAGGCTGTATGCATGAGCTACCTAGGGAAAATCGAACTCGTTACACCAGGAGTATTTGATTTGCAAGACTGTTGCATATTAACCCTTGACCAAGCTGTTAATCAGAGCTTCTCTACTCAGGACCAACCTATAAAAATAAGCGGAAGAAGTCACCTGGTTCAATGGCAATGTTTGGGCGTTAGGAAATGATATATGCAGATGCCTAAGTGAGATACGGTGAGTCTTGAGTCAGTATAAACTTGCGGTCAAAAAAGAGCGGTTTGTCACGGGAGCGGCGACGAATGGCTGGGTGCCACGCTGGGGCAGCGTCCGACAGAGCAGTCTACAGTGGGCCTCTGGTTGAGTATTCCACTGCCGAGATTCAGAAAAAGTGCTAAGTGTGGCCTTGAGGATAACACAGCGTGGTATTTTCAAGAGAAGTTATCGGTCAACATGGCAGTTTGTCATCGTCTCCCTCCCTCCGTCTATCTCTTTCACACCACAGAAGCTTTGACTCCAAGAAAGAAGAAAGAGAGTGATCTTTTTATAACCAAGTGTTGTGGTTTCTTCATTCATCACGGCTACACAACAAGACTATACAGTTAAAGACTAAAGTTACCAAAAATTGTGCATTGGTTGATGGTGTTATTGAAATATACATCTAAGGACGGCTGAAAAATGAACCAATCGACTCACTGAAAGAGAGAATGCAAGCGATTAAGAAACTTTAAAAAGTAAAAAAATGAGTTTAATCCATTTTAGCATCAGAAAGAAAATGCATAAAATGCTATACTTATTTTTAATTCCTGTAGAAATAGAAAGTTCAACAAGCAATTACTTTTCCGCATTGTAATACTCAACGGTTGGCCAAAGACGTTCATGATCTTTAAAACGTGTTCGTTTTTGTTTTGTTTTTCTTTTTTGCAAACTTATGTACAATAGAACCTATTAGAAAATTGATCAGGAAGTTTATGAGGCGTGCAAAAATGGAAACAAATTAACAACAAATTTATAATTAACACGATTTACCTTAATAACCAAAACAATGATTTAATTAACATTTAATTAGTGAGGTCTATGTGATTTCTCTGTTGATCATAAGTGTCGTAGCAGCATCATAAATTAGGCTGCATCTACTTTTTATTTGGATGCTGAGACATGCGCATTACGCCGAAACTTATACCATTAAATGGTGAGAGTTTGTCTGTCCTCGATAGACAAACCTCTTAATCGACGAGCTTTAGACTACGCTGATTTTATCTTCAATATAGAAGAGTACCCCCGCCAAAATAGTGGTATCCTGATTATGAAACTAAACTACCTCTGAGGGTGAGGCTCACTTTCTAGAGTTTGAGGAGTGTTCAGTCTTCCGTTATAGCCATTACATCCTGCTCCACCCAGAACTGGATTGCTAGTGCTCGTTAAAGTCTCATGTATCAGTCATATAGATCTGTTCAGAATTATTCGTATTTGATAGAAGTAATAAAAGTTTTCAAAAGCAACTTCAATACACAAAAAAAATCTTTTAAGAGACAACTTCGATGAGCAAATAAAAACTCTCGAGAAGCAACTTCGAAGAGCAAATAAAACCTCTCAAGAAGCAACTTCGATGAGCAAACAAAAACTATTAAGAAGCAATTTCGATATGCAAAATAAAAACTCTCAAGAAGTAACGTCAATGTGCCACTCATAAATCTTAAGAAGCAACAACAAGGACCATATAAATGTGAATATTCAATGAGTGCATTTCTTTTACTATTAGTAAAAAAAAAATACTATACATGTTCACATATTGTTACAATCAACCATTAAATACATCAATCCACAGACAATCAAACGTATTAATGAAGAAACAGACTGAATCTAGTAAATATACTAATTGCAACTAGTGGAAGATTTTAATTCAAATTGATTTTGTTTCACTGAAGGGAAAAGAGATTCTTATAGAGAGGGTGTCTGTAGTGATAAATACAAATTAGTAGGAAGCGCTATAGCTGAATGACATAAATAAACATTTAGCATTCAATTTTCAAATTTAAAAAAAAGGAATTAATAAACTAAGACAATCAGATTTTAAAAAAAATTGAGGGCCTTCTTTGTAAAATGGCATATCATCCCTCGTGGGCTATTTAATTGTAAAGCCATCCTTGCAGAAAAAAACAGCTGTGACACTATTTAACTTATAGGATAAGGAGGTTCACGCCTTTCCCATTGGTATTAGTTCGAAAGTCGTAATGAAGGAGTACACTGCATTCCCCAAAGCTCCAGAATTACTGGAACCTCAAAACCTGCTTGTTTTGAGTCATAACCGGACACGCATTGTGGGGGGGGTCTTACTTCTCTGCAGAGTAGTTGGTATATTCTACAGCCCCAGCCGACTGGGCAATGTAAATAAATAGATTATTATGATTAAATAGTATAATTAAATTTGAGATAAATTATCACCTAATGATTGTTATTGGTTACTTGAAGCCATATAACTGTGCGTAAACAAATGATAACTAAATAGGAATTGTTACTTGAAGTGATATAATTATATAAGAATTATAAGTATTGCATTGAAGACATCCAGTTGTGTGTAAAGGGCATCTCTGGTGGTGCAATGGTTAGCAAGCTAGGCTAACAAAACAAGTGAGTTCGAGTATCATTGGGGGCACCATTCGTTTGGCCTGGTGCCACATCGAACCAAAGAGCTTTGTAAATTACGACAAATGTTTGCAAAGAATTTGCATTAAATTGGAGGATTTGATTCCAATAACTCTTGAATAACTGTTGCATAAAACATGCAAGAATAAACGTAGCAAGAACGCGATTTCCTAACCTCTAGGCCTAAAATAGCCCTATACATGTTTTAATGCCATCAAAACCAATAAAAAAAATTCAGTCAAAATAAATGGAGAACTCTTTAAAAATAGTTAATATTGTTTTCAAAAAACGTAATGAATTTATTCATGGAACCAATATTAAATAATATAAATATATAACAGTTAAATTTCGTTTCTGCTAAGTGAATTTGTTTGAATAACTATAACCATTCCTGTTCAGGTTCGGTTTCGGTTTCTTTGTTTAACGGCATATAAACCTTGTAGAACAGTAGTGGTACAATTTAACCCAAAGCCGAGGAGATAAAAACATTTCAGACCTTTTTCAAGAGTATTAGGAAGCTAGGTTGAAAAACCTACACGAGTGAGTTAGAGTCTCATTGAGTGCCCCATTATTCAGCCTTGTGCCATATCGAAGCAAAGTGCTTCATAACATCTTGTTTGGAATTGACTAATAACAAAACCTATTTAAACCTTGCAAAATACTTTTTGAGGCTATTCAAAATGGGTATAAATCATAATTCTCACTCCAGGATTGAATAAAGATTTTTCAGCAAATTGTTGGTGGATGAGAAGTTCAAATCATAGGAAGTTTGTTAAAGAATGTATGACATGCGCAGAGAAGCATGTTTGAATCAAAAAACGTTTTCCAAATGTACTAAACATGTCTTTTAAACTACGAGTCTGAGTCAAGAATCGGCCCTTGGAGAGGAAATACACCATCTTTCTGGTAAAAATAATATATCAGTATAAATGGTCATGCTGACTTTCTTCAAAAACAGGGAAGGAATCATTAATTTTGATTTCCTGGTAAAAAGTGAAACTATAAACAGAGTTCCCTATTTCCAAATCCCTTAGGCAAATTCACCTTATTAATTGAATAACCTTCATGTTTCTCTATAGAAAGAGTCGTATAATAAATACCAATACAGACTGTTCATTCTTGATATTAACTTTCATATTTAACAAAAAATTGCTTAAGCTATTAAAAATGCTCTCTGTGATAAGAGAAATATTAATTTTGCTCTGTTGTTTACACAGTAAATAATACAATATCTCATATCATACAGTAACGTTTTTATATAAAGGTTAATTTATTTACACAGTAAATAATACAATATCTCATATCATACAGTAACGTTTTTATATAAAGGTTAATTTATTTACACAGTAAATAAAACAATATCTCATATCATACAGTAACGTTTTTATATAAAGGTTAATTTATTTACACAGTAAATAATACAATATCTCATATCATACAGTAACGTTTTTATATAAAGGTTAATTTATTTACACAGTAAATAATACAATATCTCATATCATACAGTAACGTTTTTATATAAAGGTTAATTTATTTACACAGTAAATAATACAATATCTCATATCATACAGTAACGTTTTTATATAAAGGTTAATTTATTTACACAGTAAATAATACAATATCTCATATCATACAGTAACGTTTTTATATAAAGGTTAATTTATTTACACAGTAAATAATACAATATCTCATATCATACAGTAACGTTTTTATATAAAGGTTAATTTATTTACACAGTAAATAATACAATATCTCATATCATACAGTAACGTTTTTATATAAAGGTTAATTTATTTACACAGTAAATAATACAATATCTCATATCGTACAGTAACATTTTTATATAAAGGTAAATTTACTCATAAAAAAGAAAAAAAATCCATTTTCGGTCATGAAAACAATTTTAATAGCTTTATTCTAAGCCTAATATGTGTATTTGGGGATACATTTTAAGACACAGTCGAAGGTATTTTTATAATGTTCGAAAATATTTCTCGTTACCACTTTTGTAACGTTCCGTGAGGCGGGAAATTTTAGGCGATACTTAAGATCTCTTCACTCTCGTTCAGTGGCCAAAATACTGAGTTTTGAATGCTAAACAATACTAAATCGCAGTGTTACATTTCACGTGTATTTTGCATACACACTATCATCTCAGTATTTGTCATCGATCCCACCGCCGGACAAGTATGGCACAAGGCCGTTTTTAAGGTAGGTCCGGTCACAAAGCCGTAGCACACACGCGTCCGGCATTGTCAAAAGTATGTTCGGGCCTCGTCGAAACACGTTCTCATCTCTCGTCAGACATCTGTTTATTTGTCGCTGCCTCCCATCAGACACGACTTGACACATGGTCAAAAGCCCAAAGGCTGATTAAAGTGGGGATAAAGGGGAGGGGAACGGGCCGAGACTCGAACCCTGCTGGTCTATGCTGCTCATCGGCTCACTTGGTGTAATGTGAGCCTGATAAGGCAAGCAGTTTCACGAACCCAAATCTGGGTCCGGGCACGTATGCCGGGTTGTGGCTTGAACTAGACAGCAAGGTCAAGTGCCATACATAGGTTTCGAGAAAGTCCGCGGGGACCTCTCTCTCGTCAGACCTCTGACCGACCCATTTTATATATCCACCAGTTTCGTCATGTGAACTCCAGTAGCACAATTCATTTCAACAATTATGTTTGTTGGCTAGAGATCCATGTTCAAATCACAGGGGCGGTTATCGGCACGTTCTTCTACTTATCAGGTACAATTGCATATTTTAACCAATAGATAATGACATTTTAAAAGTAAATTCTGCTAAAACGGTTGCCACTAAAATAGAATAATATAATATAGGTGAGAATTTTTCCAAGAGAAAACTCCTTTGAAGCATTTGACATCAATAACAATCCACCATTAAAACATTTGAGTTGCGCAATATTGAAAGAAGCGTTTTGGTAAATATGGCGTTCTTTGCAGCCGATCCGAAAAGTCAGAGATGTCATGGCATTTTTGCTCGTGATCTATCATGCTTATTCTTATCTTATCTTATAAAAAATCTAGTGATCCATGAAAAATCCCTTTCATTGTATTAACCAATGTCAACTATAAAAAATAATTCTCGTTTTGTTTTGTTTGAGAAAGTCTTTGAGATGCATGGTACGTGTCTCATCTTAAAAAGCACGAAATAATTGCTGAATATATAGAAAGAAAGACGTAAGTACAAATACCCATAACACTAAAGTTCATGAGGGCCTCATTTTATGGTTGGTCAAACTGTTGGACACTGGATAGCGAAAATAAATTTGTAAGAGTAACATTACTTGAGAATGCGCATGGCATAGGTCATGCTGCCCTTTTAGATCCCTAGATGTTATCATATGTCAATATTGGCACAAAATTAGAAAATCAAGAACGTTATACTTGTCCAATAACGAAAATACTGCTAAAATTTGTGGTTATTTTTATGTAGAAACATGATCAAAAGAAACTTTTTTTAGTATTTTGCTAGTATACTATTTGAAAAGTTATCCTTTGATTATTGAATATTTATTAGATTCATTAAATAATCTTTAAGTTTGGGGCTTTTTTTTTTCGGGTATCACCGAGTATCTTTACTTAGAGGAGTCCTTTTTTTATTTTTACTGGTCGTATAGTTCTAATAATCTGGTGCCATTTTAATGAGTGAAATTAATATATTCAATATATTGGAATATGTAGAAAACCCGAATTTACGAGAAACTTAATTCTCAGTAAGGGACATTTTAGAGACTTATATATATATATATATATATACTTGTATATATCTTTAAGAAAAAAAAAACAGGATTATAAATTTATTTCTATCCATTATGGGTTTTTGATATAAATCAAAAACACCAAAAAAATTAACAGGACTTCTTCAGATCTTAAGGATAAAATAATTATATTTGCATATATATATATATATATATATATATATATATATATATATATATATATATATGCAAGATGGCCATTCGAGAAACTGAGTGAATTTTGCCTATGAAGGTGGCAATATTAAGTCGTATGAAGAGCTGCACTATTTTCAAAGAAATCAATCGTAATTTGTTCTTTCACTTCCTTGAAGACTGTCTATATGACCTTCTTTACAAAAAAGCCCGGGACCATCAGTTTTGTCGTTCACTATTTTTAAAATCCTGAAAACATTTTTTTTTTCAAGATTAAAATAGTTTTGGTTACAAACCAATTCCAAACAACGCAGAGTTTGCATTCATGGAAAATATTCTGAAAAAGAAAATTTTCCTTTTTTCAATTCGGTTCCCGCTATTTACTTAATGACTATATATATATATATATATATATATATATATATATATATGTGTGTGTGTGTGTGTGTGTGTGTGTGTGTGTGTGTGTGTGTATGTATGTATGTATGTATTTATTATGGAATTCGGAACAACTAATTACGTTTTATTAAGGGAAATACAAAAATATCTAGGTTAAATTTTTTCAAACATTATCAGCAAAAATGTAATCACCTTCATTTTCAACGACTACAGTCTAATAAATCTAAGAAAAGATAAGATCGTTGGGATGGTAGATTTCTTCACATCTACCATACTCACCAACATCAACAGACATTTTTTTTATTGCATGAACATTTTATAAGTAGGAGAACATTAAGAATCAAGAACAAAAACAGTTGAATATCTTCCGTAAAACTAGCCACACTTTTTTGATAAGTTGATAACAGAAGAATGATGCACAAATATCCCAAAGATTTTCCCGAACGACATTCCTCAGGTTTTGAATTCAGATTTTTTTCCCGAGTCCAGTTGCGTAAAAAAAAAAAAAAAAAAAAAAAAAAAAAAAACTCAGGCAGTCCTACTATTTCCTCTAAGCTGGGAAAAGAAAGATTATTGCCTTTGAAAAAGAAATTAGCGCAAAGTTTGCCACAATTTTAAATTAGCACTTCGAGGCTATAGCTGATACGCCATACCGGCATTTTCATTTATCCTTTAATATATTTATACTCGAACACAGAGATTTATTTATACGAGGTGCATATGATAATTTTCCAGACTTTTTTGTATGGGCACTTTTACTAATAGTACACACATGAAACTCTAGCCAACTTCGAAGTAATCTCCTCCGGATGCAATGCACTTGTTGTACCGTTCCAACAACTTCTGGAAGGTCCCATGGAAGTCATCTTGTATGAGCGTGTCAATGATCTTCGTCACAGCCTCTTTCATTTACTTCTCAATTGTCTCATAAGATCAGCCTCTGAGCATAGGGAATAAACAAAAGTCACAGGGAGCAAGGTCTGGCATATAGGGAGGTTGAGGAATTGCCTTGATGCACATCTTGGTCAAATAGTCTGTGACAAGGATGGAATTGTGGACTGGTGCATTGTCCTGATGGAAATGCCACTGACCCGATTTGAAGAGTGCTGGCCTCTTCCCTAGGAATCTCTTCCTGAACTCCCTTAATACCTCAATATAGTAACCCTAACCCTAACCCTTTAGCAAATCAATTCTGGTGTATTGACTTCCTTACTCCTCGCACACCTCTCATCATCCCTCACAGACTCCCTGTCTTCTTTGAATCTCTTATGCCACTCAAAAACTGATGCTTGATTCATGCAAGATGGTCGAAAAGCAGTCTGAAGCATTCCATACGTTTCTGTGGCCTTTTTTTTCAAATTTAAAACAGAATTTTACTGCATATAGTTCTTTCAAAGTGTCAGATTGCATTTTTGAAATTGACCATCTGTGACAATCAGGATTTAGTAGGGTGTATTCAAATTCCTGCAGTAGCTGTTGATTTGAACCTGAAATCATAAAAATTGGTCAGTCATCTCATAAGATGTATAGCAATAACATAGTGAATTTCCAAGAGCCTACGAAAATTTTAAATGCCCATACGAAAAAAGTCTGGAAACTTATTGTATTCATCTCGTATATATATATATATATATATATTTATATATATATATATATAAGTCGGCCGGCCGCGGTTGAAGGCGACCAAAAATCTCCCTTTTCCACAGCTATTACACCGAGATGTAGGAGAGGGGAAATTCATTTCCCCTGATTGGTCTAAGTACCCTTGATCCTGACCTTATGATACTTAGTGTTAGCCAATGAGGCATCAATATTTGGTTTGGTTTGGTTTGGTTTGGTTTCATGGCATATCAACCATTTTAGATTATCTAATGCCAAATCCACTTTTATATATATAAATAGTTTTATTTCAAACAATTCAGTTTGACATAAGTACAGAGTTTAGTTCTATTTGACCCAAAGATAGGACCCTATCAGGTACTATCTCTCCGGGCCACAGTGGACCTGGCAGCATTGGCAGTGTAGTGGGACTCTGCATTCCCGAAAGCTCCGGCATAACCGGGCCCTCACCTTCAGATATCAGAACACTCACTGTGAGAGTCTTACCCCTCTGCAGTGATATACTCGGTGAATTCTGAAGCCCTAGCCGACTCTGTCTGATGTATAAGGTACTATTTTGGAGTCTTTAACCTCACTCGACTAGAAATAGAATCTCTATCTCCCTGACCATTGGAAAAACTTCTTCCACTGTGCCAAAATATAAATTTATATATATATATATATATATATATATATATATATATATATATATATATGCAAACTCATACATACATGTAAACACACACGCACTGATACATTTAAATAGGTAGACTCCCATATACATATACCCATATGGATAAATGTTTCTTTTGATCTTTGTCAGTGCAATAATATCGATGTTTTAAAGGATAACGTACACGTTTAATCAATAGTCTGATAGCGCTTCTGTAACATATGTACTAACGTACGAAAAAACAGACACTCTTTGCAATTGTAACTTTTACAAGTTCATACAATGGGACGAATCACCTGACCAGAATGTTTATGGTATCTCACTCGGCCAGATTCGACTATAAAAGACTCATTCAACCAACCGTTAGCGTTTGTGCATTTGTTAAAGAATGAAAGAAAATAACGACTTTACTCTTTACCGAAACCGTGTGAAGATTTCATCCTGCCAGAAGTCAGTATTTATAAAAAAAACAACAACATCTCATTAAACTGGAAAAGAGGTATTCCAAGTTCAGCTGTGGACAGGTGAAACTGCGTAAAACTAAAAGTTTACATTTAAGATAGATTTCAAAACTGGAACATCGAGGTAACTTCAACCCTCGTGCACAAAAAAAAGTGGCTTTTGGTGACATTATGTCATGATTGTTTTTTGCTTTTGCTTTCGAAAAAAAAAAATTAAATGCTGTGAGGTTGAGGGCTTATTCACTTAAAATCACAAAATAAAATTGATTGGAAAAATTTCCCCCATGTACTTGAACCGGTTCGCATGTAGAGTTTTATTTAAAGAGCAATACTTGAAACTAATGTATGCCTACATATGATTTATATCAAATAGAGTTATTAATGTTTTATAGCAATGCTTGGAAACATTTAACTGCACGCAAACAAATGAGATCTAGCAACTCGTTAGATATAAAGTTAACAACAGACAATTCATATACATGTCATATATGTACATATAAAAAGTATTTGGCATTAGATTACCTAAAAGGATTTATATGTCATAGAGCACCAACCAACAACATCTCATATAATGCAGTCGTTGCTGTAAATAATGCAGTTATTTTTACTCATTAATCTGGTGATCAACTTATATATCTTTTATCAATTCTGTGTTTATTATTTTAATTGAGGTGTGGTTGACAGTTTTTATTTTCCTTCTCATTTGCAATTTTTTCATTTTGTTCGAAAGGATCTTTGGGACTGTTCCAAATTCTTTAATAATGATAGCTGAACCTGTCACTTTTGTTTCAAATTTCTTCTGGTTCAAGATAATAATAATAATAATAATAATAATAATAATAATTATTATTATTATTATTATTATTATTATTATTATTATTATTATTATTCACATTAGAGTTTTTCACATCAGCGATGACTGATGATCTTTCACTGGATTTTGAGTGACAGCAAGTCTCCACAAGTCTCCAGGACTCTTCTTAGTATTCTGGCCGTTCTCAATAATACACTAGTTTGGATGGTATCCACTCGTCCGCCAACTTACAAGTCCTCCTGCCCCTTTAGTAATCCCTTAGTTACTGTTCAAAACGCACCAATTACAATTGGTATTATTGTCACCTGCATGTTCCATAGTTTTTTTTCAATTCCCTAGCAAGGTTGAGGTACCTATTATTTTTTCCCATTCTTTCAGTTTTATTCTGTGGTCAACGGGGACAATGAAGTCGACAATTTTGCAACTTCTCTTTATTATGTTGATTAATATTAGGTCTGGTCTTCTGGCCGAGATTAGGTGATCCGTGTGTATGTCAAAGTCCCATAGGAGTTATATATCAGAGTTATTTTCTTGGACAGTTGCTGAATTGTGCATATACCATTTGTTAGTATGGTCAAATTTAAATTTCCTGCATATCTCCCAGTGCATACTTATATATATATATATATATATAGTCAACCGGGTTTCGATCCCAACTTCGGGAATCTAGCCTGTCTAGCCACACTGATGAGTTCTGATTGAACAAAAAAGATCTGTCTGGGGATGACAATATATATATATATATATATATATATATATATATGTGTGTGTGTGTGTGTGTGTGTGTGTGTGTGTGTTCCTAGTCGTGTCTAGTCTTATATTCCTTCTTCGCTAATTTATTGCATTCACTCATTATGTAATTGACGGTTTCATCTCTGTCACCGCATACCCTACATTTGCTATTTTGTTGCGTCTTATCTATTCTCGTTTTGATATGATTGGTTCTTACGGCGTTGTTTTGTGCTGCTATAAGGAGAGATTCTGTTTCTCTCTAAAAGTTTCTTTTCTTAGCCATATCCATGTTTTCTCGTGTGACATGTTGTTTATTAGTCGTTTAAAACGCCCATAGATTTGTTTTCCTTCCCATTTTTGTTTCCTAGTTAATGCCATTTTGCTGTCCATCGTATTATCAGTATCATTTCTGATAGCTGTAATGAGTCCTCCATCGTGTTTTTGCATATAGTCTTCGAATCGTTGTATCGATGCTTCAACTCTGTCTTATTCTTCTTATTTATAGTAGTATTATTTTACAAGTTACAATTTCTCATGCCAGTAGTAAGTGAAGTTTTTAACAGGAGCCCGAGAAACAGCCAGCTTGTACAGGTCTCCTTCTTCCCGATATCAGCTGTGCTGTGGTCAGAAAAGCAACACTTCTTCGGATCTTTCTTTTTTAAATTCTTAGGAATAGTTCTGAGTGATTCAACTTTGATATTACTGTCATTTATGTATTAAACAATTTTCGTTATTATTATTATTGCAAGTTTTTCACTCTCGTGTTATCTCGTGGACTTTCCCTTGAGTCTAAGTAAAAGCAAATCTCCAAAGGTCTTTAGAACTTTTCTCAGTATTTTAATAGATCTGAACTATTGGGTCGTCTAGAGGGTATTCGTTCTCCCCCTGGTTTCTAATTTTTCCAGTCTTTTTTCAAGGTTTTTAGTCACCTTTCCAATTGCCAAACAACAATTAATATCACCTCATGTTTTACAGTCTTTTTTAAATCTCTGGCAAGGTCAAATAATTTTTTAATGTTCACTTTTTCTTTTATTTTCACTCTGCAGTCAACCGGTATGACAAAATCCATTCGATGAGAAGTCTTTTTTTTAAAATCAATACTCGGTATGATCTTCTGGTGATCTTTTGGTGATCCATTTCAAAATTCCAGAATATTTCATACACATCATTTTCAAGGATGGATTCTGGTTAGTAAATATATCATTTAAAAGTTTTTCAAATTTTACTCTCTTGCACAATTCCATGTGGATCATATTGTCCATCAAGTCGTGCCTACTCTTGTATTTATTTTGTGTTAGCTGTATTCGTTTATTATGAGATTAACCGTTCCATCTCTCTCTCTCTCTCTCTCACTCATTCTCTCTCTCTCTATCTCTCAGTCTCTCTCTTGACATTAACTGCATTTGTTACTCTGCTGTATATTATCAATTTTTGCTTTAGTACTGTTGGTCCTTATAACATTATTTTGTACCGCTATTAGAAGAGATTCGTTTTCTCTCGTGAGTTTTTTTTTTCTTAGTCATATCTAGATTTTCTCATGCGCAATATCAGGAGTTTGTCGCTTAAAATATATGTACATTTTTTCTTCCATTTAGATTTTCTAGATTTTGTTGTTTTTATGTTTGACCTTATGTTGCCAGCGATATTACTGGCTTCTAATATAAGACTTCCGCTGCTCTTTTAAACATACTTCTTTCGTCGTTGTATTGATGCATCTACGAAAATCTAAATGCGAGAAAGTCCACTTCCTTCTCCTTTTGAGGCACATATAGTCTATGTGATCTCCTGGATGTAAAGCCTCGTGCATCGTCATTAATTTTCTTGACCTTTGGTCTATTTTTCTGTGTTCCTCCCTTGTCCTTTATAAAAATAGTCCCTAATATCTTACAAGTGGGACTTCCCAGGTGTTTATTCCTTTGATGAGATTTCTGCTGCAGAGATGTTTTCTTGTTCTTCTGAGGAACTCTTTACTTTTTTGATGGTGTCAGTTTCCTATATTCTCACATACATGGAATTTTCCTTCTATCTAAGCTTTCTAATTTTTTCCAGATAATTCTGTTCGTTCCGTTGGGTCTCTTTTACGACATTTTTGATTAGCATTCCAAATTCCATTGCTATATGTATATTCCAATTTTTTTGAATCACATAATCCAGTTCTGTTTCATTTTGAGCCGATGCCTTTTTATCATGCATTTACATACGATGATAAATCTTTTTTTTTTTTTTGTGATTTTGGAAATTTGTAGCCCCTGCGTGTTTCCGTAGTATGTAATTGAGTGGAATCATTGCAATAAAAAAAATTGCTGTGACGAGGGTGAGTCTTGACCGAAGATGCCTCTTAGGATTTTCATCTCTACTACGGTTTTTCTACCAGCTCCTAAACAGTTTTCGATTGCTTTAATAATAATAATAATTATTATTATTATCATTATTATTATTATTATTATTATTATTATTTACTCCTATAGTGCTCTTCACATCAGCGTTAACTGATGGTTTTTCACTAGAGTTTGAGTGATTGCAAGTCTCCTCAAGTCTCCAGGACTCTTCTCAGTATTCTGGCCGTTCTCAATAATGCTTTCGTTTGGATGGTCTCCACTCGTTCGCCAACTTCCAAGTCCTCCAGCCCCTTTAATAATCCTTTAGTTACTGTTCCAAACGCACCAATTACAATTTGTATAATTGTCACTTTCATGTTCCATAGTTTTTTTTTTCAATTCAATAGAAAGGTCGAGGTACTTATCAATCTTTTCACATTCTTTCAGTTTTATTCTGTGGTCAGCCGGGACAGCAAAGTCGACAATTTTGCAAATTCTCATTTTTTCTTTTGTTGATTATTATAAGGTCTGGTCTTCTGGCCGAGATTAGATGATCCGTGTGTATGTCAAAGTCTTATATGAGTTTTTCTGTGTCATTTCCAAGGACAGGTGATGGGTTGTGCGTGTACCATTCGTTCGTATATTCTATTATTATCATTATACTTCTTTTGAGTTTTTCACACCAACGTTATCTGATGGTCTTACAATACAGTCTGAATGACCGGAAGTCTCATCATGTCTCAGCATTACTCTCATCATTCTGGCTGATCTCAGTGATGTAGTTTGGATGGTCTCGTTTTATCCTCCGATTTCCAACTCTTCTAATCCCCGTACTGAGCCTTTAGGAACCGTCCCAAGTGTTCCAATTACAATTGGTATCACTGTCACCCTCATGTACTACAGATTTCTTAGTTCTCTATCAAGGCCAACGTACTTGTCTAGCTTAACTTTCTATTTATTACAATCATCCACGAGGTCTTTACCAAATATGGAAAATAGATAGCCGTGGTCCATGAGGTTATAATCTAACTTATAAATTGTATAATCTTAGTAACCAGACTTTTACTCGTCTAATAAAAGCCAAACATTCAACTGACCTTAAACTGTCAATCACACTGAGTCGACATTACGGTTAAAAACTTTTAAAACTGTATACACTTCTAGCCAAATGAAAGATTCTGCCAGTACATTATTTATAGCCAATCTATAAGTGAAAACCAACAGCAACATCTACTATCACTATTTGCATCTGTCTGTACCAGAAAATCCAAAAGTATTTTTACTCTTTCATTATCTGCCTTTTACTCAAGAAAGTTGTTCAGAAGAACGTAACAGAATATCTTAACAAGTTTACACCATTAATAATACAGAGATTAAATAAACAGAATATCACTGCCTGACGTTTTTTACTCTCGTCTTCCGAACTACAGACATTTTTATCAGTCTCCATGTTTTTTTTTTCTTTCCTTTCTTCCTTCCCTCATTCCTTCCTTATTTCCTTTTGTTTCTTCTTTCCTGCTTAGTTATATAAGCTATCATTTCAGGAAATCCTCAGCGTTACAATGAATCATACTGAGCAAAATAAATCTGAAAATTCATATAATAGTACAAAGTCCTCGATAAGTGGTTCTCCGCCTTCGAAGAGGAGAAAAATCTGCCAAAAGAATAATTAAGATTTCTTTTATAACGGAAGTTTTACACAGGCACTGGCTGTCTTTTCTCTCTCTGTTTAGCTTCAAGTCACGTGTACTATAGTTGTCAGTTCTTCCTCAATGGAGTCTTCTACTTATTTTTCACCATGTTGCTTTTTAGTGCACCTCCTCGTCCAGTCGGGTTAGCTTAGAATATGCTGCTCCGTCAGCTGGGCCTGTAGAATTTACCGACTGCATTTCTAAAGTGGGGTAAGACCCCCTGCCGAACAAGTGTCCAAGATACGACACTAAACAATCTGATTGTGAGGCTCCTGTAATGCTGGAGCTTTCGGGAATGTTGAGTACCCCTTAACAGCCATCGTTCCCGGGTCTACTCTAGCTTTGAGCGGTGGCACCTGGTAGGGTCCTATCTATAGGTCAAATATAATTGTTTGGCATTTAAACAGTGTGCAAAAAAGGAGCTCAGATTTGTTTTAAAATGTTGCCAAGAAAATGTTTTCAAATTCAATATATATATGTATAAACTGGATGTGACATGGAATAACCAACAATGGCTGATATGCCATAAAACCAAACCAAGCCAAACCATTAGAATACGCTGACTGTATCTCCTACAGAGGGGTAAGACCACCTGAAAAAGGTGTCCTGTGTATGACTCTAAACTGCTTCACATCTTGAGGCTTCCATCCTGGAGATTAGGGGAGTGTGGAGTAGCTTGCGTTTGTCGTTACTTACATGTCCACTCTGGGACCTTGTGGTAGTACCTGTTAGGATTCCGTCAACGGTCGAATATATATATTTCAACAATATTAGAATCACGATTACTTGATACCAGAAAATTGTAAATTATTTGTAGACGAAATAATTACTTAAAGCTACAATATTTATATACAAATCTATTTGTATTCAAAATAATTACTTAACGCAACAATTACTTACTAAGGATTACCACATGTTACGTGGAAAATATAAGGGGGTGTCTTAGTTGTGCAATGGTTAAATCGCTGGACTGGTGAATCGTAGTAAGCGAGTTCGAACTCCAATCGCGCTATTACGAGCACTTTCGGACGAATTCCCCTGGGGAAAGTATGAACCTTTTTATCCTCCGAGCTATGGGTTAAATAGTATCTATGCTGCTCTTCTAGAAGGATGGCTTTTGCATTAAATAACCCAGGAAGGATGATATGCCAATAAAAAACAAAGAAAGAAATTGAAAATATAACTGTATAAACAAATGGCTATTATTAAGTAAAAATTGTTAAATGAAACCAAATTATTAGTAGTATTAGACAGCGATACTTGAAGCCGTACAACTGTTTGAAAATTATTTGTATTAGATAAGATAAGAATGCTTTATATCAGATAATTGTGTGCGCCCACAAAAAAAAAATAAAAATAAAAATAAAAGAAATAACTGCACAAAATATAAGTACAAAAGAACATAACTTGCTTTCCAAACCTGGAAATAAAATAACCCTTCATAGTTTGACATGCCCTTAAAATCTAAAAGTTAAACAAGCATTTAAACCAACTTCGAGTTGACACAATCCGCTCTAACAACAAAGAAGCGTTTCATGATTTTTTTCTTTTTTCTTCTTTCTTCTTTCTCTTTCTCTCTTGTCATTTATCTCGCTTTTCTTTTTCGTCTCCACCGGCCTAAAGTTCTTTCATGTTGACTTTTACATGTTTTTCTTGCTCTTCTTCTTTTCCTCCTTTTTCCCATCAGACTTTTGTATTTGGTTTGTCATTTACAATTCAGAATACTCTCTTCTACCCTCTTGCCCTTTTTTCTAGTTGTAGTAGTAGTAGTACTCTTTTTCTTTTTTTCTCTTCTTTTCTTACTGCTTTTTTCTTTTACCTGGCAACTCAAACTTCTTTCATATCTTTCTTCTTTTCACACTTCTTCTTGGACCTCTTCTTTTCCTTCACTCTCTGCTTTTTCATACGTGTTTAAGCTTACTCTGGCTGCAGACATGGATTTGGAAGGATTATTATCATGATTATCATTATTGACATTATTTACTCCATGAGATTTCTTTACATCAGCGTTAGCTGATGATCTTTCACTGGAATTTGAGTGACAGAAAATCTCCTCAAGTCTCCAGGACTCTTCTCACTATTTTGGGTGTTCTCAATTATGTAGTGTGTTGGATGGTCTCCACTCGTCCTTTTATTTCCAAGTCCTCTAGTCCCTTTAATGCTCCTTTAGTGACAGTACCAAAAGCACCAATCGCGATTGGTATAATTGTCACTTTCATGTTCCATAATTTTTCGATTCCCTAGCAAGGTCGAGGTACATATCCTTCTTTTCACATTCTTTCAGTTTTATTCTGTGGTTAGCCGGGACAACAAAGTCCTCAATTTTGCAAGTTCTGTTTTCCTTGTTATTATGTCTCGTCTTCTGGTCGAGATTAGCTGATCCATTTGTATGTTAAAGTCCCAAGGAGTATATGTGTGTCATTCTCCAGGATAGATGCTGGGTTGTGCATATACCATTTGTTGGTATGTTCAAATTTAAATTCCTCGCACATCTCCCAGTGGATTACCTTGCCAAACCAGTCACGTCTAGTCTTATACTCCTTCTCTGCTAATTTGCTGCATTCGTTTATGATATGGTTGATCGTTTCATCTCTATCACCATATAACCTACATTTGCTATTTTGTTGTGTCTTATCTATTCTCGTTTTGATATTGGTTCTTTTGACGTTGTTTTGTAGTGAAATTTCGAGAGATTTTGTTCCTCGCTTAAGTTTTCTTTTTCTTATTCATGTCCAAGTTTTCCCGTGTGAGATGTTGGTTATTAGTCGTTTAAAACGTACATAGAGTTGTTTTTCATCCTATTTTTCTTTTCTAGTTATTGTAATTCTATTATTATTGTTTTACTTTTATTAATGTTTCATTCTTTGCGAGTTTTTCAAATCAACATTTGCTGCTGATATCTCACTGGAATCTGACTGAAAGCAAATCTAAGTTCTTCAGGACTTTTCCCAGCACTCTAATCGATATGAACAATGCTGTGGACTTGATAGTCTCGATTTTTCGCTGATTTTTTGTTTTTTGGTTTCTTTGTTTAATGGCATATATACGTTCGTGGGTTATTTACTGCCAAAGCTTTTGTTGCGTCTTGTCTATTCTTTCTTTGACTTGAGATATTTTGCTTCTTTGTGTCACATACCCATACATGAATACGTGAAATAGACATAGAATGTTTATAACGCACATAGGAATCCCGAAACACAAAAACACTTACGACTTCTTAGTTCAGGTACGAAACTTTATTACCTTTGAGTTTAAAGGTTTTTCGACATAAGGAGAGCGATACACAATCTTTCTATGCTGACTTTTCCATGTTTTCTTGTTCTCCTATCGATTTGTTGAAGTTCTTCTCTGGTCCTCCTTGAGAATGATCCCGAGTATCTTAGGAATTTTCCTATGATGAGATTTCAATTATCTAGTTTGGTTTTGAGTAGCTTTCTTATTCTGCTGAGGAATTCTTTTTTTAATTTTTATCTCATCTTTGTATGGTTAATGGTGTCCGCTTCCAATATTCCAAAGTATTTTTAGGTTTCCTGTTCTCGCAGCGTTCTGATGTTTTCTTGATTTGGTTGTCCTATTCCTTCCGTCATTTGTCGATTTCCTCTTTTCATTATTAGCATGGCACATTTTTCTATCACATATTCCATCCCTATATCTTCACTGTATATCCTAATTGCCTCTATTAAGGGTTCTAATTCTTTTTTATTTTTTGCCAACAATTTGATGCCATCCACGTACATGAGGTGGTTGCTATTTTTCTGCGATTTATTTAGCTTTTATCTGCTTGCACATTTCCTAAGTATCTGACTGAGTGGCATGATTGTTGTTATAAATAGTAATGGTGATAGCGCATCTCCCTTGAAGATCCCTCTCTGGACTTACACCTCATTTAAGCTTTTTTCATTCTCCTGTTAGTTTGACTCTCCAATTAGGGGTTCTAATTCTTTTTTATTTTTTAGCCAACAATTTGATGCCGTCCACATACATGCGGTGGTTGCTATTTTTCTGCGATTTATTTAGTTTTTATCCGCCTGTGCATTTCCTAAGTATTTGACTGAGTGACATGATCGCCATTACAAATAGTAATGGAATATCCCTCTCTGGATTTTCACCTCATTTAAGCTTTTCATTTTCTCCTGTTCGTTTGACTCTCCAATTTTGTATTGTATTTTCGACAAACTTTAGGACTTTGCCGGATATCTTGTTGATTTTGAGACTGGCTATTACACCACTTTGCGGGCATTTTTTTTTTTTCATGTTACTGGTTAGTATTTCTAGTGAGTCGTTTTTAAAAAATGTTTTTACAATTAAATAAAATGTGTTTTCTGCAACTATTTTTTAAAAAGCTTCTCTTAATTTTTGCATTCTTAAGTGTTTCACTTGATACTTGCTTCTGTCTTTTATTCAGTTTAACTTTTTCACTTATAAACTGGAATATTTTCTTCCTCCTTTCTTCTATTTAAACTCCTCTTTTTCTTTATTCTTTTTTTTTTCCTTCGTGTTTTCTGAAGCAGTACCTTGTTTCAACTATTTTATTAATCTCCGAGAATTACCTAACATATCATTAATTATTCTGCTCTGTCAGGTCAATTAAAAACTAATTTCCTTTACAGAGAGAAAATGTCACAGCCAGTAGTAGTTGCTGAAATCTCAGATTGTATTACGAATGTTTTCATACCAGAAAAAAGTACATATATATTTGAACAACCCAATCACTATGAATATTGCAGATACAAAACTGACCACTTTGTTAAACGGATCCTGGTCATTAACATTTTTTGTTAATTATTATTATGATTTCTATCTGAACAAGTTATATACAAGTACTAAATAGATGTAGTGATATTTTCAGATGGCTCAAGAGCTAATGTGTATAATAGTATGAGCACAGAAAACATCGGCAAACAGATTTCGAATCTCAGCTCAAGTTGCTTGTACTCGCTTAATACTCATAATCGTGGAAAAGGTATGTTGCTTGGTTGTTTTTAGGGTTTATCGAGCCTTTCGCGTTTTTAATGTCAAATTCCGTATATATCTGATTTGTGAGAGAATAATTTTTTTGGTAACATTTTTAAACAACCTTGACCTCATTTGTTTGTGCAGAGTTAAATAGTTTCACGTATTGTTATATAAGATTTACAATTTTATTAATTATGGATTCCTCTCTAATACGAACAATTTACGCACAGTTGTGTGATTTTGTTTATCATAATGCTTCCACCGTCCGATTCAGCGGCGAAGAGAGAGAGAGAGAGAGAGAGAGAGAGAGAGAGAGAGAGAGAGAGAGAGAGAAGAAAAAACATTCAAAAATAAAAATAGAAATAAATAAAACGACACACTCTACCATTTCCAAGAAAGCCCAACAAATTGTATGAATTGGCTTCAAAATTTATCTTTCCTTTAACTCTTTAGAACTAAATGCGTGTTTTTATTTTTTGGTTACTTGCATTTTCACAGTCTTTAAGTTTTTGCTGTTGAGAAAAATGGAAATAAATGTTGTTAATTTCGCGCTGAAGCAGTATACGAAGTAGTAACTAAGAAGGGTTGAGGAAAAATCTGGGAAGCTTTATATTTAATGTAGAAGGATATCAAAAGAGATTTGGGAACGAAAATATGTGTTTGTTGTAGGCTGACTAAACTTTAGAATAAATAACAATAAAGAGGCGTTCAGCGTCCGAGTCTGAAGCGAAGACTAAGCAGAAGGGAGAAAGAACAAAAAAAAAAAAAAAGAAAAACGCTACGCCACAGATGGTATGTATTGACTTCAAAATTTGTCTTTGCTTTATCTATTTGAAATTAAATCGAAGTTTTTTTATATTTTGTTGCTTGCATTTACTTCGTCTCTAACTTTTTGGCTGTTTATATATATATATATATATATATATATATATATATATATATAAACAAATACTGTTAATTCAGTGTTTAACAGGTTCCTATTAGATGCTCTGATCAATAGCAGATATGGAAGTGCTAAAAGTTATAACTCACTGCACCTTATTGCTCTTGGGCTAACAATAAGAATAATAGTGAATAGGTAGACTGTAACGCAGCTAAAATTGATCAAACCACTTTCTAAAATTCCTCTGAATACATATGACTAGAAGCCAAGGGAAGCAACATGGTGGACATGAAGTAAGGCAGATGAATTCAACGGTAATCCCCAACAGATTCTGGTATAAAAAACTTAATTGTTCAACGGCCAGCGTCACTAGTTCAGTAAGGAAACTACTGTTTTTTATCGATACGGAGACGTCCATTAATGAGGAAAAAACAGCTAAACTCTTTTTGTGACCCGTTTATATATTCACTTGCTTCAAGAGTACTTGGTCACATCTGTCGCAGGTGTGCAGATATAAACCAACCCTTGTTCTAGTATGGAGACAATATACTACTCATGATAAAAATGACAAATCATAACATAACACAACGTAGAACCTAGACAACAGGTCTGGGTATCATGATCGGTAGGTGCTCCCCTGATAGCCAACATGGGAGACTCGAGAGATGAGTAACCAGATAAAGAGAGATAAAGAGAGATAAATAACCAGGCCTTACTAGAAAACTGGAAAAGAAACAAAAGAACATGAAAGTGACGGTGATACCAATTGTAATTGGCGCGCTCGGTAAATCGCCAAAGGATTTGTTCAGGGACAGGAGGAGTTGGAAATAAGAGGCTGAGTGATGAGCATCCAAACTACAGCAGGGATCAACCAGAATACTTAGAAGAGTCCGGGAGACTTGAGGGGACTAGCTGTCACTCAGACTCCAATGAAAAACCACCAGCCAACGTTGCTGTGATAAACTCTCATAATAATGATCGAGACGCACAAATTGATCACCTAATCTTTACCAGAGGAACAGACGTAGTGATAGTATACAAAAAAAGAGAACCTACCGATTGTGGACTTTGCCGTCCCGGCAGAACAGTGAGTAATATTACAAGAAAGAGAAAGAAGGGGTTAAATATCTTGACCTTGCTCTAGAGCTAAAATGTAGGGAACGTGAAGTTGACGGTGATACCACTTGTAGTTTGTACAACTGAAACGATTTCCAAATGATTGATTAAGAGACTGGAAAACTTAGAAATCAGAGAACAAGAAAAGAACATCCAGATTACAGCATTACTAAGATCGGCTAGAATACTGAGAAGAGTCCTGGAGACATGAGGTGACTTGATGTCCTTGGAACTACAGTGAAAGACCATCAGCTATAATTGATGTGAAAAAAACTCTGAAAAGTGTAAATAATGATGATGATAATAACAATAATAATCGTTCTATTTGGCTCACAGATGGTACCAAAAGAGGTAAAACTACTCCAGGTTAGAGTGGACCTGGGATTAATTGTTACGAATTTGTGGAAAAATTCTGGATTCAGAACGATGGTGCTTTTTAAATGGAATCGTTCCTTTTAGAGATTGAGAAGTATTAAAGTAAATACAGCTTTTCGCAATGCGATTTTTCATTTATTCAAAACAAAATGATCAATAGGAATATTGGCATTACAATGAAGTAAACGTATTCAGGGAGAGTACTCGTGGCTCACAGTCTAAAGTGCTGGACTGCGACCTCGAAGTAAACGAGTTAGAAACCCAATCGCTTTGTTACGTTCATTTTAGGTATGAACCTCCTTCTTCATTAAATTACGGGTTCATATCACTACTTTTCTATGCAGGTGACTTTGGCATTAAAAAACTCACGAAGGTTTATGTGCCATTAAAAAGAGAAATCAAGAATTTATTTCCCAAAAATATTTTGTCTGTTTGGCAATTCAAAAAATATTTTATTGTCCGTGTTGGACAAAATATAAAACTGGTGGAGTTCCTGTTGTGCAGTGGAAAACGGCAGGAAACGAGTTCGAACTTCAGGCAAGTTAATGCGTTCGCTTTCCGAGCCATACATTTAGGATAAAGTAAAAACTGTCTTATCCGTCAGATAAGGGTTAAATTGTGCCAATACTATCCTTACTCCAATGATGGCTTTGCTATTAAATAATACATGAAGGTTGATATGCTATTAAACAAAGAAAGCATACGAAAATATAAAAACATTGAATAAATGAAATATTGAAAAATGTTCGATGCAAATTTTTTTAGAGATTTTTTGCTATAATTTGCTGGCAATTCTTTATTTTACAATATTTTCAATATGGAAGTCTAATTGCTGTGAAATAATAAGTTTTTTTTTATGAAGCCAACGGAGAAAAACGTGATTATTGTCCACTTCAAAAAATGTCTGGGTACGTTTCTTTAAGCATTTTTTTCTTTTTAACCAAGAAATATATCAATTTAAAAAAAGAATAATTCAATTCTGAAGATATAACATTAAGGAAGCAAATCCTTTAACATAACACTCAAAACACAACAAATATTATTATTTTTGCGATACTAAAAGTACAATATCTACGTCAGCCAATGAATTGCCGCAGTGGTGTAAACAAAACAGAAATTGACCAATCACAATTCAGTTTCGGTCTAAAATGATGAAAGAGTTTTTTTTTTAAGCAAGAAAAAAAAAAAAAAGCAAAAAAAAATACTTATGAACAGCATCTTTACTTTTTAAATATAGGCTGGTGATGCTTCTGCCGCCAAAGTTAATGCCATTTTTTTGTTTATACCAATTATTTATATTCCAAACAAAAAGATCATTCTGCCTCACCCTGTTCGAAATGACATCTATCTATCTATCTATGTCTGTCTCTGTCTATTTCTGTCTTTCCCTCTATCTCTCTCCCTCCTCCCTCTCTCTCTCTCTTTCTCTCTCTTTATATATATGTATTTCTTAATGAGTAGGTCCAAGAAGTTCAAGTAGCATTGAGTATCACATTAACAAGGCCTTGTGTCATATAGGTTCTCTGAAGAAAGGAACAAGCTGGAAACATATACGTATGTAAAAGCAAAATACATAAATAAATCCTTAAAAAATACAAATCTCGTCGTGAACCTACTCATTTTAAATGTTTCTTTCTCTCTTTGGACCTACAACAAAAAATCATATATATATATATATATATATATATATATATATATATATATATATAAATTAAAAATCAAATAATGCATGCATTTTTGCAATACTCAACAATTCTATACCATAAATGTCCTGAGAGAATCAAAGTACCTCAATTATTTACTAAGTCAAATTTTTCGTGTCCTTGTTAAATTTCTGGCTTACGGAGTTTTCTACCCATAAGAAGTGAAAGTGGAAGAATAATTTTTATAACTACTGTCTTCACTAATAAAGAAAGATGAGCATATAAAAAGTTGAAAGATTACAGAAACCATTTTGAGGACAGACATCATTATCTCAAAAAGGAAATTAAATACAGAGTACTTCGGAAGTAATTATTTTAGTAGGAGTTTAATGTCTGAAAAATATTACAAATACAGGGTATACAGTTTATACATCATAATGACTGTGGCTTATATATATATATATATATATATATATATATATATATATATATATATATATATATATATGTGTGTGTGTGTGTGTGTGTGTGTGTGTGTGTGTGTGTGTGAGAGTGTGTGTGTGTGTGTGCGTGAACGAATTTCCATCATATGTGGTTAAGACTTATATGCACTTAAAAATGATCAGTACGTAAAAGAAGATGCTATATTTTATCTCTGTTCATTATCTTATTTTTCAAAGTATTTATCCTTATCTCACAAAGTCCGTTTTATTTCATCTTTTAAATCTATTTAATTTGATTTTACTCTTATGGTATGATAAATCAAGATACGATCATTGAAAATATGAGATGAAGTTTTCCTAATTTTTAATCATTCGTCTTTTTCTTTGTTTTTCTTTTCTTTTCTTTTTTTTTTTTTAGAATATCCTTGCTTGATTTTTGTAGAAGTCAATATTTGGCCTTCCGGTAGCGTCCATTAGTTGTATGCCATTGTACAATGATGAATAAATCCAAATTGAAAATTCGAGATCTAATCACATCAGCATATTTGATATTGCTGAAAAATTTCAATGGTAAGTCAAACTTACAGTTTTATGCCATATAGCGGTCTGAAATTAAAGAAAAAAAGAAAGAAATATACCGAGTAATGAAAATTTAAACATGCATAATGAAGAGAAGGCCTATTAAAATACATACAATTAGTATTTACTTTTCAAGCAGTATCCTGAATATCTTACACGTTTTACTTGGGTGGTTTACGAAATGTGAGGTAAATGGCTTTATTGCTGTTGTTTTTTGCTGTGCTGCTTCAAGGATTTGTTCAAAGCAGTACGCGGCATTTTTGTGATGTTTCCATCTAGATTTTCGGACAAAGTGAAAGTATGTCAAACATACAAAATAAATTACCCTGCTACAGATGGGAAAAATTCCTGTTCTATTTTCTTAGAGATCAGATTTCCAAAGAAGCAATAACTTGTCAATAGCAATCCAGATTGTGTTAATACCTTTGCTGGTATCATTTTCAATAGATGAGATATTGCTACTGAGGGATATGTAATTGTCTACAAATTTCTAAAGCTTGGCATTTTGGGAAAAAATGCACCATCTTGCTAAAAACACATCTCTTACGGTTTGGTATACATGGAGAGAGCAATCTGGCCCAAACAATAACATCTTTACACCCCCCATATATATATATATATATATATATATATATATATATATATATATATATATATATATATATAAAGTAAATATAAATTAGTTTTTATACATATTTAATAGCATGGACGGTTATCTACGACCACAAGTTTCATGCCGGCTTTACGCAGCAGTCATAAGACAGAAAAGTCCCAGAGTGATCTATTGCATCATTGGGCTGATGTTTGGCTTGTGAAGACAGCATGAAACCAGCAGTCGAAGATAAGCATTCATAAATATATATAAAACTTAAAATAAATATATTTAATATTTTAGTGCCAACACATAAACCATATATATATATATATATATATATATATATATATATATATATATATCAATAATAGACAGTAATCCATATATGCTGTTTATCAAACTCAAGTTAAACATGTTGACTCATCTGATGAAACGGGGAGTATAATGATATTCTCCGGCGAAATAGATTTATAATAACAATTTATCCAAGTTTGAGTCTGCTTCTAACTGCACTATATATATATATATATATATATATATATATATATATATATATATATATATATATATATATATATCATTAAGAAAAACAACAAACAGGTCACATTAGGATTATAAATTTATTTCTATCCTGTTATGTGTTTTTGAAAAATTCAAAAACACGAAAAAAAAAAAATCAGATCCTATGGATAAAATAAATCAGAATAGACACAGGAAAGAAGGTGGGAGGGGATAGAAGGGGGGTGAAAGTTATCTCCTCATTTAGCCCACTTCTGTTTTTTTTATTTTTATTGTCGGTTAAAATTATATTAATTTTTCTTTTTTTTAAATTTTCTTTTTTATTTTTATTTTTTAATTTCTACATTACTTTTTGACTTAAACTACAGATTTAATACTAAATTAGAAAATTAACTTTATTCAATAACTTTACGTAATGATACAGTAATAATTATATTAAATTAAATTCATGATTTAATTAAATTTAATTTTTTTTTTAAATCAAATTTATTTAGAACCTATTAATCAGTTATAATTTTAATTATTAATACGTATATATAATATGATTTTTTCACATTTTTTCATATTAACAGAACTTCTTCAGATCTTATGGATAAAGATTAGATAAGATCTGAAGTCGTCCTGTTAATTTTTTTTTTTTTCGTGTTTTTTGATTTTATCAAAAACACATAACAGGATGGAAATAAATTTATAATCCTAATGTGACCGGTTTGTGTTTTTTCTTAATGAAATTATTTCTCTGTAATGTCTGTTACATTGAGCTCTTTACCAGGAAAATTTAAATGTTCACTTTTGAATAGTTTTCTTGTTCTGATGGAATTACTCCCAACTCCGTTTTAACTAGACCAAATAATACCTATATATATATATATATATATATATATATATATATATATATATATATATATATATATACCAATAATTGAGGGAGTTTGATAAAGGACAGTTAAATACCTAGATAGAGAGCTACTAAATTTGGTAAGTAGATTCTTAAGATGGCATTCATGAAGATACGAACCAATAATGCTGTATAGCATTATGTCATGTTCCTGCAAAGTGCAGAGAGTTGTACAAAATTTGATTTACTGAACTTCATTGAAAACTACTGAAGATCATTTGTCTTTATAAATAAATATAATCATTTAATCAAACGCTATTAATTAGTTTGTTCATAGCGCAGGGGATTTAAGATAATTACATATTTCTAAGAACAATGATACTACTTTTTTTTAAATCAATAAACACTCAAGTGTTACTAATTAATATGGATGATGAGTCTTATCTTTAAAATTTGTATGGGTAAGACCCCCACCCAACTGTGGTGGCGCTCCGTTGTTCTTCGGGATGGTATCCTAGTCGCTAAAGTAGTTAGTGTGTGGGCGACTAAAGTAGTCACGTGACGTGTAATACTCCACTTTGTGACTTACTGAGTAATGGGAATCTGAGGCCCACTCCCTGCAGTCGGCCCATTCCCAGCAGTCGGCTGGTCATATCAAACCCTAGCAACTATAGGACTTTTCCGAACGTATTCTTCAAATTGTTTTTGTGGTAAATGAACACCTAATGTTTGTTTTTCAATTCTAGAGGTGCTAGAACGCGGTAGATGAGGATGCTTTGATTTGTGACCGCAGTAGTTGAACCAATTTAACCTGTGTGCAAACAAACAATTAATACTAAATAGAACGCATATTGTTGAATAGATATACTTAAAACTGTTTAACTGTGGGCAAACAATTAATATTGAAAATGATTATTTGCGTTTAATTAGAATACTTCGCTTATATTCGCTTATATATATATATATATATATATATATATATATCGCCATCATTCTTAGGTCCACTCTAGCCTAGAATGGTCCTATCTTTAGGTAAAAAGAACTTTGGTATTTAAACTGAGTTCAAACAAAAGAACCCCTGCTAAACTGAATTGTTTGAAATAGAACTGTTTGGTAACTTAATTGTGTACAAACAAATGACTGATGTTTAATTCTATTTTTAGTGATACAAAGCTATATTTGGAACCATTTAACTTTATTGGCTTGAGGTTACAAATCATATTTATCTAAAATTTATAAACTCTATTTGGCATTAAATAACCTTGAATGGTTGATAGGCCATAAAACCAAACGAAACTAATCAGGATTTCATACATCTTCTATCGCAGATGATTCTAACGATGCTGTGGTCTGGATAGTTTCCATTCTTCCTCTGATCTCTAATTCCTCTAGTCTACTTTCTAATCCCTTTGGGACAGTTCCAAGTACACCAATTACAATTGGTATCACTGTCACTTTCATGTTCCTCAACTTTTTCTGCTCACTGGCAAGATCAAAATATTGGTTTCTCTTTAAGCTTTCTTTTAATTTTACACCATTTTCCGCTAGAATATCAAAATCCACTAGATGACAAGTTATTCTTTTGAATATCTCTTATTTTAGAATTGCGTTTTTTATTACATCCATATATATGCAACTCTATCTCCCTATCCCCTCTCTCTCTTTATATATATATATATATATATATATATATATATATGTGTGTGTGTGTGTGTGTGTGTGATATCCAACCATACTTTCTGTTTGGTTTGGTTTGGTTTCTTTGTTTAATGGCATTTGTTGGTTATTTAATGCCAAAGCTATTCTACGAGAAGAACAGTAGTGGTACTATTTAACCCATAGCTGGGAAGATTTGGGGGTTCATACCTTTCCCAAGGGTATTTGTCCGAAAGTGAACGTAATGGTGCGACTGGAGTACGAACTCGCGTACTACGATTCCGCAGTCCGGCGCTTTAACCATTACATCACGAGGACACCCACCTTACTTTCTGTGTTCTGGTATTCCAGAATAATCTATTCTTTTTAAAGACTCGGAAAAGATTATTCGATAGAAAATATTTTCCCATATTCACTTTGTTTTAAAAACGTTTTTATATTCATGATTTTTTTTTATTTTAAAAGTAAAAAAAAACAAACAAAAAAAAACGCCAACAAACAAAAAGCAAAAAACAAACATTTGACGTCGTATAGATAAATAGTGAGTGTGAATGATTGTAGGTTGGGTTGGAACTTCCGCCGCTTGTTGCTTGCGGAAATGTTTACCCAGCGCCGCGCCATGTTGGCTGTCTTCTTCAAGACGTGACCTTACATTAGAAATGAGGCTCCTGAACGAAGTGATAAATGCCGCTGTTTGCTGCACGCAGTCAACCATTAAAAAATACGAGGCGGTTGAGCGAATCAGGCAGGAAACAAGCGTTTTGCTAATCATTCGTAGCAGACGCAAATGCCAGACAAAAGCAGTTGGAAATAAAATCCCTGTTGTAGACCAGGAAAGGATTTCGAAAACGTTTATTTGTTTATTCATTTTGATATCCAATCGGAGTTAATCGTTAGAGAAAGAGAGAAATATTTTTGTCAATGGATTCTCATAACCATTTTGAAACAGTAAAATCTTATCAATTGATATTAGCTCATTTTTCCTTTTAATTTTCCTTGCTTTTCCCAGTCTTCACGTTGATACCCGTAATTATTTCATCAAGTATGTATATGTCTCCTCTATATTTCTTAAATTTTTTTTTTCATCCATAATTTCCATTTCGATTGCTTTAAGCCATTTTGATTATGTAATGGTTAATAGGCTTATTGCAGTTGCAGTTGCATCTATTATTTTATTTAATAGCATAAAATTTGATTTGCAGTTTAATAGAAGATATTCTATGGAATTCTTTGCCACCTTTATTTGCGTTGTGTTATCTGCCATTTATTATTATTATTTACTCCTTTAGATTTTTTCACATCAGTTTTAGCTGATGGTTCGTCTCAGGATTCTGGCCGTTCCCAACAATGCTGTCATTTGGATAGTCTGTACCCGCCCGCCAACTTCCAAGTCCTCCTGTTATTCCTTGCAAGTTTTCACACTAGCGTTAGCTGATGGTTTTTCACAGTCGTCCGTGTGACAACAAGTATTCTGGCCAATCTTAAAAATCCTGCAGCTTGGAAGTTCTCAGCTCGCCCTCCGATATCTAACTCATTGAGCTCCCTTACCTGTGGTGACTGTACTTAGCGCGCTAATTACATTTGGTATCACTATCATTTCATGTTCCATAGTTTTTTCAGTTCTCTATCAAGGTCAAGGAAGTAATCTCTCTTTACGCATTCTTTCAGTTTTACCCTGTGGTTTGCTGGAACGTCAAAGTTCACTATTCGGCAGATTCGCTTTTATTTTGTTGACTATCACTATGTCTGGTCGTCGGGCCGAGATTAGATGATCCATTTGTATTTGCAAATCCCAAAGAATTTTGTGCGTCCCATTTTCTTGGATGGATTCTAGGTTGTGCATATACCAATATCTGATCGATCATTTCGTCTCTGTCGCCATATAATCTATATCTGCTATTTTGTTACACCTTGTCTATTCAAGCTTTGACATAGTCCTCATGGCGTTGTTTTTTGTGCTACTATCAGAAGAGATTCAGTTACTCTCTTAAAATTTCCCTTTCTTAGCTATGTCCAAATTTTCTTGTGTGAGATTTCGCTTGTTTGTTGCAAGAAATATGCATACATTTGTTTTTCTATCCATTTTTGTTTACTGGCTATTTTTGTTTTATTGATGTTTATGTAGTCTGTATTGTTGCTTTTGGCTGTAATCATCTACTCCGCTCTTTTTTTTTTTTTTGTAGTCTCTGTATTCGTATCGATGCATTGACGCTATCTTGGGTGCTGGCAAATCCTGTTCCTTTCTGTAATCTAAGGCTTTAGGCGTCGTCATGTGTTTTCTTGTTCCCTTGTCAATATGCTAAAATTCTTCTCTGGTCCACGTTTAGAATGGTCACGAGTATCTAACAACCGGGACAGCCCAGGTGTTTATCCCTTTGATGAGATTTCTGCTATATAGTTTGGTTTCGAATATTTTTCTCATTCTCCTGAGACTTAAAAAAAATCTATTTCATCTCCGCTCGTTTGATGGTGTCTGATACCAATATTCCCAAATATTTGTAAGTTTCCTGTTTTTCGAGCGTTCTGATTTTATCCTGATTAGGTAGTTCTGTTTGTTTCGTCCTCTATCGTTTTCCACTTTTCATTTATAGGATCGCACATTTTCCTATTTCAAATTCCATCCCTATATCTTCACTGTATTTCAGGGTTTTCAATTCTTTTTAATTTTTGCAAACAATTTGTTGTCGTCCATGTATATAAGGTAGTTGATTCTTTTCCTATGATTTATGCTGCTTTTATCCGCCTGTGCATTTCGTAAAGATGTGATTCAGTGGCATGATCGCTCTTATAAATAGTAATGATGATAGCCCATCTCCATGGAAGATCGCTTTCTGGATTTTCACCACATCTAAGCTTTTATTTCCTGCTGTCAGTTCGACTCTCAAGTTTTCCATGGGTTTCCCGATAAACTTTATGACATTTCCGAATATCTTGTACATTTCGAGATATAATGTGAGATTTCACTACTGAGTTTATAAAACGAGATTTCGAAACAGTTATTAATACGAAATTTCACAACAGAGCTTATAATGCGAGATTTCACAACAGAGTTTATAATGCGAGATTTCACACTGAATTTGTAAAGTGAGATTTCACAACAGATTTTATAATGCGAAATTTCACAACAGACTTTATAATGCGAAATTTCACAACAGACTTTATAATGCAAGATTTCACAACACTTTTAATTGTTTTTTTACTGGCGTCTGAATGACAGTAGGTCTCGTTAAATCTTCACAGCTCTTTTAAGTATTCTAGCTGATCTTAAAAAAATGTTATCTGGATGATCTCGATTCTTCCTCTAATACCCAGTTTCTTTTCCAGATCTCGAACTACAATTGCTATCAGTGTCATCTTCATATTCTTCAGCTTTTATAGCGCTCGAGAAAGATCCAGGTATTTTTCTATGTTATGGTTTACTTTTATTTTCGCAGGTGCGATAATATTCACACCATGCCAAATCATTTTTCCTTGTCGATCAACAGTAGTTCGGGTCTTCTTCTCGTGCTTGGATGACCCCTTCGTATCTCAAAATCTCTAAAGATTTTATGTGACTTATTTTCTCGGACATATACTGATTTGTGAATACACAGAGTGCGACAGAAATTCCTCTCATATATTAAACTGCACATACACTTAAGTAAGTGGTAATGATAGGTCTAGCTTTTTAATGTCTAATCCATTTTTTTTCGAATACAATCATTAATGATCATGGCTTAGACCATTGATTTATGTTGAAACGTTGTTGTTTTTTTTTTTAGATGGTGATATGTAATTGCTATCATCATCATCATCATCATATCGTGCTGGCAGCACGGATATCCCTGACCCTCTCTCGCCACTCCTCCCTATCTTTCATCGCCCTAGGCAGGTCTTCAGGACAACAACCTGTATCCTCACATAGCTGCTGAATGTACGTTCGTGCTGGTCGTCCTGCTTTTGCGCGGCCGTGTGTGGGGATCCATAAGAGTACATCTCTTATGAGTTCATCTCTGCTTCTCCAGCAATGTCCTGCATGTCTGGTTCGCCTAACTTGAATAGTTTTCGTGATAGGGGGCAGGTGGCCGTACAGTTGGTGTCTTGTGGGGTGTTGCTGCCAGGGCTTGTTCAGGATTGCACGCAGCATTCTTGTGTAATTGCCATCTAGTTTCTTCTCCAGACGTTTTGTTAGCGTCCATGTAGTGCATCCATATAGCAGTATCGATGTGACCGCTGCCTGGAAGAAACTGCGTTTCATTTTATCGGTTAGGTCTGATTTCCATATAGTCGATAGCCTATTGATAGCTGTCCATGCTTTCGTTAACCTCGTTTCGATGTCCTTTTCGGTTGATTCGACGCTGCTTCCTAGGTACGTGAATTTGTCTACTAGTTTAAGAGGGGTTCCTTCTAGAGTGGAGATGTCCCCCGTTTGGTTATAGCACATATATTCCGTTTTGTGTGCATTAACATGGAGGCCTATGCTTGCTGCTGCTCGTTCCAAACTATGCAGAAGTGTTTCGGCTTGGTCAGGTGTATTTGCCAGTATCGCTATGTCATCGGCGTAGTCGGCGTCGGTAATTGTTGTTGCGGGGTATCTTCTGCTTCTTTTCTTCGTCAGTTCGAAGCCATTCTCTTTGATTTTGTCAATCGATGTTCTAAGTACGTAGTCTAGACAAATGATAAAGAGATACGGAGCCAGCGTGTCTCCTTGTAGTACTCCTGCTACTATGTCGAAGTATTCTGTGTCTCCATCTGGTGATCGTACTTTTACTTTAGTGTTTCTATAGAGAATCGTTATTGCCGCTACGGTTTCTTTAGGTATGCCGTACGCTAGTAGGATTTGTTCCATCTTTCCTCTGTGAATGGAATCGAAAGCCTTGGTAAAGTCAACAAAAATTAATGTCGCTTGTAGGTTCTTTGCCCGTACACCTTCAAGGATTCTGCGGATGGTTAATATTTGTGAGGTCGTAGATCTATTTCTTCGGAAGCCATTTTGGTTTTTTCTAAGTATGTTGTCGATTTTGGGTTCTATTCGGTTTCGTAGTAGGGCATTGTAGATTTTGGCAGCTATGGATGTAAGTGTTATGCCTCGGTAGTTTTTGGCTAATCCGAGGTCCCCCTTTTTAGGGAAGGGGAGTATGCATCCCTTCGTCCATCTATCTATCGGATTTTGATTGTATACTGCGTTGCAGTGGCGGAGCAGTATGTCGTCGAATTGTCTGGTCTTCCATACTTCCGGGGGAATTTCGTCCAGTCCTGCAGCTTTCCTATTTTTAATTTTTCTGAGAACCGAGTCGAGTTTTTCTTGTGTGAACGGTCCTAGTTTAATGTCTAATTGTTTGCTAATTATTCTGGTGATTAGTTCATGCGTTATTTTTGGTGGGTTTCCAAGTAAGTTTTCGAAGTGCTGTTTCCACAGTTTTATTCTTTCTTGTTGGTTTGCTGCTTTAAGTTTTGCTTTGGCTGTGTTCTTTCTTCTGCTCACTTCGTTTATTGTTTGCCAGGCAATTCTAGATTGTCTATCTTCCACCGAGTCTCTAATCTTATCTATCTGATTTTGAATGTATTCTGTCTGTTCCTTTATATATATGCCTGCTAATTGATATTGTGCCATTTTTCGTTTTAAGGCATTTGTGTTTGTTGGGTTTTTTCGATAGTTTTTGGAGGCTGTTTTCACTAGACCACGTTTTTCTCTCACCGCTAAAGTTTCCCATGGGACTCTATATTTAGTTTTAATTTTTGTTGGAATGTATTTTGCTGCTGCCTCGAGGTGTGCATTGACGAAATTTTCGTATTCGTCGTTTGGTGTACTTTTTTCCGTCTTTTCTTGTAGTGTTTCGAATCTGTTTCTTAATTCTAATACGTATTTTCACGCTCTTTTTATATTAAGTCGGAATAATGCTGTTTTGGATAGAATTTACTACGGGTTTAAATTCTACCCGGAACAAATATCATTATCACTTAACATGAAATGTTCACGAAAAGCTTTCCGTATAGCAATTACAGATTAATCAGGATTATAAAAAAGTTTCAACAGAAAATGCATGGTGTGCACCGATCTAAAACATTATCTTAACTCAGTGTATCTAAAGAAAAGAAAATTGGTTGAGGAAACAACCATTGGTCCTTTTCTAAGTTCTAAGGGACAGTTTAAAATATGAGAGGTATTTGTGCTAATTTCTGTAAAATTTTCAACATGGTCAAAGATAGTATTTGTTAGTAAGGTAACATTTTAAGGTATATTCATCAGCCTAGAGCCCGTGTTGTAGGGATTATCGTCGTAGGAAACGGACACGGCGACACGAGTTCAAATCCTGGGCAAGACTGATTGCATTTCACATAGCACAAATACCCTTGGGAAAGGTATGAATCCAATTATTCCCCCTCAAGCTATGGGTAAATAGTAGGTCAGACTAAGTTCTTCAGCCTTGGTGAGGCAACTAGTGTAGGAGAAGGAAAACTCTGAATTCAAATCTGTTAAACTCCGCTTAAGAAATGACCTTGTGTCATATCCTGCCCGAGCGGAGGGGTTGGTAAATATGATATTCATCAGCCTGGTCAAAATTTGAAGTAGTATTTGATAGGAGGGTTTAGATCCGCTGGAAGCAAACGGGAATTGAGGGGAAAAAAAGAGGGGAAAAAAGCTCATCGTTCCGCTTGGAATTGGCTTAAATGTTTTCAGCGCGGTGACTTGTCTTTTTAAATACAATAGAGAATTATAGAACCATGAGTTTTTGATAAGTATTTTTTACTCGACAAGATAAAAAAGAATCCTAGGAACAAAATTCAACAACATTCAGACATAATATCATAATAAAAAAAAAACTTGATACGCATCATCAAGTCACGAAGACAGTACAGATTTCTCTGACTCTCCCTTTCTTTCTCTCTCTCTTTTTATCTCCACTCGTCCCCATCATCCATTGCTCCCGACAAGTCCTTCAAACTATATCCAATGTTTTCTAGTCGGGTAACATTGGCGTGTCCCATAGAAAACATCGCGACCTGCTTCCCATCACGAAAACTATCCAAGTTAGACGAACCAGACACGCAGGACACTGCTGGAGAAGCAAGGACGAGCTCATAAGTGACGTACTCCTATGGACCCCCGCATATTGCCAAGCAAAAGCAGGACGACCAGCTCGAACATACATACAGCAGCTATGTAAGGATACGGGATGTAGCTCTGAAGACCTGCCAGAAACGATGAATGATCGGGAGAAGTGGCGAGAGAGGGACAGGGATATCCGTCCTAGCAGCACGACATCATGATGATGATGATGTGTCCATCTAGCAGATGCTTGTCTCACTTTTCATACATTTTTCATTAGGTTGTATACTTCATTGTTGTCTTTTTTTGCGGTATATTACTGTTATGTATGTGATGTGCTGTCAGTTAGTCATATTTCATTTTAAGTAATCTTGTTTTATAGTTAATGTTTTTTCTGTTATTTTTTATTTCGAACCTTATCAATTTACTTTGACTTTTAATGACCAAGTATCTCATCTTAAAAATTAATCCGTTTGCTGGTCCTATAATTTTTCTTTCTAATTGGCAACAGTCATATTTTCTGTGATTAATATTTTACTCTTTAATAAACGCTCAGACAAGGAAGACTATTATGTTACAAAATAATTATTTTTTGCCTTGAAGAAATGATTTTATATTATTAGATTACGTACTCAGCTTAAATGTATTAGGGTGGGTACTGCCTTCTTCTATCAGATGCTGTTTCAGGGAGTGAATAAAGAACAGCCTCCAAGAAGGTTAGCAGCAAAGCTCATAAGCAGCAGTAGAACTGACCACACTACTCACAGTGGCAGGCATGGTGAGTATGGCACACTCTTTGAATCATGAGTGACAAAGTAGTCTTAGGAGGGGCTTATTCTTCCTTCGGGAGTTAGATCACTTTGGTAAAAAAACGTTTGTTTGGAGAGAAGAATTCTGATTGGTATTTTATAGTTATCTTAATTATACATATTTACCTAACCCCTCCGCTCGAGCAGGATATGACACAAGGTCATTTTTTAAGCGGAGTTTAACAGGTTTGAACTCGGAGTTTTCCTTCTCTTAGACTAGTTGCCTCACCAAGGCTGAAGAACCTAGTCTGCCCTACTATTTTACCCATAGCTGGGGGGAGAATAATTGGATTCATACCTTTCCCAAAGGTATTAGTGCAATGTGAAATGCAATCAGTCTTGTCCAGGATTTGAACTCGTGTCGCCGTGTCCATATCCTACGACGATAACCATTACACCACGGGCACCTCCGCTACTCCACGGGCACCTCCATCTTAATTATATGCAGAATTTAGATAATTATAACTTTTACCAAAAAGCAGACAGCAAGAAAATATTAATTTGCAAATTGAAGTGAAAATTGCATTTTTCTTGAAGTTTGAGTTTTTTTTTAAAGTTTATTGCTCTAATATGAATCTCGCTATGATGTACAACTTTTGCTGCATTTTGGTTACATAAATGACAATGATACATACATACATACATGTGCCTATCTATTTGTGAGAGCGTATATTTGGGCAGTGGGTGTTGAGGAGGTCATCTTGTGTATTCACTTTATCCTCTTTCAAAGTTCGTCCGTCTTTGTCTAACCAATTCCACTCATATGCAAATGAAAATCATGGACGTCTGTTTGAAATGACTCAAATACAAATTTAGAAGCGACAGTTTTATAACTTCAACAGTTTTTATTCTTTGTTGTTCATTCAAACTAAATACAAAAAATAAATAAATAAATAAATAAATAAAACAAAATAAATAGCGACTACAAACCAGCCTAAAATAAAACTCTAACAAATGCACGACTCAGAAAGCTTGTTCCACACAGTCAAAACAACAGTTAACTAATTTAATGCGTGAATTCGTGACTGCTTTTTAAATCACTCCTTATGTTCTCATCGCACTAATGGCATTCTCGGTATTTCAGTATTGATTTCATTCTGATCGATAAGTCGTAGTCTTCCATATGAACACTGAAAATCTGGCATTTTCTTTTCTTTTTTTCTTTTCTTTTTTTTTTATTAAATATTTCAATGCAGCAACCAAAAATGAGACGTGGAGTGTCAGTGTCGCATTAAGAATATGCTAAAAAGCGAAAATTATAATTAAACACGCATTTCCACTTACACAAAAACAAAGTTCTTTTCATAAAGCTGTATGTATTGCAAGCATTTGACAGTATGATCATTTTTATCAATTTCCAAAGCTTTTTTTTTTTCAATGGGGAAGTACGTATTGCCAAACTTAGACAATGAAATCAATCTCATCTGTTTCCAATGTTCTTTTTGATAAAGTAGATCTTGCAAAGCCCTTAACAGTGAGATCAGTTTTATCAATTTCCAAAGCTTTTTTTTAATGGGGAAGTACGTCTTGCTAAACTTTGACAATGAAATGAAATCTCATCTGTTTTCAAAGTTCTTTTTGATAAAGTAGATCTTGCAAAGCCCTTAAAAGTGAGATCAGTTTTATCAATTTCCAAAGCTTTTTTTTTAATGGGGAAGTGCGTCTTGCTAAACTTTGACAATGAAAGCAATCTCATCTGTTTCCAAAGTTCTTTTTGATCAAGCAGATCTTGCAAAGCCCTTAACAGTGAGATCAGTTTCATATTTTTTCAAAGTATTTTTCAAGCAGTAGTTCATGCAAGCCCTTGACAGTGAGTGCGGTCCGATGTTTTCAAATGAAAATTGTTTAAAAGTATTAAATCATTAAATGTAAAATATTATCGTCAGTGGAGATATCAATAACTTTTGTTTGTCTTTTTTCTATGGATTAGGATCGTGGAGATTTCCAAAGAGAGGTACGGCGAGTACGTGTCTCTGGGGCATGCTGTAAAGAAGAATTACTCGTTATAGCAAACCGATGCTAAAATGGCTTATAGAATGTTAATTTGTGGTAAACTAGACACTGTTTACTCTAAGATATAATACAATATTGTATAATTACAATATCAGTAATATTTCATTTTTTGTGAATATAAAAGGATCCATCATAATAAGTGAAGACTTATTGCTGTTTTTGTTTGAAATATGATTGATTTTTCTCCTTGAATATGCAATATTCCACATGATGATAAATATATCTTCCATGTCAAATGAATATATCCTATAAATTTTTCATGTTTTACGTCTATTAAAAAAGAGTTTGGCTTAAGGGGAAGGAATAAACAATTACCTTTAAAATCCAATAATTCAAGATTGAGATCTGTATCAAACAGAACATTTCTATTTTAGAAATCTAAATGACTGGACATCACTGTCATTAGTAATGTATCGAGTAAGCGA
>OY757907.1:101684872-101725099 GCA_963585895.1 Sepioteuthis lessoniana | reverse complement strand
CAATAAAACTTAAAGCTAACACTGAACCAAACTAACTGGTAAACATACTAAATATTGGATGACATAAAAATTTGGCTCGATTTATAATTTCATAAAATTTTTGGACACAGACATTGCCTTCATTTAGCATGATAAAAGACTACAGTCCTAAGATTCTGATAAGGAATGAACCCACTAACAGATAATCTTTAACATCTAAATGCACATTATTTTGTATCGTGATTGAAGAGCTTGAAGAAGGTATCGCATTGCTTGCTAGTCCATAGATTACAGGCAAGTTTTCTGAGAGAGTTTTTTTGTGGACTGCAGGCGAAATCAAGCAGTCGGAGAGGATCTTCGTTTTATTGCAGATTAATATTTTCGCAAATTTCAAAGTGGGATACGGCTTGTACCCTATTTACCAACCCCTCCACTCGGGCAGGATATAACACAAGGTCAATTTTTAAGCAGAGTTTAACAGATTTGAATTAAGAATTTTCCTTCTCCTAGACTCGTTGCCTCACCAAGCCTGAAGAACCCAGTCTGTCCAACTAGTTACCCATAGCTGGTGAGAAAATAATTGGATTCATACCTTTCCCAAGGTTATTAGTGCTATGTGAAATACAGTCATTCTCGTCTAGGATTTGAACTCGTGTGGCCGTGTCCATTTCCTACGACGATAACCATGAGTACTTTCACTTGTACGCTTTTTTTGTAAAGATGATGTTAATAATAATAATTCAGCATGGTAACCCTTTTATATAAGTGGATGCCATTTTGGATCACCCTAGAAATTGTTTATGCAAGAAGAAGAAAAATCAGGTGGTACCATTGTACCAACTCGATGCAAACGCCTGATGGAGCTCGGAAAACCGTGTGGAGGCAAAGCTGACGCGTGTTTTACGGGGAAAAATAGCTCCTTTGAAATATGATATTATGATGAATACCAGCAATACATTTTTGATCTTGACCTCCTGTAAATTAATATAACGACTTGCCTTCATCATTTACGTGATTGTTGTGAGAGAATAGACTTGCCTTCTGTCTGTAACCCTATTCATCGCTGGATTAGAGGACTAGACTTTAGAGATATAACATGGGTTTTTTGGTTCTCTGGCAAGTCAGGTTTTATATTACTCGCCCAGAGTTCAGTCTAGGCGTCCTTGGGCTGGGACACACTTTGATCGACTGGGTCCTGGTTCCGGTGGCAGTCGGTCAAGACCGTCTGACATGAATTCCGGGAAGTCGGCATACATGTCACGTGAGCTAAGATCGGCACTCCTTGAGGTTCAAGGGCTGTCCCCTCATCTCTTACCCTGTCCGGAGGGGCTCCATTTTTCAGGGGAATACCGACTGGACTTAAGGCATTTTTGAAATCGCCTTGCGTTTGTAGGCTACGGTCCTACGCCTGGTTCCAACCTTTAAAAAAGCCATGTGAGTCGCTCGATAAATACCGAATCAGGTTTTATGATAGCAATATTTAAAAATCATTTTTTAAAGAAATACGACACCCGCTATTGCATTTGAGAAGGGAGACAGCATTACAATAGTGGTGACAATAGATTTCGAAGGAAACGTTATTTTTTAGAATTTAAAATGGAAGATTTGAATACTATGATAGAGCCGGAAATGCAAGCATTGGTGTTATAGAAAATGCATGAAATAAGTGCAAATATTACTTATGCTTAATGAAACTGCAAATTATATCGGATAATTTTTATCACCCTAAATGAGGCCTGATAAGAAATGAGTTTGTTTACTGTCGAGAAAGTTGTGTCAAACAGAAAACGAAAAATACATCTATATTTTCCCTGAGAAACCAGGCAATACTAGTTTTGAAGCGAATATACTTATACTTTCAAAACTTCTGTGAGAAGGTTCTTTTTCTTACGCGTTCGCAATATCTGAACCTTACAAAAATGACTACGATGATTTCTTGATACTCCGGTATTGTCAATCGAGAATGTGAAAATTCTAAACTTGATGAAATAACTACGGATTGTTTTTAATGTTTGCTTTTTTTTGCAAGAATTTCTTTCAGGTAAGCATACTGAAATCAGTTCACGTATCTTGTCTAAAGTCAATCAACATCCTTTGGGTGTCCTCGTGGTGTAATGGTTAAAGCGATGGACTGCGGAATCGTAGTACGCGAGTTCGTACTCTAGTCGTGCTATTACGTTCGCTTTCGGACAAATACCCTTGGTATGAACCCCCTTATCCTCCCATCTATGGGTTAAATTGTACCACTACTGTTCTTCTAAGAGAATGGCTTTGACATTGAATAACCCGAAAAGAGTTGATATGCCATTAAACAAAGAAATCAATCAACATCCTAAACTGACAGTTGCTGAAGAATTTTGAATATCAAGCAGGATTCTGTTAGTACTGAAGGTACAGGATTTCTTTTTTAAAAGAAAGTACTCACAGTTCGACAAAGGAATGCAAATAATTAAAATAAAAGAAGAAAATCAGCACCCCCACCCGCATAGTCATGATGTGCATTATTTTAAATTTGACTGGCCATCTAAGAAGGTTTTCAGAGAAGAAGCAAGAGGACATTAACAAAGTTGCTTTAAATTGAAACCCCAAAATATGAGCTAAAATCTTGATTTCATGAAAGTTATTTGGACGAGTCCAAAAATAGAAAATTTGCGAGTCAAAATGAATGAAATGGAAATAAAACTTCAGCTTGTTGCTGTTAGTGATATTACTATGGTTTTAATCAACCAGATCCAGTTAATGGGACACACTTCGGACGGCCGTGGTATCAACGACATGGATCTAGTTGGGTGTGTCACATCTTCTTGACATACCTCCTTGGAGGGGTTAGGTTTATTGCCTGGCGCCCCAATTTAGGGCAATTTCGACGGAGCCCAAAGCATTTTTGGGAATGCCGGGCGCGGCTGGGTTACGGTCCAGCTCCTGGACCCGCCTTAAAAAAGCCTTCTGCCAAACTTGTCCGGTTGGTGTGACGGCCGACAAATACCGTAAGTGGTATTACCATTATTTGCGAATAGATATGGCACCGTATTGGACCGCCAAAACTAATACATATGCAAAGAGAAGAATAAGAGCCTCACAGGAAAAAAAGTCTTTTAGGCAAAATTTCATGCCTGTTTTTCGTGTGCTGGAAAAACTTTGAAAGCGAAAGCTTTTGTGCTGAAAATACAGAAGAAAATTTATGTGAACACTGGAAAAAAAAATTGATCCATAAATATATTGAAGTAAATTGTTCTAAGAGTGAAAAATTCCGACTTTTCGGTGAGGGTTCTTGAAAATGCACAAAAACAAAAGTGACTTTGCCTATAAAAGAAAATTTAGCTCCTGTTTTTAAACCAAATCTGACTGTGTCATATACAACCGCAGAATCAATAGAGAACAGATTGAAAACTCTTATTTCAATGACTGAAAATTAGGAAGTGGTCGTTGGGGTGGGTAAGAACATTTTTTTAATCAAAAAGAAAAATAACAATTCGTGTTTGCGCAGATTTTTTTTCAACAAGCTTTACATGAATGTTTATTACCACGTTCATATCTTCTGTCAAATTGAGAAATCTTCGCCAACGCATTTTTTTTCTTCGAAGCAAGATCTTTCAGATGCGTACTTGCTAATTCAAATTGACGAAAAGAAAATACCGTAGTCGAAGCTCCCTTTTCAATAGCTACAACACCGAGGTGTAAGGGAGAGCGCTACTCCTTTCCCTGGATTGCTCCACTTTACTTTTGATACGTACCTTATATTGCTGAGTGTTAAGCAAGGAGGCATCAAGAACCATTTTTAAAGTCTTTGGTATGAGACGACCTGGGACTGAACACAAGTCACCCGGAACATTGGCGAACACTCTACCCACTAGACCAATGAGTCGGTTTAAAAGAATATACAGTTGTTGAAAAATATACATAGGGTTAAATTATTTCAACCGACATCCGTCTGTGTTCAAGCTGGCTCATAGGCTTTTTTTATATGCAAAAATCACTGATAAAATAATACTGGTTAACATTTTCCTTCTGTATATTTAGATATTTCTTAAAAGTGAATCTAACCAATATTTTGAAAAGTTATTAGAAGTTTTTCAAAGAATTCAGGATTTTGGCTTTAAACTGAAGAGTCACTTGTTTGAGAAAAGCAAAACCTTTGGAGCAAATTCGAATAGACGGTGACCGGATCCAAGGAGATTTTGCGTCCAAACTTAAAATCTTTCTTTTTTACCTTTGTTTACTTATCCTTATTTGTTTCATTAAATGCATAACTTCAGAGTGTCATTAAATGCTCGGTTAAACAAATGAGACTCGGAATTTGTCCACCAAATGTTAAAGGTAATTTTGAAGGGATCAAAGATATTTCAAAATCAGATTTCGCTGTGGCGCATTTTGATCCTGAATTGGACATCATAGCAGCTTCAAACGTTAGCAACTACGATATCGGCGCTTTTTTTTTTTTTGAACAAATTCAAGGACGAAAAATTAAAGGTCGTAGCTTATGCATCAAAGATGTTTCTGGCTGAAAAAATGTCACCAAATTCAAAGTGACGATGGCAATTATTTCCTATTAAAGTTCATCGGGAAGCTTCAGGGCAGGATATTTGTCCTTCAGACAGATCGTCGATCACAGCCATATTTCATGGAGGTGCCCGTGGTGTAATGGTTATCGTCGTAGGATATGGACACGGCGACACGAGTTCAAATCCTGGACCTGACTGATTGCATTTCACGTAGCACTAATACCCTTGGGAAAGGTATGAATCGAATTATTCTCCCTCCAGCTATGGGTAAATAGTAGGACAGACTAGGTTCTTCAGCCTTGGTGAGGCAACTAGTGTAGGAGAAGGAAAACTCTAAATTCAAACCTGTTAAACGCCACTTAAAAATTGACCTTTTGTCATATCCTGCCCGAGCGGACGGGTTAGGTAAATAGGATCACAACCATATTTCTTAGTTTAAAAAAGAATTCCTACTCCCACTGCCAACAGGCAACCACATTTATTTACAGTCTAGTTGAACTCGGGGTTTAAAGTGTGTGTTTTTTTAATAATTTGACATGCGGATGGGTTTTATTAAATGATTCCAAAAAATTAAAAAAAAACAAACTTTGGGCTGTTTTGAATGCTTCTTTGATTTCCGAAACGGCGTTTTGTGCAGTGTGGCCACCGTTTTAGATGAGGCAACATTAATGACTTATGGCCTCTTCATTTGGTTGTCACTGTTTTCAACCTCTGGTCTGAGTATGGGTTTTTCTTTTTGGCCGAAAGTCAAAACAAGATACCCAATCCTTTCGAGGTGGACCAGTAACGGCTCATTCTTTAAGAAAACGCCAACACAAGCAGTTTGAACTTCTTGGTACGGCTTTTTATTTCAGTTTTGAAGTCTGAGCGACAGTTTTTGCTCGTCAACAACATATTTTACTCTGAAATTCTTTGATCCGGCGTTTTTTCTATTTCGCTAGTTTTCCTCTTCCGATGCTCTGCCTCCAACGCAATCAGTTTCCTGATTTCCGTAATTGGCTTCGTATTAATCTGACACTTTTAAATCTGAAAACCTGTTCTAATTTCTTAACCTGAAAAATAATTCAAAAGTCATAACATCTTTGAGTTACTTCAAAAAGATGCCTCAAACTGGTGGTCATATATTAACATATCTGGTTATTTGCATAAATTCAAAAAGTAATAAATAACAATCCCTACTCAACAAATGTAATATAATGGCCGAGGGATTTTGGCTTATGCCTTTGGGTTTAGTTAGGCTGAGAACCTTTCGGCTCAGTGCATGGGTTACTTAGGTACTACATTAACACAGGTGTTCACGCGCGCGGAGGCGGAGCGGACGTGTCACTCAGATGTCACAATAGCCCGAGATTGGAAACGGGGGCTTGAGAGTGCGAATGACGTCACGCACCGGAAGCGCGCGGAGGATTTTGGGAGAATTTTGAAAAAGTCAGTTTGTAGAGTTGAGACCTGCCTCGGAAGAAGACGGTTGGCTTTCGTTTGCTCGCCGAAGCCAGGCCAGTGGCCTTTGTGGCGGGTGCTGCACGAGATAGGTGGTGGGGGGCAGATGAAAAAGCCCGAATAGAAAGATTGTGCCTCTCTCTTCTTATGTCGAAAAACCTTTAAACTCAGAGGTAATAAAAAGTTTCGTACCTATACTGAGAAGTCGTTCCGTGTTTTTCGTGTTTCGAGATTCCTATGTTCTATCTTTATGGACATTCGATGTACGTTTCACACATAGCCATATCATGGCTATGGTACACAAATACTTCAGACAATCCACATTTGTCTAACCTCTACTAAAGCAAAAATTCAACTTAATTTTACACCGGCTCATTGGCCTAGTAGGTAGTGTTCGCCAGTGGTTTGGGAGAAGTGAGTACAGTCCCAGATCCCGTCATACCAAAGACTTTAAAAATGGTACTTGATACCTCCTTGCTTAAACACTCAGCAATATAAGGTACGTATCAAGGGTAAAGCAATCCAATTACAGGAATTGCGCCCTCCCCTACACCGCGGTGTAGTAGCTATTGAAAAGGGAGCCTTCTGTTCACCCTTGACTACAGTCGCCAACTTACTTTTGATTGCAGCTGCTGTTTTTTTTTTTTGTAATCCTTTCTAATAGATACTCACTATAGATAAAATAACTACTTTAAGAGGAAGTAAAATGAAAACGATTGTATTGAAAGATGAACATTTACAAAAATAATGATATGTAAAATTGAAATGAAAGGAAGTTGGGGATTCTCCCAAGTTTCTAAAAATAAAATCCATCTTTAGTCTGTGTTAAGGTTTTAATGTACTCAGATAATATAATTACAGCGTCTCTTCAGGAAAAAAAAAAGAAAACAATTTCATGTTGGCCACTTTGGAACTGGAAGAATTACAAAAATGAACAAGATTGAAACTTTGAAATAATACAGAGATTGAAGTTTAACTGCGTGAATATCCCCTACTTATTATTTTCCAATCTTGGCCCGAGAGCGAGAAACTTTGGTTGCATAGAAATTAGGTAGGACCAATTACTCCTTTGTATTATTTTTCAGTGAAAATTCAAAAATAGCCAAATATATTGCGTTCGAGATTCGGAGGGGGTGTCCTCGTGGTTAAAACGATGGACTGCGGAATCGTAGTAAGCAAGTTCGTGTTCCAGTCGCGCTATTACGTTCACTTTCGGGCAAATACCCTTGAGAAAGGTATGAACCCCCATATCCTCCCAGCTATAGGTTAAATAGCACCACTACTGTTCTTCAAGGAGAATGGCTTGGTATTAAATAACCTACAAAGGTTGATATGCCATTAAACAAAGAAACCAAACCAAACCGAGATTCGGACTTGGTGATATCATTGTCTGATTATAAAACACAAGTCACTTCCAGTGAATTCCGTATTTTCCGTAAATTTTACGAAGTGGAACATGTAACTACTTCTCTATTTCACCCAAAATCTTATGAACAAACAAAGCGTTTCGTAGACATGTTCAAGAGACCGTTAAAAAGCTAACCGAAAGGAGACTGAGAAAAAAATATTCTAACAGACAAATACTCGATCTAGCGAATCACTAAATGAGCTCAAGTCCACTTGGAAAATCCAAACTGCTTTAGATAAATTTGTCCTAAAATAAAGGCCAATTTCTGCAAAAAAAAACGAAACATCTTAGAATCAACGTACAAGACAAGATGGATGGGGTTATTTCTAAGCGAACCGGGAAGGTTGTGTGTATAACCTAGCCCCATGATTGTTTATAAAGTACAGCTGAATCTACTCACTCCTAGATATTGTGATGGGAACGTAACCCTATCATGAGCGTTCTTTTGAATTTACTGTGCAACACATTCGAATGGCCCAAACCGGAAATATCATGTATTCAAGCCCGTAGAGTAAGGAAAAGGAATCTCACAATATGCTTGGAGCTGAAACACAAAAAGAAAGATGGTACACGTTAAAAAAATGAACAACTTTAAAAAGCAGGTGTTGAGATTGAATAGATTTGCGTTTCGTATCACTCCTGTTTTTTATCTGTTGATTTGTGGACTCGTATTCAGAACTATAACAAGACTTACATGTATTATCGGACCTGTCTACTTTTATAGACTGGTGATACATTACGTTGGTCAAGCCAAGAATTACTTTGTCCTAAGAGGCCTTCTCTCCAGGCTATACCAGCTTTGCATGTCTAGGTTCATAGCTTGGTTCCCGAACCAAACATTTTTGTCTGGGCCCCCAAAGACTTCGACACGTGGATGGCTTTTAGCCGAATTTTGACTTAGTTGGAAGTCGCTTAAATAGCCAGTGTTGTTTTGTAGCAACAAGTTAAATCACTTATGTACTTTCTTGTTATTCAATTTCCGTGCTAAACACCATCAAACAATATATATATATATATATATATATATCCGGCTCATTGGTTGAGTGGGTAGAGTGTTTGCCAATAGTCCGGGAGACATGGTTTCCATCGCAGATCGCGTCATAGCAAATACTTTAAAAATGGTACTTGATACCTCCTTGCTTAATACTCAGCATTATAAGGTACGTATCAAGGGTAAAGTGGAGCAATCCAGGGAAAGGAGTAGCGCCCTTCCCTACACCTCGGTGTAGTAACTATTGAAAAGGGAGCCTTCTGGTCGTCATCGACTATGGTCGCCTACTTTACTTATATATATATATATAGTGAGAAAGAGGAAGGTCATTATAGGTATTGCACAATATACCTCCATATTAAACAATACGTTTACCGTTTAAATTCACATCCTTATTTTAGTCCATAACATATTTCCAGTCTCACACAGTTGTCTTTCTAAGCAATGAATGAGACTAAATCAATCTAAAACTCTTTTAATTGTCATCATTAAGAGAATTCTGTAAGGACAAAAATGATAATCCGAATACAGCGGAATAATGAAAGCTTCACTGGAAAATCATAACAAGATTTGTCTGGTAACCAAGGAGATATCACATCTAAGATTATTCTACTGAAGCGTTGTGTCTTCTCTCGGTGTCAATTCTGAAAGTTTTCCATTAATTCCTTCTTTCGACTGAGAGCCGATGATAGCCATTTTTATTATCTTAAGGAACAGACCTGCAGCTTTGCCAGTTTACAAGCACAACCAAATTCACGCTTAATTCCTCCCTCAATACCACCATTTACAAAGTCACATACCAATTCTCCGTTAAATTGTAATTAATTCAAATAAGAATACACTTACCATTGGTTCATATATGGCCAGTGTTTAAATTTGATGAATTCATTTAGCGGGAAAAATGTTAAATTGTGACTTGACTGTTTTTCATCTTTTTTTTTTCTTCTTTAAACCCTTCTCTCTTCGGGGTTCTGAGTCATTGCAAAATTCCCTAGTCGAAGCCATGTTCATTCTTATCGTTGTTGACACTAATGGGATTTGACAATTTCGAATGAAAAAAAGCGCAAAATTTAAGACAGAAATTTACGATAAATGTCCACAATTGTTAAATTGCTGTTTTAAAAGTTGCGCATGTAAGTGAACAATAGTTATATTTTGTTTGTGTGTGTATGTGTGATGGATTAATTGGTTTACACACTTAATACGGCGTTTTTATTAAATGCCAACCCTTAGATTTACTGTCTCCCTTTTGTGGAGTTTTCCAACAAAATCGTATATAAAGGCATTCAAGGAATCATCAACAAAATTCACTTAGATAAGAGCCAATTTTAACTGTGTTTGTATTATCTCTTAACTGAGATTTTGGACTACACTTGAAATCAATATTTGCTTGGAAACACCCACTACTAAAAAAAGAAAACAGACCCAATCTTTTAACTAAATAAGAATATATTTTTAAAATGTTAAATAAGATAAACCTAAGGAGCAAATACAATAAATATACATTGCCGAGTCGGCTCGGGCTGTAGAATACACCTACTACTTCTCTGCAGAGGGGCAAGATTCCCTACCCAACAAGTGTCCTAGATATCTGCTGGTTAGGTTCCAGTAATGCCGGAACTCTAAGGAATGCGAAGTACCTCTTCATTGCCATCGCTCACAGGACAACTGTTGCTCGGAGTGGTAGAACCTGATAAGATCATATCTATGAGTCACATATAACTAAACTTCGTACTTATGCTAAACAGAATTGCTTGAAATAGAACTGTTTTGGCATTTAAATTTCATACTTATGCTAAACTGAATTGTTTGAAATGGAACTGTTTTTGTATGCTAAACTGAATTGTTTGATAGACAACTCTTTTTGACATTGAAACTATACATATGTTAAACTGAATTGTCTGAAATAGAACTGTTTTGACATTTATCTGTGTGTAAACAAAAACTATTCTTATACTAAACTGGATTGTTTAAATTAGAATTTTTGGACTAGACTCACTAGCTTGGAAAAAAATGTTTTTGACAATTAAACTGTGTACTTATGCTAAACTGAATTGTTTGAAATAGAACTTATCCTTTGTATAAAAATTAATTTAGCATTGAATAACCTACATAAAGCACAAATAAGCAAACAAATATAAATATATATACAACAATAAAAAAGAACAATATATTAACATAGAAGAGAAAAGTAGTTGTAGTATTAGTAAATTACTAAGCTTTTTGCTTAGATGTGGAACGAAGTCGTTTAAATTCAACACCCAATGTGAATTAGACTTACTAGTGCAGGTTTACTAGTCGAGCTGGCTAACTATTACATGACCCGAGGTCTCTACAGAGGAGACAAATATCAAAATTCTTCAAAAAGTATAAAAGCACTTATCGTCCGAGGTAGAAAACTCAAGATCTCTGCCCTGTCAGCAAAGCTTAGACTTAGGTTTCCAGGGCATGGCACCAAACTTTATCAGATGATGAGGCTCCAATTATGGAACTCTAGTGACTGTTGATTACCCCTTGCTATTACTCCATGGTATACTCTGATATGAAGTCGTAGTACCTGTAAGGGTCTCATCTATGGGTCCAATAGATTTTTTGTATATTATTAGTATTATATAAGAGTATAAGATTTTTTGTATATTATTAGTATTATATAAGAGTACTCTGTAGCAGTAAATTCTTTGTATTATAAATATTTCTGAAGCTATTATTGTTTACTAAGGATTACATTATGACCCTAAGCCGTATAATGTTTTGCAAACAATTCCTTTCAAATAGAAATAATTACTTGAACCCACATAACTATGTGTAAGATATTAATATTAGATAGGAATTCTTGCATATTTTTCATAAGTTTGCAAATTATTTTTATTAGATAGGAATACTTAATAGCATAACGGCAAAAAGATAGCTCTTTAAAATGTTTAAGGTACCCGATCTACCTACCCCAAGGCAGAAAGTAGCCTTAGATTGGCTGTCATTCCGTTAAAACCTATCAAAATATAGATAGTAGAATGACTACTTGTAATGTCAAGTCCGCCGAGCTATGTGACCAAAATTAAGAAGCTAGTTACAAAAACGTTTATTGTATGTGCGAGGGACATTCAGATATTATTTTGGATTTTTTTGAAAACGATCAGTTAGTTACCGGGAAAGTGAAAAAAACACGACCGAAATTTCGGGTCTGGAGATGGACGAATATTATTTCATTGATCGTCTGAACAAAATAGCATTTAACAAATTCCTCCTCATGAGACTGGTCTACAAAAGGATTGAGACATCAGAAAATCCTTTCCTAATATGATCAATGGCATCTTTCTTCATCTCGTCTTTGTCTCTTTCTTTCTTAATATGATCAATGTCATTTCATCTTTGTCTCTTTCTTTTCTAATATGATCAATGTCATCTCGTCTTTGTCTCTTTCTTTCCTAATATGATCAATGTCATTTCATCTTTGTCTCTTTCTTTTCTAATATGATCAATGTCATCTCGTCTTTGTCTCTTTCTTTCCTAATATGATCAATGTCATTTCATCGTTGTCTCTTCCTTTTCTAATATGATCAATGTCATCCTGTCTTTGTCTCTTTCTTTTCTAATATGATCAATGTCATCTCGTCTTTGTCTCTTTCTTTCCTAATATGATCAATGTCATTTCATCTTTGTCTCTTTCTTTTCTAATATCATCAATGTCATCCTGTCTTTGTCTCTTTCTTTTCTAATATGATCAATGTCATCTCGTCTTTGTCTCTTTCTTTCCTAATATGATCAATGTCATTTCATCTTTGTCTCTTTCTTTTCTAATATGATCAATGTCATCCTGTCCATGTCTCTTTCATTACTAACATGATCAATGTCATCTCGTCTTTGTCTCTTTCTTTACTAAGATGATAAATGTCATTTCATCTTTGTCTCTTTCTTTCCTAATATGATCAATGTCATTTCATCTTTGTCTCTTTCCTAATATGATCAATGTGATCTCGTCTTTGTCTCTTTCTTTTCTAATATGATCAATGTCATTTCATCTTTGTCTCTTTCTTTCCTAATATGATCAATGTCATCTCGTCTTTGTCTCTTTCTTTTCTAATATGATCAATGTCATTTCTTCATTTCGTCTTTGTCTCTTTCTTTCTTAATATGATCAATGACAGTTCATCTTTGTCTCTTTCTTTCCTAATATGATCAATGTAAACACGTCTCTGTATCTTTCTTTCCTAATATGATCAATGTCATCTCGTCTTTGTCTCTTTCTTTCCTAATATGATCTTTGTCATTTCATCTTTGTCTCTTTCTTTTCTAATATGATCAATGTCATTTCATCTTTGTCTCTTCCTTTCTAATATGATCAATGTCATCTCATCTTTGTCGCTTCCTTTTCTAATATGATCAATGTCATTTCATCTTTGTCTCTTTCTTTCCTAATATTATCAATGTTAATTCAACTTTGTCTCTTTCTTTCCTAATATGATCAATGTCATCTCATCTTTGTCTCTTTGTTTCCTAATATGATCAATGTCATCTCATCTTTGTCTCTTTCTTTCCTAATATGATCAATGTCAATTAATATTTGTCTGTTTCTGTTCTAATATGATCAATGTCATCTCATGTTTGTCTCTTTCTTTCCTAATATGATCAATGTCATTTCATTTTTGTCTCTTTCTTTCCTATTATGATCAATGTCATTTCATCTTTGTCACTTTTTTTTCTAATATGATCAATGTCATCTCGTCTTTGTCTCTTTCTTTCCTAATATGATCAATGTCATTTCATCTTTGTCTCTTTCTTTCCTAATATGATCAATGTCATCTCGTCTTTGTCTCTTTCTTTACTAATATGATAAATGTCATCTCGTCTTTGTCTCTTTCTCTTCTAATATGATCAATGTCATCTCGTCTTTGTCTCTTTCTCTTCTAATATGATAAATGTCATCTCGTCTTTGTCTCTTTCTCTTCTAATATGATAAATGTGATGTCGTCTTTGTCTCTTTCTTTACTAATATGATCAATGTCATCTCGTCTTTGTCTCTTTCTTTCCTAATATGATCAATATCTTCTCGTCTTTGTCTCTTTCGTTCCTAATATGATCAATGTCATCTCGTCCTTGTCTCTTTCCTTCCTAATATGATCAATGTCATCTCGACTTTGTCTCTTTCTTTCCTAATATGATAAATGTCATCTCGACTTGGTCTCTTCCTTTCCTAATATGATCAATGTAATCTCGTCTTTGTCTCTTTCCTAACTAATAATTTGATCAATGTCATCTCGTCTTTGTCTCTTTCTTTCCTAATATGATCAATGTCATCTTGTCTTTGTCTCTTTCTTTTCTAATATGATCAATGTCATTTCTTCATCTCATCTTTGTCTTTTTCTTTCCTAATATGATCAATGTCATTTCGTCTTTGCCTCTTTCTTTACTAATATGATCAATGTCATTTCATCTTTGACTCTTTCTTTCCTAATATGATCAATATCATCACGTCTTTGTCTCTTTCCTTCTTAATATGATCAATGTCATCTCATCGTTGTCTCTTCCTTTTCTAATATGATCAATGTCATCTCGTCTTTGTCTCTTTCTTTTCTAATATGATCAATGTCAATTAATCTTTGTCTCTTTCTTTTCTAATATGATCAATGTCATCTCGTATTTGTCTCTTTCTCTTCTAATATGATAAATGTCATGTCGTCTTTGTTTCTTTCTTTTCTAATATGATCAATGTCATCTCGTCTTTGTCTCTTTCTTTACTAATATGATCAATGTCATCTCGTCCTTGTCTCTTTCCTTCCTAATATGATCAATGTCATCTCGACTTTGTCTCTTTCTTTCCTAATATGATAAATGTCATCTCGACTTGGTCTCTTCCTTTCCTAATATGATCAATGTAATCTCGTCTTTGTCTCTTTCCTAACTAATAATATGATCAATGTCATCTCGTCTTTGTCTCTTTCTTTCCTAATATGATCAATGTCATCTTGTCTTTGTCTCTTTCTTTTCTAATATGATCAATGTCATTTCTTCATCTCATCTTTGTCTTTTTCTTTCCTAATATGATCAATGTCATTTCGTCTTTGCCTCTTTCTTTCCTAATATGATCAATATCATCACGTCTTTGTCTCTTTCCTTCTTAATATAATCAATATCATCTCATCGTTGTCTCTTCCTTTTCTAATATGATCAATGTCATCTCGTCTTTGTCTCTTTCGTTTCTAATATGATCAATGTCAAATAATCTTTGTCTCTTTCTTTTCTAATATGATCAATGTCATCTCGTATTTGTCTCTTTCTCTTCTAATATGATAAATGTCATGTCGTCTTTGTTTCTTTCTTTTCTAATATGATCAATGTCATCTCGTCTTTGTCTCTTTCTTTACTAATATGATCAATATCATTTCATCTTTGTCTCTTTCTTTTCTAATATTATCAATGTCATCCGTCTTTGTCTCTTTCTTTTCTAATATGATCAATGTCATTTCATCGTTGTCTCTTTCTTTTCTAATATGATCAATGTCATCTTCTCTTTGTCTCTTTCTCACCTAATATGATCAATGTCATCTCGTCATTTTCTCTTTCTTTCCTAATAGGATCATTGTCATTTCATCTTTGTCTTTTTCTTTTCTAATATGATCAATATCATCTCGTCTTTGTGTCTTTCTTTACTAATATGATCAATGTCATCTCGTCTTTGTCTCTTTCGTTTCTAATATGATCAATGTCAAATAATCTTTTTCTCTTTCTTTTCTAATATGATCAATGTCATCTCGTATTTGTCTCTTTCTCTTCTAATATGATAAATGTCATGTCGTCTTTGTTTCTTTCTTTTCTAATATGATCAATGTCATCTCGTCTTTGTCTCTTTCTTTACTAATATGATCAATATCATTTCATCTTTGTCTCTTTCTTTTCTAATATTATCAATGTCATCCGTCTTTGTCTCTTTCTTTTCTAATATGATCAATGTCATTTCATCGTTGTCTCTTTCTTTTGTAATATGATCAATGTCATCTTCTCTTTGTCTCTTTCTCACCTAATATGATCAATGTCATCTCGTCATTTTCTCTTTCTTTCCTAATAGGATCATTGTCATTTCATCTTTGTCTTTTTCTTTTCTAATATGATCAATATCATCTCGTCTTTGTGTCTTTCTTTACTAATATGATCAATGTCATCTCGTCTTTGTCTCTTTCTTTCCTAATATGATCAATGTCATCTCGTCTTGGTCTCTTTCCCTCCTAAGTTGATCAATGTCATCTCGTCTTTGTCTCTTTCTTTTCTAATATGATTAATGGAATCTCGTCTTTGTCTCTTTCTTTACTAATATGATCAATGTCATCTCGTCTTTGTCTCTTTCATTCCTAATATGAACAATGTAATCTCGTCTTTGTCTCTTTCTTTCCTAATATGATCAATGTCATCTCGACTTGTTCTCTTCCTTTCCTAATATGATCAATGTAATCTCGTCTTTGTCTCTTTCTTTCCTAATATGATCAATCTCATCTCGTCTTTGTCTCTTTCTTTCCTAATATGATCAAGTCATCTCGTCTTTTTTCTCTTTCTTAACTAATATGATCAATGTCATCTCGTCTTTGTCTCTTTCTTTCCTAATATGATCAATATCATCTCATGTCTGACTCTTTCGTTCCTAATATGATCAATGTCATCTCGTCTTTGTCTCTTTCTTTCCTAATATTATAAATGTCATCTTGTCTTTGTCTGTTTCTTTACTAATATGATAAATATCATCTCGTCTTTGTCTCTCTCTCTTTTAATATGATCAATGTCATCTCATCTTTGTCTCTTTCTTTCCTAATATGGTCAATGTCATTTCATCTTTGTCTCTTTCTTTTCTAATATGATCAATGTCATCTCGTCTTTGTCGCTTCTTTTTCTAATATGATCAATGTCATTTCATCTTTGTCTCTTTGTTTCCGAATATGATCAATGTAATCTCGTCTTTGTCTCTTTCTTTCCTAATATGATCAATATAATCTCGTCTTTGTCTCTTTCTTTTTTAATACGATCAATGTCATCTCGTCTTTGTCAATTCTTATCCTTTCATGTTGAGGATACTTTGGTTAATATATCGAAATATTAAGAATTTGAGTTTCGAAATTCTTTTGGAATATAAACATTTTGATTGTGTCACATGTCACCAATTAACTTTTATGCAATTCTCTACAATTTCATTAATTCAGATTCCAAAACTCTATATGCGTAACATTCTCTATTTCATCATTACTTCTCTTCCTTTTTTTGCAGTATTTTACTTATTTCAAGTGTTGTCAAATATCAATAGTTCAATATCTTCATATAATATGGTTTGGTCGTGATGGCGCCACTCGTGTAGCGTGTCCTGAATAGAAATAACTTGAAAAAGACCGATCCTTAGATCGGTTAAAATTTTATGTTCCTTCTCCCATACAGTTTACCGTACCAGTGCTAAAGAGCTTTAACTTCGGTACAATTTACCCACAGTTGGAAGGCTAAGAATTTGATTTTAAAATTCATAGCGTTATGAAAATGCAAAAAGACTCGTTCACGATTTGAACTCGTGTAGCACGTTCACGTTTTGAAATGATAACCGTTGCACCACGAGCGCTTTTTTACTGCAAAGATAAAACTAGACTCCACTTAGAAACAATAGAATCATAAACATATTTGATTTTTGTCTTCTCTGACAACAAAGGTTTGTATGATAGAGTTAAGGAAAAATAAAGTTACTTCTATTTCTGGCGAAAGAAATTAATATAGAAACCAGAAGATTTAAAATGTTCTTTTCGGTTTTTTTCATCTTTACTTGATTGTAATAGAATATCAGGCAGAGTAGTTGCAATAGAAAACAGCTGTGAAAAATGAAAGAAATACGCGTAAAATAAATTAATAATAATTGACAATACTTCAAAGAAATTCACAGACGGCTCATAATATTAGTGTAATTAAAAAGCCAGAAAAATAATATGCATGTAGAATTTATTAAAAATTAAGAATAATGACAACTCTTCCTCAAATAACAGTTAATACTGTGAAATCTAATACGACACGTGTATAAAAATTACACAAAACTTTATTATATTTACTCGGGGTTGATGCCGAGTATCCCGTAATTATCTACACTCGATTATTTTCTGTGGTTTATTTTCATAACCAATTACAATTAGTTTTGAAACTTGGACAGAGAAATACAGTCTTGTAATTATTTTGCTTTATGGCTTGGTTTCTTTGTTTAATGGTATATCAAAGAAATCCTTAAGAAGTAAAATTGTACTATTCAAACAACAGCTGGTGGGATAAGAAGTTTTATACCTTTAACAAAGGTATTATTCCGAAAGTTAACGAATTAGAATTACTTGAGTTCGAAACTTCTTGTTTCTGTGTATCAGTCCAACACATTAGTCAAAACACCAGGGGGAATTCCCTGCTCATTTCGATGTCACGGTCTTGCTCGATAGTCACTGCTCCACGGGGTCTCACCCTATGGTTTTAATGAGAGTCATATAAAAGTGACCAATTGAACTCATCTGGAAGTTGCAGGTTCAATCCCAACAACAAGTAAATAACGATGAATACTTACTAAAGCTTAACACTAGTACCTTGTTATGGTTAACGGAATTAGAACAATCTATCCACCGTGGATCAAATAAAGGGTTAAGTTCGGAGTTCTTTGAAGGCTCCAGAGTTTGACATGAAAAAACTGAAGAAGGCCGAAGTTTTCATCAACTGACAATATATAACAATAAAGATGGCAGCAATCGTTCTATTGGTTGGTTGGTTGGTTTGGTTTTATTGCATATCAACCTTTGTAAATTATTTAGCACCAAATCCATTTTTATGCAATATTCAGTTCTATTTCGAACAATTCAGTTTAGCATGAGTACACAGTTTAATTGTCAAAACATTCCTGTTTCAAGCCATTCAGTTTAGTCAAAAAATTCTAATTCAAACAATTCAGTTTAGTATAAGTATAGATTTTCTCCACAAACAGTTAAAAGTCAAAACAGTTGTATATTAAACAATTCAGTTTAGCGTAAGTACAGATCCATTTCAAACAATTCAGTAAAACATTAGTGCGCAATTTAATTCTATTTAATCCATAGATCGGGCCCTATCAGGTGCTGCCATTCCAGGCAAGAGTCGACATGGGAGCAATGGCAATGAAAAGGTGCTCCGCATTCCCCAAAGCCCCAACATCCCTGGAACCGCACTATCGTATTGCTTAGTGTCATATCAGGACATCCGTAAAGGGGTCTAACCCAACTGCAAAGGTGCAGTCGGTGTATTTTATAGCCCCAACCGACTGGGCAATATACAAAGTTAATGTCAAAACAGTTTTATTTCAGATAATTCAGTTTAGCACAAGTACACAGCTTAGAGGTCAAAACAGTTCCCTTTCAAGCAAATCAGTTCAGCATAAGTACGCAGTTTAAATGTCAAACTAATTCTATTTTCAAGAATCCAATTTAGCATAATACGCTGTATAAATGCTAAAACCAGAAAACACTAGAAACCATGGTTTAATTTTATTTAACCCATAAACAGAACCCTTATCAGGTACTACCACTCCGATCCAGAGTAGACCTGGGAGCAATAGCAATGAATTGGTACTCCGCATTTCCCAAAGCTCCAGCATTACTGGAACCTCATCAGATTTTTTAGTGTCATATATCAGGATACTCGGTAGGGAGGGTCTTACCCCTCTGCAGAGAGCAGACGGTCAAGAGAAGCCGACTGGTCAAGCAATCGTTCGGATAGACTAAATGATAAAAATAACCATATTGGTACACATTATTGTCATCTCTTGATTTGAATATTAAAAAGATGTCGGCTATTTCTCATGTTGTATACTTTTTGTCAATTTTTTAAAATGATTTAATCCTATTAAATTACAAACAGATTATGTGGGTCATTTCAAGCAAAACATTCTGTAAACCAATCTTTATTCATTTGTACTAAGTTGTACTCTTTATAAACAGCAGAAAACATTTTCTGAGAGTGACAGTCGCATTTTTAACTTTCTTAAACTGCAAAACCCTCATACTTTTTAAATTTTGCTTATTTTCTCTCATTTTAATTATAAATAAAGAAAAAATACACCGGCTCAAGGACACAACTATACTAATAGCTGTCTTTTGGATAGACAGTTAAAGCTATACGGCTTTTGTGCCATCTGAGAAACAATGAACTGACTTTTGACCAAAAAATAACGAAAGAAGTCATGTCGCACAAATGGGTTTGGTCACGAGGGCGCTACATATGTCGCAAGTTTTATGTGAAAATAGCCTGCTGGAGCCCGTCCTTCTCCAGATTTGGTTTGAATCCGAAGTTTTCCTCCTGTTAGACTGAATGCTATACAATGATTTAAAAATTCCAGTCTGCCCTACTATCTATTCATAGCAGGAGAGAGAATAGTTGGATTCATACTTTTTTAAGAAGTTTTAGCGTTGTTAGATATGTAAACAGCCTCGTTCAGAATTGGAACTCAGGTTGACGAATCCACAGCCTAAGACGAAAACCGTTACGCCAGGAGCGCCTCTAAATAACAAAAAACTTTACTGCTAAAACATATTACAACCAAAAAGATAGTACTTATCCAGCCTTTAGGTAAGATCCTCGCCTGAACGTAGCCGGTATTAATTGTTAAGATAATTTCAAAAGTCTTTTATATGCATCTCCCCTTTCAAAGAAATAGGGTAAAATTTACATTCAAAAAAAATATTAAGTATTACGTAATCGCCCATAATTAAGGAGACCATAACCAATTTCTTTTTGGAAAAAGACAATTTATGGTTAAACTAACGATTCCAGGATTTTATTATTTCTAGTGCAATAGGTAACATTGAAAAAAATAATACACGGTTTATACACTTATTTTGCAAATTATTTTTTGGGATTACTGAGTTTCAATGTCGTTATGTTCCTTGACAAATTATATCTAATAATATCTGTTTTGATTCTATAATTTTACACCATAAATAGTGAAATTCTAGTACCTTTCACTTTATAAGCAATGTTTCGAGTTTAATAATTACTGTATGGCTACACGCATATATAGATAGAGAAATAGATAGATATCAGGTGGAGCCGAATTTAATTTTAACAGGTATTTAAAGAATTAAATGAATCCGCGTTCTATTCATTAAGATTTATTCATTAAAATAGGCCACGTCTGATAAACGAACAGAACATTCAGGTTTCTTTCTTCATTGTTATTGACAGTTTTGCTCATGATTTTCATTAATGGATGAAAATTAATGTTTTCAGACAGAAATCAATAAAATATAAAAACAGACTTACTTTGATATATATATATATATATATATATATATATATATATATATATATATATATATATATATATGTGTGTGTGTGTGTGTGTGTGTGTGTGTGTGTGTGTGTGTGTGAATGAATTCAAGCTTATTCAGTATGCACTCATTAAAAGACACTAATGGTTAAAATACCAACCCAGTAATTATGCCCCAGGCTTTATAATTATGATAAGCAAAATTACATTGTACAACGCTAGATTTGCAGCCCTTTCCATAGCTAAAAATTGCCATAAACACTATTATATGAGTGCCTTTGCTTTTGATGATGTGGATTATTTTATATAATCTTTTACATGGACGGTACCATAAAAATCAACTCTGAATGGCATTGATCGATTTTTCAGAACAAATAGTTTACACTTATATATATATATATATATATATATATATATATATATATATATATATATATATATATATACATATATATATATATATATATATATATATATATATATATATATATATATTAGAAATTAACCTATTTTCTGTGAAATAGTTTTTTTTTTCAGCAATTCTTATTCCAGTACAATTTCATCTTCATTATCGAAAATATTTATATATTTACATACTTATAAACAATTTTGAACGTTGTAGAAAACGTTAAAATATTATCCTAGTTCTGTTGTGAATGATTCTTTTTAATTACACATATTTTAGAAAATAAAATTAAGATGATACAATATGTAAAGAATAATCTATTCTTAGAAAATATATTGAGTTGCAATTAAAGAAGAAAAACGGAAAAATTAAATACCACAATTATATATGTCTACTCCTGACTAAAAATTCTTTTCATTTATGTATGTATATATGTAACCATATTTACCAACCCCTCAGCTCCAAAAGGTCAATTTTTAAGCGGAGTTTCTCAGGTCTGAATTTAGAGTTTTCCTTCTCCTAGACTAGTTGCTTTCACCAAGGCTGAAGAACTAATCTGCCCTACTATTTACCCATAGCCGGAGGGAGAATAATTGGATTCATACCTTTCCTAAGGGTATTAGTGAAATTAGTAAGGCTATGTGAAATGCAATCAGTCTCGTCCAGGATTTGAACTCGTGTCACCCTGTTCATTTCCTACGACGATAACCATTACACCACGGGCACCTCCATATGTATTTTATCAGAGTAATATCCTTAGAGAATAAAGCATTTCTCGGTTGGATTTGGGACTAAGATAATTTATTGGAACCAGCATTCACGTTGAACATTTTTCAATCATACAAATTAATATAACAAAGATTACTTTTATATGCGAAGTAGTTTCTTTACTCCTTCCTAAATCAAAGCATTCGTACAATCAGAGTCAACTATAACAATGGGAAACAACCGTTTTATGTCTTTTTTAAATACATTTTAAATAAATCTGTGTAGGTTTTGTATGTATGTATCTATCTAGCTATGTGAGTATCTTTGTATATTTCTATTTTAATTTTTTGATTTAAGTTTTAGCTTCTGTATTTAATGGTCTATCAATCTTCAAGGGTAATTTCATGCAAAAACCCTCCTTTTAGAATTGCAGCAGTGATATTGGGTGTCTCAATATACATGAGACCCATGTGACTGCTAATAACTCTTAATAATGCTGTGTTCTATTTTGTTTCAGCTTTGGAAATAGTATACTATAACAACTATTAATCCTTGATCACAATGCTTTGGAAAAGAGTGGGAAAATATTTTGCGTCACTATTTATTTGGAGACGTAATCACTCAAAACTGTCTCAAAATAGATGCAAAATATTAATATGATAATGATTTATTACTTAGACAAGAAACTCAAAACAAAATATTACATGCCTTGGAAGCTGATATAATTAATTAAAAGAAATATTGATTTGATGTCTCTAGCTCAAAGGATGATTTTTTACAGGACGTGTTCCAAATGACCACCATTGCAATTGTCTCAGTAATAAATCATTATCATATTAATGGGTTTGCATCTATTTTGAGACACCCACAACTAGGTTTCCTATGTAGGACCATATCTATTTTCTTCAGTTTTTAATAATTGTCTTTATTCCTATGATATGTTAACTTTTCTGGGATTTTTCATTGGTGTTTTATTTGCTTTCTCCCTAATTTTTGTTTGTGCGAATGTTTTATATCAGTATAGGTGTAATATTACGGACGGGCGTGTAATATTACAGACAGGCGTGTAATATTACGGACAGGCGTGTAATATTACGGACGGGCGCTGTCGTCAATCAGTGAAAGTCTCACGAGACTAGCCAGAGTGGGCAGAATGACCTGCAAAGTTAGACGTGTTTTTAAAATAATCACAGATGTATTATCACGTGTTTCACTGTTGACATCGAACATTCGAGGATCTTCAATTTGTTCTCCAAAATCTCTATATAAGAAAGCAAGTAACGAGATTTTGGAAAGTTGAAGGCAGTTGTCAAAACGGGTGCGTTAAAGGTTCCGAAGTCCCGACCCGTGCTACCCCAGTCTGCTACGACCTATCTGTCGGGCGTGTGTCAAACAGCCAGCTCTTACCCACACCCCATCACCACCGATAGGAAGGGAGAAGAAGGACGCCACTAAAATGAACTTTTCGAGTTGCAGCGATTATAGCTGAATAATAAACGACTGCTATATTTGCTTCACTTACCTTCGAGTTTGAGTATTTCTTTTTCTGCGGACTTCTTTCTTTACAGCACAAATCGTTGGTCCTATGGAACATAGGTCAATAAAAATCAAAGTATTCGTACAAATCACTTTTGCCAGCGAGGAGAAATTCTCTACCCGGCATTCACCCAAGAATTAAAATGTTATATTTTCTTCCTGTCATATTCTCTTCTTTTGGTTCTACGCGGTGTCATGTTTTTATTCACAGAAACACGCATCAAGAAAAGGCGTTGTAATCTTGATCCAAGGATTTAGAATTACACGAAAGGGTCTCCTCCATTGCACTAAAGAAAGAATCGGAGTGATGTGACGCTTGCGTCGGAATGGTAGCGGGAATCAGGGATAACTTTAACAATGCACATGTCTATGTGAACTGGACCCTTAGTTAAAGAAGGACCACCTATTACATACCGAAATCGAGAGAATGCTACATAAATGAAGGATCAGAGAGAGACTCTCCGGTTTTTGTGGAAGGATCAGAGTGTAGTTTGTGTTCCTTGTCAACCGTGGGCTGGAAATATCAACCCAAGGATAGTACATTTTCAGTTCACTATAACGGTCTAATTAGTCGGCTTGAAATACACATCATTTTGCAAACATGAGTTTCTTTTGCATACATTACACACACACACACACGCACACTAACATATATAGTAATTTACAAAGGATTTTGTTTAGATGTGGCACGAGACCGTATGAATGGAGCACTCAGTGAGGCTCGAACTCAATTGTGAAGGTTTACTTGTTTAACTTGCTAACTATAACACCACCAGAGACTGCCTGGTGTAATAGATAGCAAGCTAGACAAGAAGACCTTCACAAGTGTGTTCGAGTCTCATTGGGTAATCCATTTATACGGAAGGAATTACTGGTTGCCACTAATGTAATGCAAAGTTTTAATGAACTGAGCACTCGGTAGCCGTTAAGCGTATACATGTAAACAAAACACAAAAATGTTATATATGCATTAAAATCCCTTTACTTCCGCTGAGTTTGTTGGTGGTTGTGCGGAAGAATATCCAGCTGGTGTAAAGTCAGCTTGGTTTCGATCTCAGCGAGTCTAGCCACACTGATGAGTTGTGATTCTACAAAAGAGACTGTCTGAAGATAATATTATATTACCAATTATAAAGAAACAAGTTCTCTCTTTTACTTCTTCTTAGGGAAAGGTTTATCCATATTTTCCTATGATGTTATTCCTTATTCAAGTTCAGGTAAAATCTTAGTTCCTAATACAGCATGTATTTAAGAGCTAAAGGTCGCTAAACCATGTTAGTTCCACGGTTTTTTGTACATCGCAGTACTTGTAAAATTGGCTATTCCCAAAATGTATGCATACACATTTACCACACATTGCAATAATAGCTACTCGTGATAAATCCTAAGTCTATTGTATTGTCATTATTCAATACGGAGTTTTCATTCCATACGAAATAAAAGGGAGAAAATTGACCGAGTGTCTATCAGAAGAATCCCTTGCTATATTATGATCAATTGCAAACATCAGCAAAATTCCTGCCACAACAAAATGAAATACAAAAGAAATGGAATAAGAATCCTTTCTCATCCAATTCCTATTTAGAACATTCTTTATCCCACTAAAATGAGTTGACATTTCGCGATTCGATTAAACCTGAAAATATTCCTCTAGCACAAAACTCCTTCTCACTGACGACTTCTGACCTTTGATGTTCAAATTCAACGCTCAGCAAGTGACAATATCACAGACCCAAAGGAAAGCTCTCTGGAATTTTAATATATTGCTCTTTTAGACAAGTGTCTTCTCTCTTGATTTGTGGACATTTCTTTTTGAACGAGGAAAAGGTGTTCTTTCGCTACGTGTGATATTCTGAAAGATCCGGATACTTGAAAGAGAATATCTCGGTACAATTGTTAAATTTGGTTTGTCTCTCATAGTCTTGTGGGGTTCATTGTCAAATAAGCAGAGAGACTGACATGGCAGTTTTCCAACTGGTCTTATGTCTAACGTTCATTAAAAAGGTCTGACTTTAAAAGAAATGAAGATGAAAAGTCAATTTATCTATGATAACAAGTAGTGACTAGAAACTGCTGTCATTTGGAGGCATAGGAATAAAAGAACCTGGGCAGAGAGAGAGAGAGAGAGAGAGAGAGAGAGAGACAGAGAGAGAACACCCATACACTCCAATTTATCCAATTTAGTTAAAAAAAAACTTTGTAAAACTTAACACTGTCTAACTAGTTCAGCTTAGTAGTGTAAGGTACGTATTTACCTACACATTCCGCCATGAGAAAAATAGGACACAATGTTAATATTTCATCGGAGTAGAGCTGGTTTAAATTCACAGTTTTCTTCTTCCCCTAGACTGTTTGCCAAACTAAAGTTAAAGGTCTTAGCCTGCTCTACTCCATATCTTTTTGCCTAGACTGATAGCCAAACCAAAGGTTTGCGCCCGTCCGTAATATTACACGCCCGTCCGTAATATTACACCTATACTGATATAAAACATTCGCACAAACAAAAATTAGGGAGAAAGCAAATAAAACACCAAAGAAAAATCCCAGAAAAGTTCACATATCATAGGAATAAAGACAATTATTAAAAACTGAAGAAAATAGATATGGTCCTACATAGGAAACCTAGTTGCGGGTGTCTCAAAATAGATGCAAACCCATTAATATGATAATGATTTATTACCGAGACAGTTGCAATGGTGGTCATTTGGAACACGTCCTGTAAAAAAATCATCCTCGTGAGATCTTAGTATGACCTAATCCATCTCTTCTGGCCTTGACTGATAGCCTAACCAGGAGTAAAAATTTTAGTATGCCACACTCTATCTTTTCAGGCGTAGACTGATAGCCTAACCAGGGTTAAAGATCCGTATGCCCTACTCCATCTCTTCTGGCCCAGACTGATAGCCTAATCAAGGGTAAATATTTCAGTATGCCCCACTATTTACCCATACCTGGGGGCACAAGCGACCGATTACTATCTTTCCTCTGAGCATTATCCTGTCATTATCATCATGTCGTGCAGCCAGCACGGATATCCCTAACCCTCTCTCTCCACGTCTCCCTATCATTCGTCGCTTCTGGCAGGTCTTCAGGGTTACATCCCGAATCATCACATAGCTGCTGTATGTATGTTTGAGCTGGTTGTCCTGCTTTTGATTGGCCATATGCGGGGGTCCACAGGAGTACATCACTTACGAGCTCGTTCTTGCTTCTCCATCATTGTCCTGCATGTCTGGTTCTTCTAGCTTGGATAGTTTTCGTGATAGGGGGTAGGCGACCGTATAGTTGGTGCCTTCACCCCACAAGGCATTATCTTGTAGTGAAACGCAAATATCCTCGTCCAGGTTTTGATCCTACCTTAACAAATCCATTTCTTATTACGATAAGTCTTACGCTAAGCACGTATTGATTTTTCTGACTTCAACTAAAATTGATTTGACAAGAATTTATTTTATAGTGGGGAGCCATGCAATAATTGAGAATCATAAGTGGCTTGATCTCCTCTGCATTTACCCTTTTGGGGTGCCTTAGACACTAAGCAAGTACTACATTGCGGGAAGCCCTCTTCCAAGTAGTGTAAAAAGTATGCTACGGGAAAGAACAATAGTCCATTTATATATCAATAAAAGAGGATAAAGAGAAGGAAAGCCAACCAATTTGATTTCCGGCTTTCATCATTCATAACTTTATGCACATTATAATTGCAAAGGGATAGTTGTGAAATCAAATAATAAAAGGGTACTATAAGTTTTTGTTTGGTTTGATTTGGTTTTATGGCATATCGACTGTTGTAGGTCATTAATGCCAAATCCTTTTTATTCATATATAACATACATGATTTCTAAAACATTTTGAAGATAGCACTTTTAAACAAGCATGAGTTCGTTTTATTTGCACACAGTTATATGGTTTCATTTAATTTCAAACAATTCAGTCCTTTTTTTACTCACAGTTATCTTCTTGGATGAAAAGCATTTTCTTTGTTTATTCATAGTTAAATGAAAAACAGTTCTATTTCAAACAATTCAGTTTAATTTAAGAACAAAATTTTCGTTTACACACGGTCAAACGATCAAAGTTTTATTTCAAATAATTCAGTTTTGCTTATACACAGTTAATAAGTACGCAGTATATTTCTATTTAGCCCATAGATGGGACCCTATCAGGTTCTACCACTTCAAGCCATAATGGGATCATGAGTGATGGTAATGAAGGGGTACTCTGCATTCCCCAAAGCTTCCGTATTTATGGAGCCTCGTCATCAGATCGACTAGTGTCATATAAGGGCACTCGTTAGGAAAGACTTACCTCTTTACAGAGACGCAGTCTGTGTATTCTACACCCTCTGTAGACTGGGCCAGTCTATATAGTTTCACTATTAGTGAAATTAGCCTAATAAAAAATAGTTTTTCCTTATTTCATAAGTGAGTAAGTATATCATTTTCAGTAGTTTCATTCGCTTTATTCGATTTATTTTGCTGTTTTGTATGAATGTTTGGAAATCCATATAGCAGTATCAACACGACAGCTGCTTGGGAAAAATTGCGTTTTATTTTATCGGTCAGGTGTGATTTCCATATGACCGATAGCCAATCGATCGCTGTCCATGACTTTGCTACTCGTGTGTTAATGTCATTCTCGGTTGATAAGACGCTGCTTCCAAAGTAGGTGAACTTGTACACTAGTTTCAGAGGACCACCCTTTAGTGTGGAGATCTCGCCTCTTTGATTAAAACACATGCATTCTATTTTGTCTGCCTTGAAATGGAGGCCTATGCCACCTGCTGCTCGTTCCAAGCTATGTTGCAGGGATACGGCTTTGGCCGGTGAATTTGCTAGAAGCGCTATTTCATCCGCATTATCATCGGCATAGTCCACGTCCGTAATAATCAGTGGTGGGTATCTTCTGCTTCTTTCCTTTGCCAGCTTGTTTTTCCAAGAGGCAGTCATGTTGATAATGCTTATATGGATGCACCACATAGACGCTAACTAAACGTATTGAGAAAAAGCTTGACGGTAATTACACAAGAAGGCTGCGCGCTGTAGTGAACAAGTCCTGAAGGCAACACCCTATAAAACAGCAGCTGTACGGCTACCTAACACCCATCACGGAAACTATTCAAGTTAGACGAACCTGACATGCAGGACACCGCTGGAGAAGTAAGAACGAACTCATAGGGGATGTGCTTCTGTGGGCCCTTTCAGGTGGACCAGCAAAGGTTGGACGAACAGCTAGAACCTATATACAACAGCTCTATGCCGATGTATGATGTTGCCTGGAATACCCCCTGGGAGCGATGGGCGATAGAGACGGGTGGTGAGAGAGGGTCAGGGAGATCCGTGCCGGCTGCACGACTTGATGTTGACGATGTTGTATGTATGTTAATATGTATTAGAAATACTATTTAGATCAACAAAGAGAATTGAATTGCCGTCTAAATGAAGCTACAATTAGAATAACATTGACATCGCACGTTATGGGTTATGTTTACGAAAATTACGAGAAAATACATTGGAATTCTATAGATTATATTTATTTTTTAAAAGTGCCTTTAGCTTAAACCAAAGCCTCCAGATGATTTCAGAAATTCCTGCAAGCGTTTAAGACGGTCTCTTTGTTTAACATGAAAAATTCTGCCGTTAATCTTTCCTGTACTTCATATTTGATTTCGCTCGGAATTTTCTTTTTCTCTCACTAGAGTGCACCCCTCACATGATTGCAATCTGAGGAGTTAGGCGGCCAGAAGTTTGGTATAATGTGGTAACATAAATTATCTGATAGCTACCATGGGTTCTCCTCCTTATGTGGTGGCATAGCACAAAGTCTTCTTGCCAGATATTGGGTATTCCAGCAGCTACATTCTCAATCCAGGTCACCACTCCCACCTCCAGGAACTTGCTGTCGGCATTCGTGTCTGAGACCATGTGGGAAGCTGAATTTTGACTTAACGTTACCATTACAAGTGGCCAATCCTAATATTGTGATGCAGACTGGATGCTTCTCCCCCAAGGAGTGTCCTGTATATGACACTAAACAATCTGATGGTGAGGCTTCAGAAATGTTGGAGCTTTGAGGAATGCCGAGTAGCCCTTCAATTCTATTGCTCCCAGTTTCACTCAGGTCCGGAGCGGTAGTACCTGATAGGTTGCCTTCTAATGGTCAAATAGGACTGTTTAATATTTAAACTGTGTACTTATACTAAACTAAATTGTTGGAAATAGAAATAGTCAATCATTTAACTGTGTGTAAACAAATAACTGATGCGTAATTGAATTGTTAGTGATACATAGAAATACTTGGATCCATTTAACTTTGTTGACTTGCATATAGAACTGTTTGATGGTTTAACTGTGAGTAAACCAAAGAAATGTACCCATGCTAAACTGAATTTTATAAGATAACTGTTGAAATTTAAACTGTACTTATGCTAAATTGAATCATTTTAAATTAAGTGAAACCATTTGCCTGTGTAAAAAAATAGCTCATCTTGTGTTTAAAATGTTATCATCAACAAAATGTGTATAGAAATCATATATATAGTAAAGGAATAAAAGGATTTGGCATTAAATAACCTATAATGGTTGATATGCCATGAAACCAAACCAAACCAAATTGGATGTTTGGTTTTTTCATAACTATCGGTGAATCTAGTGCTGACAGAGCAAGCCAACGGTTATTTTGTTTACAAGTCGATCGGAGCGGAAATTTTTCTTATCTGAGAAAAAAAACAAGTTCGGCTGGAGGAGATGCTTGCCTTTGTTGAAACGCTTTAGAGTGTGGTCTTTCTTCGTGTTTTTCATGGTTTGAGACGAAAATTAGCTCTTTTTCCGGCTATATGAGAGATATCGAATGTCTTCATGCACTACCTGTATCATAAACTCTTGTTCCTGTCTATGGAATGGATTGACATGCTTGTATTATAGTCATTTATGGCGTGGATCTCACCAAGTAACGGGTGAAGGGGTTCTTTTCTTATCATCACAATCACAATGAGGCTTCTGCCCTACCGTAGCTTCGTAGTCACGATTGAATTCATTCAACTGTTTTTGAATCCTCTTCACTGTCCTCAACGAAACATTCGGAAATCTTCGTATTCGGGCTTTAAGCATGAATGCCAAGCAGTATAGTTTACCGTTTCCATTTTTCTGGTGGAATAAAATGCATCATGTTGCTGCTCAACTGACTCTAGTTTGCTGCACAGTAGACACAATCTTCAAGAAAACAAGTACAAGCACGAAATTAATAACTGAAAATGGGGACAATTTACCCAAACCACCTTGTATGTGTAACATAAATAAAGCATTAAGATATTTTTTATCCTTTTTTTAAATTAAAATATTGAATTTCCACGACTTCATCTGCTTTATATTTAATATTACAGTAATAACGAAATTAGTATATTTCCTAATATATTGGGGGGTGTCCTCGTGGTGTAATGGTTAAATCGATGGATTACGGAATCATAGTAAGCGTGTTGAAACTCCAGTCGCGCTATTACGTTTACTTTCAGACAAATACCCTCGAGACCCCCTTATCCTCCCAGATATTTGTTAAATAGTACCGCTACTGTTCTTCTATAAGGATGGCTTTAGCATTAGATAACCTACAAAGGTTGATATGCCGTTAAATAAATAAACCAAACCAAGCCCAATATATTTACATGAAACTACGGATAAATGCTCCTACATTTTTGAGAATATAATAAGAAAAATGTATATGAAGACAGAATTAAGAATTATAACAGACCAGGTTGAAGAACTAATCATTTGAATTACGATCCGACGTTATTCTTTTAGATACTTTGACCTTCATTTTTTTCCATAATATATATATATATATATATCATTATAATAGGTTATGTGGAGAAAGAGATGAAACAGTTAATCAAATACTAAAGCAATTGCTGTAAACTTGATCAGAATGAATACGGTAATAATTATGACTGGGTGGGAAAGGGAATCGACGTAGAATTGTGCAAGAGAATAAAATTTGGCCATGCTGACAAATCGTATTTGTAAAAACCAAAGACTGTTATGCCATGTATATATTTAGCATCCCCACTCCGCACGAGCTGTATGTGACACATGTTCAATTTTTAACATGTTTTAATTCAGAGTTTTCCTTTCCCTAGAACGGCTGCCATAATAAGGTTGAAGGGCCCTGTCTATCCTACTCTCTACTCGTAGATCAAGGGAGATTAGTTGGGTTCATATCTTTCCCTAAGGGTTTTAGCGCTAATGGAAATACAGAGTCTCGTTCAGCATTCGAACTCGTATGCCCGTGTCGATTACTTTACGAATGCCTTCTTTATGCGATGTAAGTAAAAGTAGAGTTGACGACCTTGGTCGAGGGTGACCCGAAGGCTCCCTTTTCAATAGCTACTACACCAAGGTGTTTGGGGGGCGTTACTCCATTCCCTGGAATCCTCCACTTTGACATTGATCCTTACCTTATAATGCAGAGTGTTAAGCAAGGCGGCATCGAGTACCATTTTTTAAGTCGTTGATATAACTTGACCTGGGATTGAACCCCGGTCTTCCTGGCCATTGGCGAACACTTTACTCATTAGGCCGATGGCCTGGTGTTATGTAAGACGCATAAAATTTATCGGGACTTCCAGATACAAACAGATTCCCAATCCCAACCTGAATATCAGACATCGATTAACGAGAAGAAAAAATCCCAACTAGTGAATTTTCCTGCTGTAATCGACCGTATAGTGAAAATAAAAGAAAACGAAAATAGAGGCAAAAAATTAATTCTTGCCAGAGAGTTTTAAAAAAATGCATAAGTACATGAAGATTACCATGATATCAATTAAAGTTAGTGCACTTCGAACAGTACACAAGGGCCTGGACTTAGATGACGAGAACTGAGGGTTAAGATATTCGACTGACGTAAAATCAGCCGGGTTTCAGTTCCAGCTTGAAGCATCTCGAGTGTCTAGCCATACTTTAACGACAGACTGTTTCGTTTTATCCCAAATAAGACGAAACAGGCTGTCGTAACAGTAAATAGAATTATTCGATTATATAGAAATAAATGAAAGCATCTTACTGTGAAAAAAAATTAGCCCAAGTTCGTTTAAAAATGTGATCTACAAAGTGTATTTACAAACATATTCAATATACATATATAAAAGAATTTGGCATTAAATAACCTACAATGGTTGATATGCCATAAAACCCAACCAAACTAAACTCAATAAGAGCCTGGCAAAAAGACTGGGGAAACTGGAGGTCATAGGCTGGATCCAGACTACCCAGTCAAAAATATTGGTAAGATCGGATAGAATACTGATACGGAGGCAAAATATGGAATAAATTTTTTACGTTTTTTCTCTGTCCGATAAGTCAAATTTTTGAATAAAAAACAAACAAAAAAAACGGGATAAATCTAAATTTTCATAATTTGAAATTAAAATTTAGCCCAATATGAGTGAGCAAGAAAAGAAACAGCAAAGAATCTATGATTTGCTTAACGCCGAAACACAGCAAAAGTTTCTTTATCAACAGCATACAAAGCAACTCAAATCTTTTCTTTTTATTGAAAAAGAGCTTTTTAAGGAAAATGGATTGGGGAGGATTGAACAAAAAGAAGGCTTTTTTAACTGCTCCCATTATGGTGATTGAGAAGGACCCCACTACGTCATAAAGAAAGCACGCTAATGAATTGAAAGTCCAGAAGAAAACTATGAGTACAGCAATTAAACAAGATTTAAGCCCAGAGCTAAAACGTCTTTATTTTAATTCTTTTATCTGATTCTTTTTTATAGGGTTGTTATCGTATTTATTGAGATTATCTCCGTCGAGGAAAGAGAAGATGATATCTGTCTTAGAATGCAGTAAAGTTTTCCATTCTAGAAAATAGGAAATCGAAGAATTTCCTTCTGCTTGGACTCTGATGTCTTGCCAACGGAAAATATGTAGCTTTCTCAGATATAAATTAAATCAATTAAAATACCGTGAGGAAATCCTGAAGTTGGGTTTTCAAAAGGCAGAATGCAAAAAAAAGTGTCAAAGAATGAACTCATAAGCAACGTGCTCCTCTGGACCCTTTCACATGGACGAGCAAGTGTTGGACAACCAGCCAGAACTTATCAGCCCTGTGCTGACACAGAATGTATCCTAAAAGACCTGCCGAAAGCAATAGACGAAAGGGACGAGTGTCGAGGGAGAGTCTGGGAAACCCATGCTTGCAGCACGAGATGAAGACGATGATGACATCTTGTTAGAATTCAGAGTTTTACTTCAACTCTGGTTGCCTTATCAAGTCTAAAAAAAGTCTGCTCTACTTTTCACCCATGGCTAGAGTATATAGCAAATGGTTTTACTCCTTTCCTGAGGTTATTAGCACGAAATAACACTTAAACAGCTTTGTCTATGATTTGAACCTATATCACCTATTCCAGTTCTTAAAAATATAACTTACGTTTAGCGTGCCTCAGTTAAATTAGCTAAAAGTATAGAGCTAAGTTCAAGGCCGAGAATACAGAACAGAAAATTGAAAATTAGGAAAAAAACAAGAAATTATAAAAAGATTCGGAAATAATCCTTAAACAATCACTTACTTTTTATTTTTTCCGATTCAATTCTAAATTCTGATAGCTTTTACATTTCACTTGTGATATTTTCTCTTTAAATATCAATCATTCGTCTTCCCTGCAAGCATCAAATTTCAAGACCTACCTCTAAGTCATGCGGCTTCCAGGACATTTACCCGTTGCCTGCCAAGATAATTGCGGGTTTATTGCTTTATATGAGGTTCTTTTGAGCGGAAGATTTGAACATGCTCGCCATAAGGAAGGGCATTCACGTTTTGAAGGAAGAGCTTCCTGTTCTCGCAGAATCGTAAAGAGCCCAGGAATCTTGTTCTTTGAAGAGAATGATTTAAATCGCCATTTACCCGCGAACTTAGTATATTTTCTTTGAAGAAGAAGAGAAAAAAGATCTTCGAAGATTTACACTTTACTATCAGGTTGTAGCATGAGGGAATGTTGGAGCTAATAAAACTGACCATATTTTATAAAACAACAAAAAAGGATAAATATTTTCCTAGATATGACCAAGAACCATTGACATTAAAAACAGTTTACTACTCAGATGTCCACCATTAGAACAACATTTCTTCCTCAAGGACCAACATGTCAGCTATATATATATATATATATATATATGTACATAAAGTTCACAGCATAACTGATAGTATATATATATCTAATTTGGAACAGCATCGAATCTGTGTCAACGTGGTTGTGTTACTGTCATTTTCATGCCAATGGGTACTTTGGCCGGGGATCGCATAGCACAAAAACTGACAGTCACCAAGCTCCGTCAGTTCTGTTTTCACTAGCCAAACTTAAATACCCCCCATATATATATATATATATATATATATATATATATATATAATTTTTAATGTATTGGAGCATGTCCAGAAATAAATAAACCAATAAAAAAACAAATGAAAAACACCGGTGAAAAAAACACACAAAAATGTAAAAACGAACATACAATGAGAGTGATTCCTAACATCTATGAATTTAAAGATAGTGAAGGCATAAAGTCAACAGTTCTTTGTGACTCTCAGTTTGGGGGCAATGATATTGTTTCTGTGTCTACAGTATTCTATCTTATATATATATATATATATATATATATCATTTAAAAGGTCATACCCACACCCAGAAAAAAAAAACATCGCCCAACAATTCTCTTGTAGCAAAACTATCACTTTTTATAAAACTAGAAAAACTAATTAAGAGCTGTTGTATTTTTTGAGAAGCCGAGGCTCATACAAAGTTGAGAGGTTTGCGACAAATCATTAGATTTGGATGAAGCCTAGAACTTTTTCAACGACCATCTTTTGTGTATATATATATATATATACGTGTGTGTGTGTGTGTGTGTGTGTGTGTGTGTTAGCATGTGATTTAAGATGTCGGTTCGGAAATGATTCAACCACTTAATCTTAGCGGAAAATGTCCTATCTTGAAAAATTGCACCCGGAACCCTTTCAAAATATTTATTTAGAAGCATCAGGCATTTATTCTTGCTTAATGGCACCGATTTATTCTTAGAAAAACTGCAGCAGATACAGAGTACACAATTATACAGTATAGACATTTTTTAAGCCACGATACAAGTTTTCTAGATCGTCATCACGATTCAATCACCTTGTCTGTGTCCCCTAGAGAGAGTAAGACTCCCCCAGAAAAAAAGGGTTTCCTGTGAATGAAACTAATTTGCATTTGATAATCAAGTTCCAATTCTAGAGATCTGATGAATGTAGAGTACTTTCTCATTGCCATTATCCCCAGGTCCACTCTGACTTAGAGTAGTAGTAGTACTCGTTATGGTCATATCTGCAGTTCAAATACATATTTAAGAAAATTATTCCGATGAAATAGAATCATGTGCAAAACACAAACAAACAAACAAACAAACAATGAAAAAATATAAGAAGCAATCTAAAAATATAACTGTGAACATTACAGTGAATGTAATTCTCTAACCTCTACGCATAAAGTAAGCATAGATGGGTTATCATGCCGTTAAAATGAATCAGGCAACTGACGTGATAGCTGCGAATTATGTTTCAAGAAATGCTTGTGAGGCCGATATATCGTAACGGCGCCATTGATGAATATCGAACTCTCTACACCAGAGAACAGACTAGCTTGCTACCATCACCCTTAGCCGCGAGCTAAGAGCCTTTTAATGCGCGAAAAGAAAAATACCAAATCCAGGATACGAATCTAAAGAGTCAGATACGCTCATTAACAAGTGTCAATAATTCGTATTATCTTTCGATGTTACTGTCTGCTTTCTACGTGACTGGAATAAAAGTTATACGAGGACAACAGATATTCATGACCTGTGAACTTTTTCAAACGATTAAACGGTTACATCTCAATGAAATTTTTTTGGTTTTAAATTATTTTAAAGAAATATAAGAGGTGATGGACTGTCTGTGTCAATAATATTTACAATGACTTTTAAAACGAAAACTCGCTTCAAAGTCTACGAAAAGCACTCTGCTGGAATTTCTTTTCCAATTTGGAAATTTTCGCTGAAATTATTCGAATAAACTTCTGAAAAATTATTAAAAATGCATTTGAAAATAATATTATTGTCACTGAAAGTGATGTATACATCTTGTTTGTTTGTTTGTTTAGGTTTTATGGCATATCAACCTTTGTAGGTTGTTTATTGCCAAATTTTTTTTTATAAAGATAAAAACTACCATTTCAAACAATTCAGTTTAGCATAAGTACACAGTTTAATTGTCAAAACATCTTTATTTCAAGCTATTCATTTTAGTCAAACAGCTCTATTTCAAGCAATTCTCGTTAGCATAAGTAAACAGTTCTGTTTGACCCATAGATAGGACGCTATCAGGCGCTATCACTCGGAGCCAGAGTGGATATGAGAGCGATGGCAACGAAGGAGTACTCCAAATTCCCCAAAGCTCCAGCGTTACTAGAACCTTACCATCAGATTGTTTAATGTCATATCAGGGCACTCGTTGAGGAGGGGGCTCTTATGTTTCTGAAGAGAAGCAGTCAGTGTATTCTGCACCCTCTACCGACCGGGCAAATATATACATCAGTGTTTATTCCTAGGTACATAGATATATATGTGTGCCATTATGCATGTACGTTATTTGTGTATTGACATAAATACATATATACATGTCTATCTATATGTGAGAACAAAATTTGAATTTACTTAGAACAAGATATCTTTCCATTTTCGAACCATTTCTGATATTTGAATAGGATATACACTCCTATATCTTTAAAATGGCCGTGATACAAGAAAATTCTAGACAATAGAATACTGATTCACTTATCCCCGAAACAAAGATGGTGGACGTCGGTAAACTAATTAATCTAGAAAATCTATTGGTCAGGAAAATCACGTGATTCGTGCTCCCAACTACGTCTGCACCTTTGATTTTATCCCGCGCATTTGGAGCCGATCACATGACAAGGATTAGTCATATATACTCACGACTTCCAATAATTCTCTCTCACATTTTGACTTCCAGAGACAACTCTCTCTCTCTCTCTCTCTCTCTCTCTCTCTCTCTCTCTCTCTCTCTCTCTCTCTTAAATTTTGACTTCCAGAGACAGCTTGGCTTTGTCAGCTAGTGACACACTGCACAATACACGCAACATGGATGCGTATATACTCTGCGACCTTTTTCTTTCTTGTTCCGTATTTTCAGTTGGACTTGTTCCAGTCTTGCGCACAGCCACAGACATTTTGTCACATCCCGAAAGAGACAAATACCAACACGGGAGAAAACACGTCTTCCTAAAATACATTTATAGTCTACAGGGCACTTTTAATATTTAGTCTTTTGCCATAATATTAGTGTCAGTTACATACACACACGCACAGGCACAGAGGTTGTTGGTTGATTGTTTGGGTTTTATGGCATATCAACCTCTGTAGGTTATTTAACGCCAAATCCATTTTCATGAAAATACTTCTATTTTAAACAATTCAGTTTAGAATAATTACGCAGTTTAAATGTAAGTACAGTTTAATTGTGAAAAAAATTTCTATTTCAAGCTATTCAGTTTAATCAAGCTGTTCTAATTCAGCTAATTCAGTTTAGTATAAATACAGATTTTGTTTACATACAGTTAAATGTCAAAACAGTTCCATATTAAACAAATCAGTTTAGCGTAAGTACATTTTCACTATCAGAAAACAGTTCCATTTCAAATAATTCAGTTTAGCATTAGCACCCAGTTTAAATGTATATTCGGTTTAATCGTCATAAACATTTTTATTTGAAACTATTCAGTTTAGTCAAACAATTCAGTTTAGCATAAGTATGCCGTTAGTTCTATTTAACCCATAGATAGGACCCTATCAGGTTCTACCACTCCGAGCCAGAGTAGACCTGGGAGCAATGGCAATGAAGGTTTGCTCCGTATTCCCCAAAGCCCATGCATCTCTGGAACCTCACCATCAGATTGTTTCGTGTCATATCTTGGACACTCATTGGGGGTGTCTTACCCCTCTGCAGAGGTGCAGTCAGTGTATTCTACAGCCCCAACCAACTGGGCAAACACACAGAAGAATATTTAACAAGCTATATTATAATATTTTATAATGTTTCCTTTTATGTACTTGCTATTATATAAATTTACTTTTTTTTGTATTGGTTTCTTTTGAATGTTCTTTTGTCCGCGTCATTTACTGTGTTTGCTTTTCAATAATAAGCCAACATAAATAGTAGGACGAAAACTCAACCAAACAGTACCCCACACTTGTTACTTTGTATGGATTCATTATATTCATATTCACTTTACATATGTATTGTAAATTTAAACACTTAAAAAAACACAAGCATATGTAACATAGTGAATTTCGGAGATCGACAGAGGAGGTTTAATAGACAGAAAAAGAGACGATTTGGATTTGAGAACACTTCAGAAAATATATAGCGAAAATATAATAACTTTTGAACGGACCGTGTAGAAAGAAGTGTATTGTTTATTTTACCTTGAAAATTTCTGCTACGAAATCGGTGTTTGTTGTGTCAAAAAAACTTGTCAAATATTAGAAATATTCACTGACAGACAAAAATTGTTATTGTTTAAAAATGATTTTATAATTATGTTTATCGAAAAAATGCTGTCACGTCACGGTCATTGCTAGAAAAACGAATTTTAGTTCGTTTGAACATGAAAACAAAATGTTATCAATTCAAAATTAACTGGTCATCAAAGTGACTTCTGTAAATAAATGGAATTTACGACACACTCCTAGCCTAGCTATGAAAAATACTTAAATTAAACTAAGAAGAAAAACGAAATTTGATCAATCAAGAAGCAAGACGAGTTGAAGTCTGGAGAAACGAGACAAGATTGAAATGAAATCGATTTCAGAGAGACACAAACAAACTTTGACCTGGTTTGAAGAAGACGTAGGGTGGCTTACCGTTGATTTATCGTACAGCCGGAGTGAAATATAGAAAATGTGCTAGTACCTGTCCGTCTCAGAAAGAATTGTTTTATATAAAACGTTGACGTATGAGAATTTCAATATACACTGAGCACTGTTGTTACCTCAAAGATGAATTGTTTTATAAATGGTCATAGATTTTCTTTTTTTTTTCTTTTTATCCCGATATAATTGTGCAGAGGCGTCTGTCGTATTGCCGAAACGGATTTGCTGTTGATTCGTTTTCCGGATCTTTAATCAAAACGTGGGTCGATAGCGAATTATTCAAGATTACTCTAGAAATTTCGTGGCATATTAAGACAAGGATACGAACCCATAAATAAACCCTGTGTTTATTAAGGCGATCCACACAGGTTAGACGAGCCACACGTGCCAGACACTGCAGGAGAAGCAAGGACGAGCTCGTAAGTGACGTACTCCTATGGACCCCCACATATGGCCAAGCAAAAGCAGGACGACCAGCCCGAACTTACATACAGCAGCTATGTGAGGACACAGGATGTAACCCAGAAGACCTGCCGGAGGCGATGAATGATAGGGAGAAGTGGCGAGAGATGTTCAAGGATATCCGTGCTGGCGGCACGACATGATGATGAAGATGATGATGATGATATATATATAATAGACGATCGTGTTGTAATGGATACCGTCATAGAAAATGGACACAGAGACACGAGTTCGTAAGCTGGGCGATTCTGTTCGCATTTACATGGTGCTAATGCCTTCCGGAAAAAATCCAATTATTCTCCTTCGAGCTATGGGTACAGAGTAGTGCACACTGGGCTCTTTAACCGTGATATGGCAACCGAGCACAGAGAGGGAAAACTCTGAATTCATACCTGTTAAACTTTGCTTAAAAATTGACGTTGTATCTCATTCGGTTCATGCAGAGGGGTATGCAAATACATTTATAACACGCAGATACACACACACACACATACACACACACACACACATATATATATATATATATATATATATATAT